>JACEFZ010000489.1:172500-357655 GCA_014155875.1 Cepaea nemoralis | reverse complement strand
AGATTTTATGATATATATAATCTCAAGTGGGAAATGACACCACGCTCTTGTGGTTTGGTTGAGATGTTGGGTAATACCCACTAGAGAGTGCATACCATGTTTAGTAAAAGACTAACAAGTTTTTCTGTTATTCATCATATATATGGATATTCTATTCATGATGTTACTGCTTAATGATGTAATAAATGCTGTTTGGGATTTTCATTTTGTATGATGTATAATCTCAAGTGTAGGGGAAAAGATTCACATGCTTTCTCTTTTATGAGTATTTTACCTTTTATGTTCCTGTTTGTTACTGCTGAAGTAAACATAACTTCACCCCAGGGGGACAAACACATGATAGGGATGATGCAAGAGGAGATGACTGATCTGATAGCTAGCCTTTTTGCCATTTATCAGTGGTACTTACATAATGCTGTTTGTAACTATGGAAAGGAGATTTATAAATTGTTTACATGAGGCCATTGTCTCAGGGATTTCGTCCATGTTGTGACAGAGGTACTATCAGGACGGTTGGGCGGTTAGGATGTGAATAATCCTCCAGGAAGCTCCAGTATCAGTCCAGAAGAGATGTACCTATTGAGTAGATACCTTACTCACTTTTGGAGTGAGGCAGAACTCTACAGTAGGCGACAAGTGCTAGGGAACTAGCTACACCTTTCTTTCTTCTCCCCTTTTTGTTTCCTTTATTTTTATTATGATACACTGCTATCAGAATGTATGTTTTATTATGATACATTGTTATCAGAAGTTTGGGTTGTATTACTAATGTATATCGACCCTGTTTTTTCTTCACTCTACATAGGCGCTAGAGATGCCGGCTGGAGTATTGGAACTGAAGTTATGGTAAACTTATTTGGATTTAGAGGCAGGAAACTGGGTTATCAGCCTACCCCTAATATTCTACAGAGAGTGCTGGTTACTGCCACACACCCTGAACCTGAATGTCAATGCCTGGATAATTAATGGACTGTGACTATGCTGAAGTGGATTCCCTACCTCTGGGAACTTACAGACGGTGTTAATCTTTTCAATGTCTGCAAAGACATGAGGCATGCCTGGCCTAGATGGTTTCAGCGTATACCCTCTTCTAAAAGTCACCGCCTGATTCCACGTTCAACTGTCATATACCAGAGGCTCATGGATAGTCTGGGAGTTCACCATCATTGAACAGTATGGATTTACCAACTGCTTTTGTGGACTCCCAGCTTCCTTTAAATTTTCTCATCCATCATATCCCAGACATGAACAATCAAGCACTATACAGACTCCCGGTCAATCAAGTCATATATTCAGCTGAAGAAAGATAGAGCCTACATCTTAACGCAGAAAAGGGCTGGAATATTCATGCCCAATTCAAGTTAATTCTGTCAGGAAATACTATGGATTATGTGATGTCCTTCCTCATCCGAAGATGCTGAAAGTTGCTGTGCCTGATCCTAATCGAATCAATCACCTGGACACCTGTTTGTTACACCATGCCTGAACGCTTCAGACTTATACCTGTCTGATATACCAATCCGGAATGCCCCTAGCCCAGTTGCTTAGCAGCTGTGACTTGGTGGATTACAGTATATTCACTTTGGATTCATATGGATTACTCCTACATGTTTTTCGCTTTGGATATATGATCCAGAAGTGGAAGCTGTGTGTGTGTGTGTGTGTGTGTGTGTGTGTGTGTGTGTGTGTGTGTGTGTGTGTGTGTGTGTGTGTGTGTGTTCTGTGTGCAATCCTCAATTTTCTGAATAGGTGGATATATGCAAAGCAGCTGTTTCCTGGATTATAGAGAGTGTGACTATTGCCAGACTTTTTTTCTAGTGGATAATGAAGGAGTCATCAACAGACCCATAGGATATTTCTAGAGACAGATTAGATAGATTTTCTTTATCTATTTCTTTGTATGGATTATTTACTTTGTTTGTGTGTAACACATGTATTTGTTGTGAACCTTTTTTGGGGATTTTTGGGGACTTCTGTTATGGTTGTATACTTTGTGTGCATTGCCTGAATATGAATAATTTCTTTCATGTATATGTCACCATAATGTAGCCAACAGGGTTTGCCCAGGAACCAAATGTTTTCACAATACAGTGTTGTTGTTTTGGTTTAACCAAGCCTTGAAGTTACTTCATTGTAAACCTGTTGTTCCAAAATTGATGTTTATAGTCCAGTTATGGTTACTGTTATGTGATACAGTGAGTCATTGTACTGTTTTTGTCTAACAGTGGCTGTTTTCCTCTGTCATGTAATCCAGTTGTGGTGTCTAACATTGGTTGTTGTCCCTCTGTTATGTAATACTGTGGATGTGCATGACAGTGGATACTTGTCATTGTTTATATATATGTGGGAGATTAAATGTGGGGCGGGGCACTTACACATAGACACACCTTATGGGTAGAGTGAGTAGTTACTCGGGTGTCTGTGGTAGAACTTCCCGGATCTCCCAGCCTTCTGTGGGAAACATTTCTTCTATATTAGTGTTGAACTTGCACCCTTTTCTGCCTTGTTCAATGCTTGGGGGTTTAACGAGCCAATATATTATTTCCTATAGAGGGCGTGTTTGGGATTTAGACCCCATTCATACTGAATACCCCTAGCGAAACTTGTCCTTATTCTAATTTATATTTACCACCCCACAGAGGTATATCTCCAGTATCATATAATGTGTTCAGCAGTCTAGTGACTTGCTCTAGTCTAAATTCTTCAAAAGATTTAATCATTTCTGTTGTGATGTTATCTGCACCGGGGGCCTTGCCAGCTTTCATATGCTTAAGAACATTTCGAACCTCCATCTCCAAAATTGGCGGTCCTTCATTATTAAATCTAATATCATACTGTTCGTCTCTGTTATCATCATAAAGGTGTTTCACATAATCTGTTCATACATGTAGAATCTGGTCTTTTTCTATTATGATTTTGCCATCTTTAGTTTTTAGACACCCTGTTGATGTACTTGTTCTTTTATTAGTAAGTTCCTGAATTCTTTTGTGCACTAATTTGGTATTTTGATTGTTGTGTTGGTTTTCAATTTCTAAGCACTTTTCCTCAAGCCATGCTTCTTTTGCCTCCTTACATAATATTCTGACTTGTCTGTGAATTTCTTCATATTTGACAGAATTATTTTTGTTGAGTCTTCTTGTTTCCATGAGGTGTAAAATTTCTTCAGTCATTCATTTCTTACGACTCCACCTTCTTTAATTTTGGAATAGTTGTTTCCGCAGCCACGTTGATTGAATTCTTCAACGTTTCCCATTGATCATCCACATCCTGGAATAGGATCTCTAGATCAGACAATATTTCAAATCTGTTCTGTACTTCTATGTTGAATTTGTTTTCTATTTCCTTGTCATTACTCAATGTACACAAATCATATTTAGTGTTTCCTGTTATATACTTGACTTTCTTCAACTTTATCCTCAATGTTCCTGTGAGTAATCTGTGGTCATTATAACAATCAGCACTGGGAACTGTTTTTGCCACTGTTAGCGTGTTTCTAATGAGAATGTAGTCAATCTGGTTTCTAATCCTGCTATCAGGACTCCTCCATGTCCATAATCTTCTAGGGTGTTGCTTAAACCAGGTGTTTCCTAAGATTATTTCCTGTTCTTTTGCCCACTCTACGAGTCTGTATCCACTTTCATTTCTCTCTCCTAAACCATAGTTTCCTACTGTGTATCTATCCCCTTGATTTCCTACTTTTGCATTGAAGTCGCCTATTATGATGTTTATTTCTGAATGTTTACATTTTTTTAAGGCAGACTCTATGTCATTATAAAATTCTTCTACACTATCTTCACTGGATTCTCCTGTTGGGGCATATACTTGAATAATATTTATGCTAAAAGGTCTGCCACTTAATTTAACTAGTAGAACTCTGTCTGACACGGCCCAATATCCTTGAACAGATTTTGATGTTTTCCGGTCCAAAATAATTGCCACTCCCCTATGACGATCTTCACCTCCAGAATAAATAATCTTGAAATCTTCATATATCTTGATGCCTGCTCCTGTCCATCTCGTTTCGCACATATCTAAAATATTAATTTTTTCCCTTTCAATTTCTTGTTTTATGTTCTCTAATTTTTCATCGTCGTTTAACGTCCTAACGTTCCAAGTTGCTAATTTTAACGTCTGTGTAAGTTGTCTTGCGATGATCAGTCTTTAAGCGAATCATGATGTACTAGGCACTTTTAAAGAGGTAGTTTGCCGTTGCTTTCCTCTATGGCAGTGACCTTACTGGTCAGAGACAGCAGCCATTGACTCAAGAAGAGTTCCTCTGCCTGCCGTCGTGAAACTCGAGACCATGACACACAAATATCTGTCGGCTGCCCTCAAAATTTCATCCACCACTTGCCTTCTGTGGCTTCTTTTGAAAACTTCCAATTAAAGAACACATAATAACATCACATAAACCACAGGAAAACACTATTCATAGGAAATCCATAGGAAATTACACGAAATCCAAAGGAAAACACTAAATAGCGTCCCTCTGAAAAGTAACGCGTCATTTTGCCGCCATTGTACCGGAAGTATATTAATATAATAAATAATATTAATACATGTAGAAAGTGTTACGAGACATGTATGTGGTACTTGCCCAGGAATCACAAACAGCGAAAATGCTGGGGTTGACTGCCACGTCCTGTGAAGGACATGCAACTAAAATGTGGTACTGCATTTTGTCGGGAGTCTCTGTGGTGAAATGTTCAAGTCTTCTGCCTCATGTTCTGAAGGTTGTCTTTTTGTTTTCTGACTGTATCATTCAGACTGTCTGAATCTCCAATAAAGCTTTAGAGAGTTGATAAGAGTTAACACAAATCTAGTCAGGGAGACACCAGACAGGAGAGACACCAGCGCTATAAATAGCTTCAAAAGGAGACACATTAGTGTCAACTAAGGGGCCACTAAGTACAAGTGAGCGAGGGCTTTCCCCAAGCCATTGGGAAGCTTGGCCTGCGAGTAACCGTGAAGTGCCCGGTTACTCTAGCTCACAAGCCAGCGTGCTTGGGACTCCATGCACACAAGACTATCTACTGCACGGAGGGGACAGCGTCCGTGCTTGACCACGTAATGTGTAGCGTGGGGACAGACCCGACTGGAGACGGTAGAGAGTAGACGTGTTCTTGACAAATGCTATAGTTTCTAGGCAATAGTCAAATATTAGGCTGTAGAGTTAGATTGTGATTATTAGCATCATTTCTCACCACTTCATTGCATTCATGTTGTATAATGATAATGAAGCGTACCGCTCGCAGAGCCATTAAATTGTCAGCTCTAAATAAATTGCATTCCTTTTGCAAATGTCACGAGTTGTTATTTCGTGAGGTGCAAAAGTAGGGGAGTCCTGAGAACTCTGTAGCGAACAAGTCGCTGACAGGCAGGACCCCAATTGGTGTCAGAAACAAGTGAACCAATGCCAGCAGGCAAGTGGTGTTATAAACCACTGAACGAACGCCAGCTAACAATTGGTATCAGAAAGTTCTGAACCAGCATCAGTCAATTGCACAATTCAACATCATTGCTGTGTTAAATATTTGAAAGTAATGTAAATTTGTTTCCATACATGGCAGAAATAATTTTCTTTGGTGAATTATACGATCATACCATTTGTGGAGCGTGAACCACAATGAAGCCAAAGTAATCGATAAAGTGTGAAATTCTACGAAAATTAATTTGAAAGTGTGTTATTATACAAAAAATCAATGAAAATGTATACAATCATCAGTGAATATTACCAACTTAACCATCGTGTACATTTCATTTTGTGTGATACAGCCATCAATGTCACCATTCTACAGAGTCAGTAAATAGAGTAGCGACTGAACTGAAGCCTAGAACGAAGTTATACCAAGCTAGTCAGTAAGTGAAGACAAGACGACATCGACTGTCATACGACGTATCATCTCACATATCATCTAACAATCATTCATGTCATGGAACGGCTGAGAATTCACCTAGCAATACTCCCACAAGTCCAAGTCCCCTTTTTTCCAGTAAGTCTAGATCTAGTCGAAGGGAGACAACCGAGGTATTAATGTACCCCACGCAAGGGCGATTGGTGGCCCTTGACTTCTCGACTGTTCGGGTGACGAACCAGATCCGATAACGCATGCGCAAGAACCTTCTCAGAACAAAGAGAGGCTGAGTTGAGATCCGGCCGTGGGAGCAAGACGTTGTGTTTGAACGACTGTGTTAATTCGTAAATGGGAAAGAGGAAGCCAGTGTCTTGCTGTTTATCAAAGAAAACTGACAGAACGTCCAGTGTTGGGACGGGACTCAATTCTGAATACACAGTTTGTCGTAAGGTACGTGAAACATATTTAGATAAATAATGTGTGTCGCTACCGCGTTGAATCGAAGCTGTTCGACCACATGTCCCGCCCGGCGCACAAAGGTCAGTCAGGGGTGAACCTGTGGGCTTGTGTTTTAACTTAACACTGCAGGCGAGTTGAACACGATGGATTGTAGGCCTGTTTTTGCGTTACCATTGTACAAGTACGGGAATGCGTGTTATTGCCGCTACAAGTAGTTATAAACATTTCGGACAGGCCCAATAGTGTTAGTAGTCCGAGTTCACTCCTGGGCGGCCTTAGAACTCTAACGTAGTCGACACAAACGGACGTGGGCGAAGGCGTTGTAGAACATAGGTCGAGTGAGGTATCAGGGAACTCGGCCGAACCAGACAAAACCCATGCGATGGTCGCCGGACATGTCGAAGGTCATTCGAAGGACATTGCGGGTGTCTAAGTTCGAATTCTTTGGTGTGGCGACCACTGGCTTGGCTGGACTTCTGCTTACTCTTTATGTTATTGGTTGCCGTAACGGAACACCATCTTGATAGACAGTTGGTTCCCGAGAGGTTGACACTGGAGAAACTGGGGAATGCGACAGAGCTGGTCACAGCCAGCTGAACACCGTTCCAAATGCTCTGACCTTAACTAGGGGAGGAGGGAACGGGATGTGGACTTCCGCTACAGGGGGATTTCCCTGTATAATCTATTACATTCCTGGATCAGAGCTAGAGCTCCAGGAGACCTGGTGTATAGTAGGTAATCCTAAAATCGAACCAGGGAGAGGGGGCTACCTCCGAGGGAGGGGAATTCGGTGGTCACCGGCTCTCCTTCAGAGCCATTCTGTCTCTAGGTACCTTTAACCTACTAACCTGGTATATTGTGTCCTTAGAAGTTTTTTTAGGACAGAAGGATTTCGCCGACACCATGACCAGATACACAGCCCTACCTTGGGCGGGTTCGAGACGGAGGACGGTTCAGCCAGCACTTGTTAGGACCCAGACCCAGTTCAGTTTTGGCAGTGGATCCTGGTCTGTGAGGGCCGGCCGGGTCATGGCGATACCGGCCTATGCTGAGTACACATAGGTAACGTGTACCTCTGGGGGTAAGTCTGTGTCACGATATTCACACATGGTGTTATCTTTGGCAGGTTCTACTTTCTGAGAGACTTACGTGACGGGACCAGAGGAAGATGACTTGGTGAAGGCTGCTAAATGGCTGGCTTACCTATGTGACGTGAAGTGAGGCTTCTACACCACACCACGTGCCGGGAAGTCACTGCGCCACAGTCCAGTCCCGTCTTACCCGCTAAATGATCTTCAGTCAGTCCACCAAGTATTATGATGGCTACACACGGGCGAGTATCGTGTCCTCTTGTCTGTGAACAGTTTTGACATTGTGACCCACTAGCCAAACGGGTAGAGAAGAACTACATTACCCTTTATTTCATGATGGCCTGGTGTTCCGGGAACAGTCTACCATGTAGGAATATGAACATTTGTGACATTCCTTACCGGGTCACGTGCTACCAGTACTGACTTTTGAGTGACAGAGTCAACTTGAACTGTGCCAACTTTCTGTGCTTATAGGCCCAGTTATACCCATCCTGATCCCATTAGAGACCACCATCTGTTGCCAGAACTTTGACATTGTTAAATGTGTGTTAAATGTTATGGTGGCTTCTTAGGACCGTTGTCTAGCACAGGCCTTACCAGTGAAGCTTGAATGACAGGCCTTACCAGTGAAGCTTGAAGGACAGGCCTTCAGAACTTCTACAGGGATGTTAGTCCGGAGTCATCACGTACCACCGCAACTTGGAGTCACCACATTGACGTGCTAGTCATTCCAGTTGAGACTACCTCTCGGCAGAGACATTCCACGCTACGTGTGCAGATGAGTGACCTCTTTAACCTTGTGGTATCGTACCCAGTGTACAGTGATGAGTGAGACGGCCTGAGACTAATCCAGATAGCCATTTCTTCTATCGCCTGGCGGTAGCCAGGATTATCTCATGAACATTCCCCTTGTTGATAATCCTCTTGTACATTATATCATCTAGTCATTATGTGTAGACACCAGAGTCGTGTCATCTGTTCTGGATGAGGGGTGAAAAAGGTATTGTCCAGCGGTTGATAGTGAGAGAGACAGGAATCCAAGGGCTGGTCGGGTCTGTAGACTGAGATTTATGGTATTCCCAGAGTGCATCTATCCCGTTATTAAGATGTAATAGTATGCTTCCCTCACCCCAGGAAAGACTACGACAATTCAGACGATCATATCATTCATCCATTAACACCATTTATCATTATCTATCACATTTTTCATTCATCATTCGCATGAAAGATAAGTTTGTATTTACAACATAAGCGTGTGTCTAATTTTTGATGCTCTACTAAACAGAAGCATCCATTGTGTTATCAAGTCATTCATTTTGTGAGTGGGGAAGACAGCGGTGGAACATCCCAAGAACCGTATTTTCCAAAGAATTAGATGTACAGCCCAGCATTCACTTACAGAATGTCTTCAGTTCAGGGAGGTCATTACCTACAGGTCTCTGGTCCAACACAACTTCTCATCCCCAACACCACAGGCTGACAATACCACCCATAAATGCCAATGTTACACAGCAACACTAATCAACTTGTCAAAATCAACACCGAACACAACTCAGCTACACCGGTGTACAACGACTCTAACAGGACAACACCATTTGAACATGTACATAGAGGACATAAATACAGTCCAATGCACCAACAGCAATCCAGCAGACATAGGGTATGCAATTCAACATGACATCACCAGGACACACACCTTTGTACACCACTAGACAACATCAATATACCATGACACCAGCAACAATCAGGACACAGGCTATAACATAAGTCACCGACAACAACTCAGACATATAACATACATCGCGACATAAACCCATCACAATCATCAAATGATCACTCTCACCATAGCCATAATCAGTCCCAATCATCCTAGCTGACACTACATGATCAGCCTCAACATAGTCACCACAATCATAATCCCCATCATCACTCTCACCATAGCCATCATCATCCAATCATCCTAGCTGATATCACTACATGATCAGCCTCAACATAGTCATCACCACAATCATAATCACCATCACAATCATCAAATGGTCACTCTTACCATAGCCATCACTACAATCATAATACCCAATGCACCACCTTTCCCCCATCTTCTGTCATTTAAATACCTAAACTTATGAGGGATGCCATATGATATAGGACACACTGCTCCTGCAATGTCCATGTTTTGATAAAGGATATCAACAACAATATGACATCACACACATTACCGCATGATATTATAAATTAATAACCAACAGGTAAAACATGTTTAACTATGAAAAACAAAGGAAACAGGAATAACCATATTTGTAGAATGTGCAAATGCAACACTTGCACATGGGTGAATCACAACATTCACAGAAAGTTAAAGATAAACATGTATTACACAGGAACTCAATTGAGGCACCCTCTGAGGCCCCTAAGACAGCTCATAAAATAAAAACACAATATTACCAAGTGAAAGTACACCAAATAGTGGCCAGAGTGCCTCATTCATATGAGACAGGATCCAAGCACAACAATGTCCATGGCAGGATACAGAACATTAGTACTAATATAATAAACAGTGTACTATATATATTATGTCATTATTACACACTAATGACCAATAAGTGTTATTCAAGGCCCAACACAATCAGTGTAATATTATTTGTGAGTGGACAGCAAATGTACAGTTGTGCGCTCTGTTCCCCACCATTCTTCCTATGATACACCGGTTATAAATTTTGCCATCTTACGCTTCATGTCACACGACAAATACATATTAATATCTCTGCGAAGGGTGGTACGCAGTACTAAATCACATCCTCTCCACCGTGCGACAACCGCCATGCTTAACTTAGGACAGAATCTCAGTCACTGATTCCATCAACAACTTGATACACCTACACAAACATTACTGCATTCTGGTAACAGATGTGATGCCAGACTTCACTTACTGCTGAACACCCAATTCCTGTACTATGTTGAATATTGTTGAACTGCCAAATTGTGTATAATTCTAACATTAAAGGGCACTGAAGTGATTCATTCAGGCTATTCTAGTTAACTGTGTACCTACTAAAAGTACATAGCATCAATGTATTCATTTCTCCCCAATTACTATTTATGTGGCCTAACTACATATATTAACCATTAACCCATCATTGCCACATATAACATGTAAGTACCCTTCCCTGCTTTACACATGTTATAAATATTACACATATATTATGGTTATTTTCCCCTACTCATTGTTGCTTTGGAGTGTTCATACCCAACACTTGACCAAACATCCAATGTGATGCTCACCATAATCACAGAATAATCCTGTAAACATATCTTGCTGCTGTATACACATACACATATGATTCTCACCACTCTGTTGTTAAGTAACCTTCATTTCTAGCAACCTCACAAGCACTTACTCCCTTCCATGCCAACATGGCCTGCATGGCACCATGTGGCATTATTTCAGTCTTTACTATAAACTAATTTATGACCCCACACATTGTATATTTTGGTGAATCTCCCACATATCTATTTAGCCAGTAACACATTAATGCCATAGGATAACCATGTAAAATAATTCCCAACAAAATAATCTTGTGCCAGCATGGCTGGCATGACATGACATCAGTCTCTATGATACTTAACCACCATCAATGACCTATTCTACATATTTCACATCACCATTGTCTGATTGCTGACATCTCTATGTGTTACATGTTATTTTCATAAAGCTTTAGGGATACTAAATCCTTCTGTAGAACAGCTCATTTCAATAGCACTTATTCATATTATCTATTTATATTTCTTTGTTCCTACAAGCTCACCTAACTAGCAATTATTTTCACCCACGCCTGTTCCACCATGTAAACACTTTCAAGTTGGTAAACTGGCGTGTGCTGCGATTATACAAATATTTATTAAATTAAACATTTTAAACTTAATCAGTTAAAACTTACAGTTTTGTCACAACATTAGTTGACACAGATCAACTCAGGGAATTGTTCCCACACCTGACAACAACAGAACAGCATTGAACTGAAGGCCATGCTGCCCGCATCTCTCATCAGCACAAAGGACTGCTAAAACAAAACTGGCTTCCGATTCCTTTGTTAAGCCGAGTTCCGGTGGTGGCCAGGACAAATACGGCTTTGATAGACCAAACTAAGGTGCATCGGTTTGTTGTAGACACCAAGGTGCATCGGTTTAGCGCTATCACATTATCCAACCCCCCTACTTTTTTGACGTCCTGTCAAAAGAAATGGACCATCATATCTCCTCAACCCAACTATCTCTTTAAAAGTTACCATCTAGCTAGTTCACCTCAAAATAAAACCATTGGTCTTCAGTAACCACATCAAAAAGTAAAATCACTAATCAAGCAAGCAAGTACTAACATCTACACATAAACCGTCATCAAAATGACAAATGCCAAAAAAAAAGTAAAGTCACCTGTGACCACACCCAAAAACAATCATCAATGAACCAAGGATTCAATGAAATTTACACACAAACCGCCATCAAAATGACAAAGGCAAAACAAATCTATGTCACATGTTACCTCCTCCAAAACCTAAACTGCTGGTTATATCCCTGAAGAGTACCACTAAAAAAAAGTCTTTTTCTTTTCATACATCACTTACAATGTGAAACAGTGTAGATTACATCACCAGGCATCAGTCAGTTCCAAATACCAATAATCTGAACACAAAAGTATAAACTATACTAACTCAGTTGTTGGTACTAATGACTAAAATAATATCAGTGATGAAAAATAGCTCTTCTGCTATAAGAGCACCAATCATAACAAAATTAATACAACCCTCACTTCTTACATAAAAATAATTAAACAAACATAAAAGCTACATAAACATTAAACCAGTAACCTTTATATTGGTTACTACTTCCCTTAACTCCGGAAATTCAACACAAAATGCATTTAAAAAAATAATACCATTTGTTTCTTCTGGTCAAATATAAGCTTCCTGCAGCTAATGGGATACCTGGGTGGTTTGTGCTTCTAACACTGTACCCTTACACTAAAAAGAACATTTCATCCTGTGTCACCTATAACCTGGATATAAACACAAAGGAACACCCCATACAGGGTCAACAAAACATTGTTATTTCAATAATATCCCAACTCATGAATTCACCCTGGAAGTTACTCTCTTACTGGACATGATAGTAATGACAACACCACATGAACAACAGAACCACCCCTTTCACCTGGTCTGCCTGGTGTTCTTGCACTCTAAAAGAAAGACATGTCATCACATGACACCATCTACCTGCAATTATAATATATAAAAACAGCAAAACATAACTGCTAATTAACTAACTACACTAAGGCTGTCAATCCAAGACTGGAATTCCTAAACAGATGGAAACAGTCTCTATCTTTCACAACCATGTCTAACGGGCAAAAGTTCTTGCTGGTGGTCTTTCACAATCCCCTTTTGCACAAAGTCACGAATTGACATATCGGTATGCAGAAAATTTTGCCTCAAACCAGTCACTATACACGGTCCACCTGTCACATTTCTAACACTTAACTGGTCGACCACACTGACACCAGGAGACTTCCCTCGTCCCCTCCTCCGTCTCTTCCTGCGAAAGAAATTTCTCTGGTTGCCACGCATAACCATCCGGCTATCAGAAGTTGACAATGCACCCACCTGAACTGCTGGGGCTGATCCTTTAGAAGAATCAACCTGGGGCGGACTCTGTTGTCGCTTAAGGCCCTGCTGGTCTCTGTGGCTTACGCTTGCAAATACTTTGCTACACGTCACTCCAGAGGGGTTCTGAATAACACTAACCCCTCTCTTCGGACACCTGTTCTGTAGGTGGGTGCGGCTTCTACAAACATTGCACCTCTTGCGTTGTACCTTGGGCTGCAGCAATGAATCAGCTAAGGCTCTCATCCGACCTAGCTTAGCTCGAAGTTCCTCCACCACCACATCATCATGCTGGACCCCTTGACATCGACCACTGGCATTAGGCCACCTCTCTTGACGTTCTACATATTGGTATGTACAGACTTCTGGAGCTAACAACACACCAGCCCATCGCATGGCCAAGTCTCTAACACAGAGGAAAGTCACTGCAGGATCTTGCGATATCCTCTCCTCTGCCATTCTCCTGCTGAGAACATTATGTAGTTTTGCAACAAACCAGTCTCTTAGGATCACTGGATCCCAAGCAACCATGCCCCTCTTTCTCTGTGCTTCCAGCACCGAAAGGCTTTGTGGACCCGGTGAGAGAAATCCATGATGGATTCCTCTGCATCTTGTGTTACTTGGAAGAAAGCTGCAGCAAGTTCCACCATGCTGCGCTGCTCTCCATACACCTGCTGAATGGTCTGCAGCATCTCCTCAGGGTCATTACAAGCTGACCTAAGTTCAAGTTCTGCCCACACATTGGGAGTAACACTTTCCCAAATGATGTCAACCCTGTCCTCATCACACACCGCACCAGCCCTCCATGCAGATCTCACCTTCCTCACATACTTCTCAACAGCTGGCCCACCTTGCCGGCCAAAACAAGGTACTTCTATCTTCACAGGTGCCACTATGTACCTGACTTCACCAGTGGGCCCTGTGATGTCAGGGGCACCAACTGGGAGGGGAGCTACGGTCCCTAACGTTGAAGACAGAGCCATCTTTCCTGGAGGGCTGGTGCGGTGTGCGATGAAGATAAAGTGGACATTATTTGTGAAAGTGTTGCTCCCAGTGTGTGGGCGGAACTTGAACTTAGGTCAGCTTGTAATGACCCTGAGGAGATGCTGCAGACCATTCAGCAGGTGTATGGAGAGCAGCGCAGCATCGGTGGAACTTGCTGCAGCTTTCTTCCAAGTAACACAAGATGCAGAGGAATCCATCGTGGATTTCTCTCACCGGGTCCACAAAGCCTTTCGTTTGGTGCTGGAAGCACAGAGAAAGAGGGGCATGGTTGCTTGGGATCCAGTGATCCTAAGAGACTGGTTTGTTGCAAAACTACATAATGTTCTCAGCAGGAGAATGGCAGAGGAGAGGATATCAGCAAGATCCTGCAGTGACTTTCCTCTGTGTTAGAGACTTGGCCATGCGATGGGCTGGTGTGTCGTTAGCTCCAGAAGTCTGTACATACCAATATGTAGAACGTCAAGATTACAGTTCAGAGAGGTGGCCTAATGCCAGTGGTCGGTGTCAAGGGGTCCAGCATGATGAGGTGGTGGTGAAGGAGCTTCAAGCTGAGCTAGGTCGGATGAGAGCCTTAGCTGATTCGTTGCTGCAGCCCAAGGTACGACGCAAGAGGTGCAATGTTTGTAGAAGCCGCACCCACCTACAGAACAGGTGTCCGAAGAGAGGGGTTAGTGTTATTCAGAACCCCTCTGGAGTGACGTGTAGCAAAGTATTTGCAAGCGTAAGCCACAGAGACCAGCAGGGCCTTAAGCGACAACAGAGTCCGCCCCAGGTTGATTCTTCTAAAGGATCAGCCCCAGCAGTTCAGGTGGGTGCATTGTCAACTTCTGATAGCCGGATGGTTATGCGTTGCAACCAGAGAAATTTCTTTCGCAGGAAGAGACGGAGGAGGGGACGAGGGAAGTCTCCTGGTGTCAGTGTGGTCAACCAGTTAGGTGTTAGAAATGTGACAGGTGTATTGTGACTGGTGTGAGGTTCTCTCTCTTTTCACTATTTTTCTTCTTTGGCCGTAACGAAGTCAGAACTACTCTTTACCTCTTAGCACCGTAGTGAAGGAAGCACCAGTCTTCATGATTGTCTCCCTTTGTCTTTTACCATCAACTACAAAAGCATGGCTTGAGAAACAATGCATAGAAATTGAAAAACAACACAACAGTCAAAATACCAAATTAATGCATAAAAGAATTCAGGAGCTTGCTAATAAAAGAACTATATCAACCGGCTGCATGAAAACAAAAGATGGGAAAATAATAAAAAAAAAAGATCAGATTTTACAAGCATGGTCAGATTATGTGAACCCCTTCTGAAGTGTCTCCACCTTGTCAGTGGTAGAGGGGCTTGCGTGTCTCAATGACCACAAGAACTATGCCGACTGGAAGCACAACTACATGTCGGACAGGTCTTGGGGTAGGGACCAGACCAAGAGAGACCCAACCTGCTGCTCTGCAGGTAGACTGAGGATGGCAGTCAAAGTCTAAATCAGGCGCACGATGCCACTAATTTTGGTCTGGACACATACTCTAAGGCTGTCAGCTGAGGGATATGTCTGAACGCTTCTAAGCTGTTGTACCCTCAGATGTGAGAGCCAGGGCCGATACTCACCTACCTCAAAATGGAGGTGAGATGCTGAGCACGCTACAATGCTTAGTCCAGACACGTGTTCGAAGGCTCTCAGCTGGGGGATATGAGGGATCCCGGATGAGAGGGTCTTGTCATTACTCGCTCTCTGCTGCATGGAGGTAAGGTGCTGAGCCAGCAGCACATGTAGCCTACCTTGTGAGCGTTACTAAAGGTGGAAAAGTGACCCAGTTGCACGAAATGACTACGATGAAAGTCGGTATCTATACTCATAGAATGAGCCTTGTAAAGGTGGGAAAATGTCTCAATTGGCATGAAATGGAATGCTTGGCTAGCAAATCAATCACGTGCAGGTCTGAAGCGAAAGCTTGCTAAGTGGACAGTCGTGTGCAAGCCTAGGTGGAAAAACGTCTCAATAACACGAAATGGAACGCTTGGCTAGCGAATCCATTACATGGAAGTCCGAAGCCAATGCTTACTGAGTGGATGTCATCTGCAGACTGACCCTTCCTGGTTTGCGTGGAGAGTTGGCCAGTAGCGAATCGAAATACCCAATACAAGGAAGTGAGGAATTAAAGCAGCCATGAACAGGATGTACTATTCCTTGGGTGAGCCCAGTCTCAGAGCGCTATGTGCCAGCTCTGCATTTATGGAAGCCTCTTTGGATAGCAGGGAATGCCCATGGTCTGCCCCTGTCTTCCATTGAGGGTTGACCGTGATGTCTTTGACCATTCTACCTTGACCAGCTGAGATGTGGGTGACACCACAACAGTAAGAGTCTAACGTCCCTCAAAACCCCGAGAAGGCAAACCCATAAAAACGCCTGCAGAAGTCGGATGTGCCGACTGTAAGGTAGCAAATAAAGTGGCACAATGCAAAAATTCCTGGCAGTGAGCCCAGCATCAGAGCACCATGTGTCGGCTCTGCAATTATGGGAGCCGCCCCGGATGGCAGACAATGCAATGGACTGCCCCTGCTTTCCCTTGAGAGATCACCGTGAAGTCTTCGACCATTCTAACTTGACCAGCTAGTATGTGGATGGCACCACTACAGTGAGAGTCCCCCAGGAATGCTAACCTGGTAAAAAAACGCACTGCTAAAGCCTGATGTGTTGGACCTACGGGTTTCGGCCCAAGGACGCCTAACTTAGACACATCAGCAATTACATCTGAAAAAACACTCCGGATGAGCACAGAAGAAGATGATTATGTGAAAAACCTTTATGATGATACAAGAGAAGAACAGTATGATATTTGGAATAATATGAAGGACCATGTGTTTTGAAGCTGGAAGTTCAGAATGCTCTTAACGATATAAAAAATGGCAAGACCCCGGATCCAGACTGTCATAACAGACATGATCAATGCCTTAGAAGAATATGGAGTAGGACCAATTACCTAGACTGCTGAACACAATATATGATACTGGAGATATACCACCTGAATTAATGTAATTCTATATTTATTGCAATCCCAAAGAAATCAGGAGCCTTGGAATGTGATCAACATCAAACAATTAGTATAATGAGCCACATCATGAAGATTTTGCTAAGAATTATCATGCAAAGAGGAAGGCAATACAACCCAAAATAGGAGAAGAACAATGTGGGTTTGTGCAAAGCAAGGGTAAAGCAAATGCTGTGCATTGCTGAGAACATTAATTGAGCGTTCTATAGAAGTAAACAAGGACCTACATCTTTGCTTTATTGACTACACAAAGGCTTTCGATAAAGTAAACTTGTCAACATGATGACGATGCTCGCAGATCTCCAAATTGGTAGGAAAGACCTTATAAACATATACTGGAAACAACAAGCTGCCATGAAGATTGATAATGAAGTAGGTCAATATCAGCCTAATAAGAGAGGTGTGAGACAGGGATGTGTAATGTTTCCAGACAAACGTCTGCCCTGTAAAGGGTTAAATTATAAGACACAGATTATGGTCATCACTAGGAAGGAGGAAGTACCACAATGTAATATACAAGTAAATGGGAATATACTTAAACAAGGGAATCAGTACAATTATCTCAGAACAGTCATAACATCTTATGGGAGATGCCTTGAAGAGATTAAAACAAGAATCGCCAATTCGAAGGTAGCCTTCTGCAAGATGGAAATCATACTGACCAATAACAAGATGTCATTTGCAATGAGGAAAAGAGTTTAGGTGCTACACTGAACCTATACTTGCGTATGAATCTGAAGCATAGACAATGAGCAGACAAGCTGAAAAAAATCTGATGGCTGTGGAAATGTGGTTTCTGAGGAAAATGAGTCTGCACAGAACACAGCAGGCTGAAATACTACGCATTCAATAAACTAAAGATAGGAGATACTTCTTCTTCATCGGCATTCTAAGCCATTGAGGTTCTTTGCTGCAGATACAAGCAGTCTCCATTCATCTCTCTGGTTGACCTTCTCTTGCCAGTCGCTGATTCCAAGTGCTTATAGGTCTGTATATATATTATCTCTCCACCGCCTTCTTGGTCTACCTCGGGGTCTACGGTCATTTATTTTCTACGGTCATTTATTTTCTGAGTGTAAGCGAGTTGTGTTTCCCTATTATCTTCCATTCTTTCTATATGCCCCAGCCATTGCAGTCTATTAGGAGATACTAATGAATGTAATTGTGGAACTGGTAAAATAGCAGCTAGACATTTGCTTCAGGAGTGCCCAATATATGCAGAACAGAGAAATATATTTTGGCCCACACGTGCTTCATTTGAGGACAAGCTCTATGGAGATGTCAACAAGCTCAAGTTGACTGCAGCTTACTTTAACTACATTCAGGTTGACATCTAAAGGTGTATGAAGTTCTTAGCTTGCCATACTTTATGCCACAGGTATGTCAGTAGTAAAAGCATCCTAGCGACAAGAAATGGAATATTGCTTTCTAGCAAATCCATTACATGGAATGTCTGAATTGAAAGCTCATTGTGTGGGCATCATCAAAGGGGGAAAAAAGTGTCCCAGTGGCACAAAATGGAATATTGCTTGAATAGCCAATCTATTATGTGGAAAGTTCAAATTGAAAGCTCGCTGAGGGGATGTCATCTGCAGACTGACCTCTCCTGGTTTGCGTGGGAAGCGGTCTGTGGTGAACAAAATGCCCAATATACGGAAGTGATGCTAAGCAGCCATGTACAGGACGTGACGATTCCTTAGGTGAGCCAGTACCAGAGTGCTATGTTTCAGCTCTGCAGTTGTGGAAGCCTCCTTGAATGGGGGAATGCCCATAGTCTGCCCCTGCCTTCCCTTGAGGGCTGACCGGGATGTCTTCGGCTGTTCTAACTTGACTAGCTGGTGACACAACAGCAGTAAGAGTTGAATGTCCCTCAAAACATAGAAGTTTAACTTGGTCAACAAATGCCCGCAGAAGTCAGATGTGTCAGCCGAAAGGCGCAAGTATGCAGTTCTGCTGTAAACAGGCACAATGCAATTATGTCCAAGTGAGAGATGAATGTCCTTCGAAACACCAGGGAAGGTAAACCCGGTCAACCAATGCCAGCAGAAGTTCGGGTGTGTCTACCAAAAGGTTCAAATATCGCAGCTCTACTGCAAAGGCCCTTAAAAGTCGACAGGGTCGACTTCATTGCACCGGGTTTTATCCCATATGGCTCGGTCTCTTTCTGCAGCACGGAAAGCGTCGCATAAAGCACGAACTCCGTATCTTTTAGCAATGACCCACAGGAGTCTCCGAAACATTTAACTCGTAAACCGAAGGACGCGGCCCGGAATCGAACCCACAACCTTCGGAGCATGAGTCAAACGGCTTGACCACTTTGCCACAGAGACTCCCAGAGCTCTACTGTAAACAGGCACAACTCAATTACGCCTAACACAACATTATGGACAAACGCAGAAGAAGAAATGTTTCTGAGGAAAATGCAAAGAATACTAAGGACAGACAGAAAAACCAATGACCAAGTCCTTTTGTTTGTTTTTCATATCCTATTTACAGGACATTGCAGTCAATACCAGCATTTTTCAGCTGCTATTGATGTCTTGGCAAGTTTTAAATTCAGTAGTTTGCCATTGCTTTCTGAACAGCTCACATACCTTCCATAAGAAACAAACGCAACATGATCTGCTGCCGAATTTCATGCAGCCGTGTTTCGTATGTGAGTAAAAGGGATTATGAACAGAGACCTTAATCCCTTTGCCAGGGATACCAGCGACCAAGTCCTATAAGAAACAAAGACAACCTGTAAACTGATTAGAGAAATTAGATATAGAATTATAGACAGTCACAAACTTTTGGCCACGTTATGAGAAGAAATAAACTGGAGAACTTGGTGACAACTGGCAAGATTGAGGGGAAGAAAACAAGAGGAAGGAAGAGAAGAAAAATACCTGGATGGCTTGGCCACGTGAGACAAGAACACTGAACTGATCCACGACTCTGGTGATTGTGTGAGATGGTGAAACATGACTGCCTACGTTTATCTTATCGGCATGCATTAAATTAATAATAATAATGTACATGATGATTTATTTAATAATAAATAATTCATGTTTGAGGTATTCTTTGCAAATATAACTTTCATACATGAAGCCGATAATAAACGTGCACACTACAGCTGCTTATACTTCACCTCGACACTGCAAGGTGCAAGAGGAAGAAGATGAGATGATGAGAGATAATCAGTGCATGCCAACAGATTTCTGCACATCCTTTTCAGTTTGCATCCAACTAGATAGAAAATGCAGACAAGAAAACCTGGCAGCTATGGAGGCTGAAGTACAAGCGTTGATTTTCGAGAATTCGCTAGACGGTGATGCTGTCATCTACACAGATGGGTTGGTCGTCCGACATGTGAGAAGCTCATGGGCCTTTACGGCTTGAGCTGGAAGGAGAATTGTGAAGGAGGACTCTGGTGCTTTCACTGAAATCACAAGTAGCCTGACTATGGAAATCATGGCAGTAAGTAAAGCAATAATAGGTTGTCCCATCCACGATCATAACATACTTTAACCGGAAGCCATTTTCCGCGCTTGCGCAGACGGCTTCCACCGTGTCAACGAGTCATTGCCGATAAACATAGTTGTGGTGTTTCTGATTGGATACATGTCAAATAACGCATAACAACCACGGGCGCCATCTTGGCTTCATGACCAAAGGTCAGTCTGCCATTTTGAAATCGCAGAGAGAGGGTAAGATTCCCTTCAGTCTTTGAAAAATTGGATTTCTTGTGATATAAGTTAGTAATTGTATATTTTTAGCTTGATCGGTTAATATCTTAATGTTTTTATATAGATTTTCGGATTCTGCATGCAATTTTACATTTATATGGTAAGTTTCATCGCTCGAGTCGCTTCCTAAGTGGTACAAAAACATTGCTTTTTCGCACAGGTTTTTGCCATTGAAAATCAATGGGCTGAATGGCGACGACGCACCCACTCATATCTATCGCTTATTTTAAGCTTGATCGGATAATATCTTAATATTTTTATATGCATTTTCGGATTCTGCATGCAATTTTACATTTATTTGGTTAGTTTCATCGCTCGAGTCGCTTCCTAAGTGGTACACAAATTTTTTGTTTGCCCACAGGTTTTTGCCATTGAAAATCAATGGGCTGAATGGCGACGACGCACCACTCATATCTATCGCTTATTTTAGCTTGATCGGTTAATATCGTAATATTTTTATATACATTTTGGATTCTGCATGCAATTTTACATTTATTTGGTTAGTTTCATCGCTCGAGTCGCTTCCTAAGTGGTACACAAATTTTTTGTTTGCCCACAGGTTTTTGCCATTGAAAATCAATGGCTGAATGGCGACGACGCACCACTCATATCTATCGCTTATTTTAAGCTTGATCGGTTAATATCGTAATATTTGTATATACATTTTCGGATTCTGCATGCAATTTTACATTTATTTGGTTAGTTTCATCGCTCGAGTCGCTTCCTAAGTGGTACACAAATTTTTTGTTTGCCCACAGGTTTTTGCCATTGAAAATCAATGGGCTGAATGGCGACGACGCACCACTCATATCTATCGCTTATTTTAAGCTTGATCGGTTAATATCGTAATATTTGTATATGCATTTTCGGATTCTGCATGCAATTTTACATTTATTTGGTTAGTTTCATCGCTCGAGTCGCTTCCTAAGTGGTACACACATTTTTTGTTTGCCCACAGCTTTTTGCCATTGAAAATCAATGGGCTGAATGGCGACGACGCACCACTCATATCTATCGCTTATTTTAAGCTTGATCGGTTAATATCGTAATATTTTTATATGCATTTTCGGATTCTGCATGCAATTTTTACATTTATTTGGTTAGTTTCATCGCTCGAGTCGCTTCCTAAGTGGTACACAAATTTTTTGTTTGCCCACAGGTTTTTGCCATTGAAAATCAATGGGCTGAATGGCGACGACGCACCACTCATATCTATCGCTTATTTTAAGCTTGATCGGTTAATATCGTAATATTTTTATATGCATTTTCGGATTCTGCATGCAATTTTACATTTATTTGGTTAGTTTCATCGCTCGAGTCGCTTCCTAAGTGGTACACAAATTTTTTTTTTGCCCACAGGTTTTTGCCATTGAAATCAATGGGCTGAATGGCGACGACGCACCACTCATATCTATCGCTTATTTAAGCTTGATCGGTTAATATCGTAATATTTTTATATGCATTTTCGGATTCTACATGCAATTTTACATTTATTTGGTTAGTTTCATCGCTCGAGTCGCTTCCTAAGTGGTACAAAAATATTGTTTTTGCGCACAGGTCTTTGTCATTTGTCATTATTAATGCATTATAAAAAAACTGTCATTTACTGCCAATACAGTACCTTGCGGTGTATGGCAGGGGGGGGTCTTGAGCCTGAGGAATTAAAGGCCGCCTGGCTAGTGCAGTCGCCGCGAACTGTGCAGGTTAGGATTTTCTTTTGCCCCCGACAGAAAAAGATCTGACACCCTTACCGAGGGATCGAACCCGGGCCTCCCGAATGAGAGTCCGGCATTCTAGCCTCTCGGCCAGCCGCTCCTCCTCTCATTATATAAAGATATCTATTTTAGCATGAACTATCAGATTTTAAATTTGAGTATTTTCTAATGGGACCACCACCGAAAAGATAGGCCTTGAGAAACCGAATCTAATGGTACCAAGATGTTGCATGTATGTCAATTAGAAGCGAAGATATGCAACTTTGAGTGTCGTGATCGTAAACACAGAAATTAATTAATATAACTACTAATTAGTGGCCATTTTTATATGCTAATTAAGTAACATTGCATACTATCTAAACAGGATATAACACATATCGTGCGTTGCACAATTCCGCAGAATACAAGATACAACTTACCAGGGTTTAAAGCTAATATAAAGAATGCTCGTGGTAATTAATAATATAACTACTAATTAGCGGCCATTTTTATATGCTAATTAGGTAACATTGCATACTATCTAAACAGGATATAACACATATCGTGCGTTGCACAATTCCGCAGAATACAAGATACAACTTACCAGGGTTTAAAGCTAATATAAAAGAATGCTCATGGGTAATTAATGAATATAACTACTAATTAGCGGCCATTTTTATATGCTAATTAGGTAACATTGCATACTATCTAAACAGGATATAACACATATCGTGCGTTGCACAATTCCGCAGAATACAAGATACAACTTACCAGGGTTTAAAGCTAATATAAAGAATGCTCGTGGTAATTAATGAATATAACTACTAATTAGCGGCCATTTTTATATGCTAATTAGATAACGTTGCATTATATGTAAAAATAGATGACATGAGCAATTAGGCTTCGCTACACCGATCGCAATGATGTATGGTTGCTAGGATGTTCGTGTATGGTTGCTAGGGTGTTCATGTATGGTTGCTAGGGTGTTCATTTAAAAATAAACAAGCTACTAGTAAGAACATAAATTTTGATAACTTCTGCTATGACCTTGGTTTGGACACGAAAAAAAGATGCCCGGAGGAGATCTTTTGTGTCAATTTCTGCGTTAATGACCACGACACTTAAAGTTGCATATCTTCGCTTCTAATTGACATACATGCATCATCTTGGTACCATTAGATTCGGTTTCTCAAGGCCTATCTTTTGGTGGTGGTCCCATTAGAAAATACTCAAATTTAAAAATCTGATGGTTCATGCTAGCAATAACATGGCTCGAGACACAGACATTCACTAGGGCTTGTTTCCTTAGCGACTCAATGAACATGATCAAGAGGATAGAGGAGGGGTCGATCCGAAGAGAATGGTTGCTGCCTCTGAAGCGGTCTCGCCTGGCAAAGATCAGTTTCATCTTCGTGCCAGGTCATGCGGGAGTACAAGGAAATGAGCGGGCTGACAAGCTCGCAGGTGAGGCTACGGTGGAGGGCGGACGCGCCATGGACCAGGCTGACATTCTGAATGCTCTACGAGAAGTAAGACTCTTGCGTGAACCAAGTGATGACTGTGAATCTACAACAATGGCCAGACTGCGAGAACAGCAAATTAAAAGAGGGGTGGCCAAACAAGAACACTACGCAGGTAGCCAAAGAAGATTGATAAATAAACCAACACAGAACTGGCGTCGTTAGCCGCTACACGCTGCGGGATTTGCTGAGGAGGGGATCCGAGCACTTATGGACTGAATGGTTCGATGTGCAACGAGGATGATCTGTCGACTAAGTAACTAACTAGAGATAATCATTACCTACAAGTCGTCAATGAATATTGTAATCCGCTGTTGACATCAACGAGCCGCCATGTTTTCACCGCCGGAAGTTTGTTCATCATCATCATCAAGTGCCTTGCAAGTTGACGTAGGCGTTCATGTCTCTCCACAGATCTCGGTCTTTGGTGTTCTGGGCCAACCCTGCTGCTGATATTCCTCCATGGCGCCCCCTCAAAACCTCACTTAACTGTGTATCCAGCAACGTCTGGGTCGTAGGGCTCAACAAAATAAAATGTTATTTCTGTTCATTTTTGTTCGCATATCCTTTATAGGACATCGCTGTTGGTCAACATCGGATCTTTCAGCTGATTGTTTATTTCTTGGCAAGATTACGCTCAGTAGTTTGTCATTGCTTTCTGAGCGGCCTGCTCACATACTACGTAAGTTACCGACGCATCTAGAAACGCTACCGATTCTCGCGCACGACACGTTACTCACGAGAGTATACGGGATTACGGAGAAAGACGTTAAACTCCTAGGGCCAGGGAGAACGGCCTTCTGTTCATTAGAAAAACCAAATGACATTTTCTCACGCACTTGTTCTCTTCTTGTTCTTTAATTCAACCGAGCTATATTTGCAGCTGCGGCCAGAAACAAGTACATCGTCTTCTCAAAGTCACTGTAGAAGCAATAACTTCTGCTTCAGTTCAGCACTCTGTGGCCACGTCTGGCAGCGCAGATCGCCGTCAGTTATGCAGACCTGAAGGATATTTTCCTCACGAATATGAATTCTCATTCCAAATGACATTCATCTATCGCAGATACGTTGAGATAATAAATATATGTAATCGTCTGGCGCGATACATGATGATGCTAATGTTACCAGTACCAGCATCCCTTGCAGTGCCCTGGGGTATGATGGGAAGCCGCTCTGGAAGCATGAATAAATAGAGGCGCGTGTCAGTTTCCCGGTCTCTCAAAACCAGACAACCGTGGCCGAAGGAGCGATTAGGTAGATCGCTGTAGAGATGTAGATACCATCAAATAGGGAGGCTTTAACCAGCCCTCCCTAGTCACTGGACTCTTGGTAATGACCCTGGCCATGTTTGTGGTTTGTAGAGCAAACTTGAGCCCCGGCTCTGGTTAATGTCGTAGGCCGCTCACATCCCCCCCCCTTTTTTTTATACCCCTTCGTATACCTGTTTATGCGTGTTTATGCCACTATATCTCTGCTGTTAGGGTTATAGTTTTGTTATTCGTTATGTTATGGTGTTTCGCTGTATCTGGTCCCAGTCGACTTATGTGATGCGGGTGTCTTGTGTGGGTATTGAAGGTGCCCTTCGACTCAACTGAACATGATTGAGGTCTCACTGTCATTTAGAGACCGCCCCTGTAGTCAGGACTAGGCAGCAGTTGTCTCTAACTGTGGGATTTCAGATTCCCATTTCTGTATGTACTGACTGTCCATGAGTCCTGAGATGATTACAATAGAGAGTCCATACCTGTGGTTACCGTGGTTGTTTACGTTGAGGTTCTCTTTGTTGTGGTGTTCCTTGATGTTTGTGGAGATGGGTACCTAGTCATGTGCATAGCGATGTTAGGGCAGCAGTGATTACTGTGGGAACATAGGTTCCCATTTCTGTATATGTCAGTTATGTGACATGTTCAAGATGCCTGTTTGTCCCTAAACCATGCAGTTCTGTCAATAAAAACCTAATTTGTTGTTCTTAATTTGTTTTGTTTAGTACTGTATGTTTGTTGTGTAAACTCATTGATCCTGTTACAGTCCAGCAGTGTAATCTTCAGTCTGGGTGTACAACAGTACATCCCCCGCCCTAAGAACTCCTGGAATCTTCTGTCTTAATTCTACCCCTTTGTCTTGTTAACAGAGGAGGATATACACAGTGCTCTTTCTCTATTTCTCCTTATTGTCCTTTTCTTCTCTGGCCCATTAAAAGTCAGTGTTGCGCTTCTTTGTCTTTGAGCACTTAAGCATAGGAAATTACATCTTCCTGTCCTTGATATTCTACCTCCTATGACAAGTGGCGAGCCTCGGCCTGGATTGTTTGGCGGCCTTTAGATTATCTTGTTGGTGTCTGTTCCAGTCTTCAATGATTCTTTTAGGTGGTAGTTCCATGATTGTTTGTTTTTTTGCCTTTTTGGGGGTGTGAGAGGTCCCTGGCCAAAGACATTAACTGGGTTCAGTTTGTTCCCCAAGTCTCCAGAAGCACAGGCATTGAGAGAAGAGCCTCCAGATCTACACCACATCTCAAGTCGTCGAAATTAAAGGTGACCTTATTCCATGTTTAGGGAACCGAAGTTTCCCACCCAGCCGCACTCAGTCTGAGTCCGCTGGTATAAATTAAGAGTGTGAACACTCCAACGAAGGTCACCAAACTTTAGGTATAAAGTCTTTTGGAATATGCATATATATTCCTACTGAAACAATCAGCTTTACTCAGAAAGCTACAGAGGTGGTTGATGACTCCATGAGAGCAGAATGCCCCCACATTCAATAGAGCTGTGCTTGTCCAAGAGAAAAATTCTGTTGATTCTTTTGGAGAACAGTTGTGGACTGTTCATAGCGACTGATTTCAGCAGTGCCAACATCTGGGGGCCATCCATAGAAGTACCTTTCCCTGTTGTCTGGAAAGAGGGACATCAGAAATCCATCCCACCAGTGTGTCCCACCAGCACAGAGCGCTGGACATCCATATTCAATCCCCACCGGTGGCAACCATCACCTGAGATCATCGAGGGGGAATGTTCCCTTATTGTGCATCAGTTCACCATGTCCGTTTGAAGTGACAGATGACAATGTTACCTGTGGTGATAAGAAAATCCTTTCCTTATAGGCGGAAGCAGAGGGAGTTAATACTAGCGTGTTCATCCATGTTCATGATGTCATGGGTGACATATTGAGTGTTGCGGGTCGAGTGAACGGTGATTTCCTATATTTCCCCCGTGCATAGAAAATTTAAAGCGACACATAATAACATTCAGTGAGAAGAAATAACATCCAGCTAGAACATCGAGCAGTGAATGAACTGATTTCCTATATTTCCCCTGTATATTTTTTTCAGTGGCAAGGAGTACTGCATCTTGGTTTGCAGGTGATCTAGTGGATAGCATGCATGTTATTCCGGTTGTTGTTTTTGATCACAAGTAGGGATTGTAAATTTAAGGGGATGCCTGTGTGAAATTTTTTTGGTGCCCCTAACGTATTGCATCCATGGAGCAAAGTGTTGATGTTGATGTCAGGGTTGCTAGTATATTTTGTATGCAGACTGCATATTCCTCATGGCCACTCATAAGATATGGTATTATCTTTTGTCAGGGACTGATTTTTTAAAATTGTCACTGATGTATGTTTGTAAGGGCAGGTTCAGAAAATATAACTGGTAAAAAATTTTATGCTGAGAGGTTTAAGTCCCATGGTGAAACCCCTCTAATTGATTGTTTACTTAAATAGCCCAGTGTTTTGTCTAAACCCTAAGGGTCTAGAGTATTCGACGAGGGACCGCCGAAAATTGGGGTGTTGATGTGTAATCGTCTGGCGCGATACATGATGATGCTAATGTTACCAGTACCAGCATCCCTTGCAGTGCCCTGGGGTATATGGAAGCCGCTCTGGAAGCATGAATAAATAGAGGCGCGTGTCAGTTTTCCCGGTCTCTCAAACCAGACAACCGTGGCCGAAGAGCGATTAGGTAGTCGCTGTAGAGATGTAGATACCATCAATAGGGAGGCTTTAACCAGCCCTCCCTAGTCACTGGACTCTTGGTAATGACCCCTGGCCATGTTTGTGGTTATGTAGAGCAAACTGGAGCCCCGGCTCTGGTTAATGTTCGTAGGCACGCTCACATCCCCCCCCCCTTTTTTTTTATACCCCTTCGTATACATGTTTATGCGTGTGTTATGCCACTATATCTCTGCTGTTAGGGTTATAGTTTTGTTATTACGTTATGTTATGGTGTTTCGCTGTATCTGGTCCCAGTCGACTTATGTGATGCGGGTGTCTTGTGTGGGTATTGAAGGTGCCCTTCGACTCAACTGAACATGATTGAGGGTCTCACTGTCATTTAGAGACCGCCCCTGTAGTCAGGACTAGGCAGCAGTTGTCTCTAACTGTGGGATTTCAGATTCCCATTTCTGTATGTACTGGACTGTCCATGAGTCCTGAGATGATTACAATGAGAGTCCATCCTGTGGTTACCGTGGTTGTTTCGTTGAGGTTTCTTTGTTGTGGTGTCCTTGATGGTTTGTGGAGATGGGGCCTAGTCATGTGCATAGCGATGTTAGGCACAGTGATTACTGTGGGAACATAGGTTCCCTTTTTGTATATGTCAGTTAGTGACATGTCAAGATGCCTGTTTGTCCCTAAACCCTGCTTTCTGTCAATAAAACCTAATTTTGTTGTTCTTAATTTGTTTTGTTTAGTCTTGTATTTTGTTGTGTAAACTTTGATCCTTACAGTCCAGCAGTGTAATCTTCAGTCTGGGGTGTACAACGTACATCCCCCGCCCTAAGAACTCCTGGAATCTTCTGTCTTAATTCTACCCCTTTTCTTGTTAACAGAGGAGGATATACCAGTGCTCTTTCTCTATTTCTCCTTATTGTCCTTTTCTTCTCTGGCCCTTAAAAGTCAGTGTTGCGCTTTTTTGGGTTTTTGGGCATTTAAACCATAGGAAATTACATCTTCCTGTCCTTGATATTTCCTCCCCCATGACAAAATTTTTGGGAAAAATATCAGTTTCAGTTGGGGCATCTTCATAGGTCAGACCCTCCCCCCCCCCAGCTATGCATCAGCATCCGTGGCTAATAGTGCCAGTTCTGTGTTGGTTAACGAGGCATCTCTTTCCCCCCCGATGTACCTCTCGTGTCTGGCCGTGCCAATTCTTACTCCCATGTCTTTCATCCGGGCAGCGATGTGGATTCACTGACGTCAAAGTCCTCTGTTCTCTCATGTCTTTAAGGATTAAATAACATCGGCACGATCCTGGCTGGCCATCAGCATGGGGAGCAGACCAGCCAGTTTATCAGCTCGTTCATTTCCCTCGACTCCCGCATGTCCTGGGACAAAGATAAAGGTCAGTCAATTATTGAACGCTCTACAAAAGGGAAACCCGGCCCTCTGATCCTAGATATGTCCGTAAAATCAATAAAGAAGATGGTCCCCCAAAGTGCACATTATGACAAAACTGTGTCTACTTTTTGTTAATTATTAACCCAAATTCGAACAGCATTGGAGAACACAGATAGTAAACGTTGCAATTCTTCCTCATAGTGGGGCGTAATTGCAGCATCATCTGCAAAAGCGCCCCTCTGATCATACCCTCCTAATTTTGTCTTGGTTTTATTAAACATTTCAAGGTTGCCATATGGCATGAGTGAAAGTATGCACTGTCATGTGACAAAATATAGGGTAAGAAAGTTTACATAAGTAACGACAGAAGTCAGAGACCCCAAAAATATATACAGCACTGACAGGCCCATACAGGGGAAAACAGCAGGTTGCAGGGACCACAGGGTAAGACAGGTAGGGGGAAGTACTAGACAGGGGCAGAGTTTCTGACAGACCACATAGAGTTAAGGACAGGTGAGCCTGTAAATGGCACCGACCCAAGACCAACGGACCAAGCCAGACAAGCTGAATAACGGGTACATGAGAACCCGTGATATGGGCAAGCAGACCCCGCTCAAAAGACGGAGTTAGACTACGACAAGACAGACGTGTGATAGTGTTTAAATACGACGAGTGTATATTTGATAGCACGCCAGCAAGTGCACTGAGAGAGCCATGTATGCTCACGTCAGCCAGTGCTCGCTAATATTGATTAAAGTGTCCGGGGGGACCAAAGTGTAAGCCTGCCTTAGAGTATGCTTATTGCATGAAAGCATAACTTTAATCTGTCTTAGACTACTCAGTAGGTAATATATGTAGTGAGTCTATGATAGAGAACACGGGAACTCGTCAAGGCTACGAATCCGACAAACACTGACTGTACTTAACGTTAACCCTAGATAAGATATTTACGAGACAGTAGACAATTATAACAGTTTTCTATCTACAGTCACGACAGAATCCTGTAGACAACCATAATAACAGTTTTCTTTCCACAGCCGGGCCCCCGCCACAGGGAGCGAACCAACAGTACCGTGCAAAAGCAACACGCACGTCGGCCCCTGTGTCAACTCAAGCCTGGAGGAAAACTTCAGACACTATTGGCAGTTAAATGTTTCTTTATTTCTGCCTATACGTTAGTGCCACACTCTATTTTTCCCCCACTGTAATATATATTTTCATTTTGTATTACAATGATGCCATATTGTGTAAATTGTCACTATAAAGTACTAAACAAGAATATGGCAAACCCCAAAGGAAATTTTTAGAATTAGGAATTAATCTTATTAATATTTGGGCTTTCAGGAGATAAACGATAGAATGAGTGAAAATAAACAGAGAGAACAGACGGAAAAAGATGATCGACCAAATTGAACGGGGAAAAGAAAAAAAAACAGGGTTCCAAATGTTGCTGTTATGTAGCCGGGGGGGGGGTTGGGTGAGCGCCCAACCTTGCGTAAATACCCCAATGGCTCAGTTAATTCAGCACCTATGCAGCAAAAGCCCAAACTACTGGCCTTCACGCGGCGGAACTGTTTAAACTAACGGGAAAAGGGAGCCGCGGCGAGTTACTGGCGCCGAGAAATAACCAGAAAGCTCTAGAGGTGTATGCAGGTACATGCATATGCGCAGACCATGGGGCGTGCCTACACACCTAAACTCGAGTAAGATCACATCTGCTCTAGCAAAGGTTATCAGTCAGTTATTAGTCGACAGATCATCCTCATTGCACATCGAACCTTTCCCAGTCCATAAGTGCTCAGATCCCCTCCTCAGCAACCCCGCAGCGTGTAGCGGCTAACGACGCCAGTTCTGTTTTTGTTTTCATCTTCTTTGGCTTCCTGCGTAGTGTTCTTGTTTTGCCACCCCTCTTTTAGTGCCCCCGTTGTCTTACGCTGTCGCATTTCCCAAATAAAGAATACGGATTTCCTGGCCCAGACGGTCACATTTGAGTCTAAAATGTCTTAAACCACCACCTTACCTTGCCGTTTGGGGCCCTGCCCGCGCCCTCGTCGCCTTGTTAGGTTGACAGCCTGCCACTCGGAAACACCGTTTTTCCCCGCCATGTTAAAAAATTTGAACACAAAACAGAACCAACACGCTGCGAAAAATTCCCAAGGATTGCTTCGCTCAATGCACGAAACTCCATAGCATCGGCGCAGATCTTTAGTAGAACTCCTGGTTTACATCCCGCACACAAAATGCATGCATGAGATGAATAAATCCTCTCCTAAAGGGGAAAAAGTTAACGGTAACAAAACAACACGACCGTCCGTCGCCATCTTGAACCGACTCTAGCAAAGGAGGGTGATAAAGACGGAGGCAACCAGTCAGAAGGCGCCACAGAAATCAGGATCCCACGCAATTACACGTACATGAAATATCGAATTTGCTAAATGTTATGGTGCTCGCCCTGCTTTGGCCCCCCAGGCAGGTGCAGTGCCGGGTCCTATGTCTCGAAAGGGTCCAACCACAACTACTGGAGGTCCTTCTCAGATGTCCTGTGGAGCCAGAGGATTTGAGAATAGAGCGACTGGCCATACAAACAAAGATTACAAATAATGCACGGGAATGCGGAGGGGTCAGCGAAAAAAAATTTGAACTAGAAAACATCTTGGCCCAAAGAAAGGAAAGCATATTTGCTTGCAAAAAAATTCACCTCAACGAAAATATAGCCTTAAAAATCAGAGGCTACCAGTGTTACCGATATGACCAAAAAGATAGGCGAAAGGGTGGATACTGAACCTTGTAAAGAAAAACATTACTGCTTCCCAAATTGAAGTGTCACAGCGAAAACCAAAGGCACTTAGTTTGGTCTGTGAAAACCGTACGGTCCTGGCCACCCGGAAACCCCACTTATCAAAAAGACCGGAGGCCATTTTTCCTTGTAGCATCCTTTGTGCTGATGAGAATGCGGACAGCATGCCTTCAGTCCGGTGCTGTTCTGTTTTTTGTCAGGTGTGGGAACAATTCCCTGATTGATCTGTGTCACTAATGTTGTGACAAAACTGAGCGGCTGACTAGTTAGTGTCAGCAGGCCTGGGTTCTTGTGGGATAGTAAAATTTTGTCACAACTCTTTGTTTATTTCATTCTTGGGTTTATGTTTTGTAACCTATGTTTTTGTAGTGCCTTATTTTCTGGGCAGTGTTGCTTGTGTCAGGGTTTTTTATGTGTCTCTAACCAGCTATTGCTTGGAGCACCTGTGTTGGGGTACTTGTTACCCGTTGTCTTAAGTGCTGTTGATTGGTTGGGGTTACCCCCCTGTGGGGATTTGGTATATACAGTTGTCTATTGTATCTGTTTTGACATGCAATGTGCTGTTAGAAAAATAAAGAGCTTGTTTATTTTCCTTGATTTGTTTGTTTAGTCTCTTTTATTTTTTAACTTTTTACAGTCACTTTTCTCCCACAATCTAACCCCTTTAAATTCATCGCTTGGGCTCAACATGGTGTTTCCTGTGTGAACATCTATAAAATAGTTTCTGCCTCTGTCCGAGATCTCGTTATCTTCTTATCTAATCACTATCATTTTTTTTTGTTGGTTGAGGCGGTGTGAGGTTCTCTTTTCACTATTTTTCTTTTTTTGGGCCTAACGAGTCAGAACTACTTTTACCTCTTAGCCCCGTAGTGAAGGAAGCATCAGTCTTTTCGATTGTCCTCCCTTTCTCTTTTACCATCGACTAAAAATTTGGCGACCCCGACGAAATTGTGGCAGCCTTTGAATTGTTCTGTTAGGATTGTTTTAGTATCTAGTGATTGTTTTGTGTGATAGGTCATGTTTATTTTTGTGGTGTCCATTGTCTTTGATTTTGTGACATTGAACCGGTTTGCTGCTGAGATCCCCCGGCATTGCTGCCAAGAAGGAGTCCCCTGTATGGTGAGGGGGCTCGATAAATTCCTCCTAGTACACTTTCACTGTATCCTATCCAAGAAAGGGATGGCTCTGTTTCACTTGGGACCGCTTCCCCTCCCAGTTGTGCCCCTGACGTCACAGGGCCCACTGGTGAAGTCGGGTACATAGTTGCACCTTTGAAGATAGAAGTACCTTGTTTTGGCCGCAAGTGGGCCGGCTGTTGAGGAGTATGTGAGGAAGGTGAGATCTGCATGAGGGCTGGTGCGGTGTGTGATGAGGACAGAGTTGACATCATTTGGGAAAGTGTTGCTCCAAAGTGTGGGCAAGCTTGAACTTAGGTCAGTTTGTGATGACCCTGAAGAGTTGCTGCAGACCATTCGCAGGTGTTGGAGAGCAGCGCAGCATGGTGGAACTTGCTGCAGCTTTCTTCCAAGTGAAACAAAATGCTGGGGATCCATCATGGATTTCTCTCACCGGGTCCACAAAGCCTTTCGTTTGGTGCTGGAAGTCTAGAGAAAGAGGGGCATGGTTGCTTGGGATCCAGTGATCCAAGAGACTGGTTCGTTGCAAAACTACATATGTTCTCAGCGGAGAATGGCAGGGGAAGGATATCGCTTACCCGTCAGTGACTTTCCTCTGTTTTAAAGGACTTGGCCTGCGAGGGGCTGGGGTGTCGTTAGCTCCAAAAGTCTGAAAATCCCAATATGTCGAACCTCAAGATTAAAGTTCGAGAGGTGGCCTAATCATGGTCGGTCCCAAAGGGGGTTCGCACGATGATTGGTGGTGGAGGAACTTCGAGCTAAGCTAGTCGGATGAGCCTTTAGCTGATTCTTGCTGCACCCAAGGTACAACGAAGAGGTGCAATGTTTGTCGAGCCGCACACCCTCCAAAACAGGTTCGAAGAGGGGGGTTTGGGTTATTCAAACCCCCGGAGTCAATTGTAGCAAGCTTTGCCAACGTAAGCCACCGAGACCGCAGGGCCTTAAGCGACAACAGAGTCCGCCCCAGGTTGACCCTTCTAAAAGGATCAGCCCCAGCAGTTGGGTGGTCCCGTGTCAACTTCTGGTAGCCGATGGTTTGTGTGGCAACCAGAGAAATTTCTTCGCAGAAGGGCGGAGGGGGAGGGGCAATGGAAGTCTCCTTTTGTCAGTGTGGCGGGAACAGTTAGAGGGTGACTTGAGGGTTAGACTTGTGACGATGGTAAAAGTGATGTGACAGATGGTCAGTGTATTGTGACTGGTGGATGCAAAATTTTCTGCATACCGTATGTCGTTCGTGACTTTGTGCAAAAGGGGATTGTGAAAGCCACCAGCAAGAACTTTTGCCCGTTAACATGGTTTTGAAAAATAGAGACTTGTTTTCATCCGTTTAGAAATTCAGTCTTTTGGATTGACAGCCTTTGTGTAGTTAGTTAATTAGCAGTTTTGTTTTGCTGTTGTTTATATTATGATTGCAGTAGATGGTGTCATGTGATGACATGTCTTTCTTTTAGAGTGCAAGAACGCCAGGCAGACCAGGTGAAAGGGGGTTCTGTTGTTCATGTGTGTTGTCATTAATATTATTGAAATACAATGTTTTGGGGCCCCGGGGTATATTTTCCTTTATTTTTATATTCAGGTTACGGGTCCATGTGAAATGTTCTTTTTAGTGTAGAGATACAGGTTGATAGAAAAACAAGTCATTTAGGTACCCAGTAGCTGCAGGAAGCTTATATTTGAAGAGACAAAAGGTTTTATTTTTAAATACAATTTGTGTTGAATTTCCAGAGTTCGATCGCCTGCCAATGCCACTTGATCCCCAGAAACCCAAATTTCCCCCCAATGCCACTTTAATCCCCCCTTTTATGTATAGGGGTTTTAATGTATCTGTGTTTCCTATCCAGTCACCTTTTAGTGTCCTCACTTATTTAAACCCCAAAAAGCAAGATTTTTTTTTCCTTTCGTGTGCTTCCGTGTGCACAGATCAGGCTGGTTTCGTGAAAACTTTTAGGAGAATGTTTGTTGATATTTCAAAATTCAAAGTGACCATATTTTTGGTTCTTGACCTCATATATTTTAATAAAATCACAGTTTTAAACAGTTTTTATATTATAGTTATTGTGATGAAAACGACTTTGTGATAGATTCTAAACGAACCTGTGCAGTATTCAGAAAATTATGTAGAAGGCGGTCATATATTGAAAAAAAATCTAACAGTGAATTTTACTAGAATATGATGGCTTTTCCTTTTGTGTGAAAATGATGTACTTCATAATGTTATGTTTTCTTGCGTTTTATTCATTTTGGGGCAGTTCTTGTGATATTCTTGAAGACAACTGGTGTGTGTATATAATTCACTAAATTTAACTGGATTAGCGGCTTCGATATAAAATAAAGACTTGGGAAGTGAATTTTTTTCATATTTTTAAAAACTTTTTAAATTTTATTGTTATTACTAAAACTCTCATTATTGTCATAATATTTGTAACCTATCAATTAAGTATTAACACTGGTCAGGTTCCCTGTGCAATTCTCTTTATTTGATATGTAAAACAAAGCATCTCTACAGTTTTAAACCCTTTTAAAAGCAAAATTGTGGATACCCCTAGTTTAAATTTCTGCCCTTTAATCTCTGTTTGGGTATGACCACTTTTTTGTTTGGCACTGAATCAGTTAAGGGAAGTAGTAACAATATAAAGGTTACTGTTTAATGTTTATGTTTGTTTAATTATTTTTATGTAAGAATGAGGTTGTATTCATGTTGTTACCATTTGGGGCTCTTATACAGAAGAGCTATTTTTCCTCACTGATGTTTTTTTAGTCATTAGTACCAAAACTGAGCTAGTATTGTTTATACTTTTGGTTTTAGATTATTGGTATTTGAAAAGACTGATGCTTGGTGATGTAATCTACACTGGTTCACATTAAGTGATGATTGAATAGAAAAAGACTATTTTGTTAAATGGTACTCTTCGGGGTATAACCAGCATTTTGGTTTTGGGGGGAAGGTCTCCAAAGGTGACAAAAGTTGTTTTTTGTTGTTGTTGATGGTTGTGCTCTATGACCAGGAATTGTTAGGCATAGAAGTCTGATGTCATTTTGATGGCTGGTTACGTATAACTGTCATTGGTGTCTTGACTGATTGATGTTATGTTTTTGGTGGTGGTAACATGTGACATAGATTTTTTTTTTGCCTTTTTTTTTTTTTTCAAAAATTTTGGGTGGGCCGGGGTTTTTTTTTTTTTACAATGAGAGTCCATCCTGTGGTTACCGTGGTTGTTTACGTTGAGGTTTCTTTGTTGTGGTGTCCTTGATGGTTTGTGGAGATGGGGTACCTAGTCATGTGCATAGCGATGTTAGGCAGCAGTGATTACTGTGGGAACATAGGTTCCCATTTCTGTATATGTCAGTTATGTGACATGTCAAGATGCCTGTTTGTCCCTAAACCATGCATTTCTGTCAATAAAAACCTAATTTTGTTGTTCTTAATTTGTTTTGTTTAGTCTGTAGTTTGTTGTGTAAACTCATTGATCCGTTACAGTCCAGCAGTGTAATCTTCAGTCTGGGGTGTACAACAGTACATCCCCCGCCCTAAGAACTCCTGGAATCTTCTGTCTTAATTCTACCCCTTTTCTTGTTAACAAGGAGGAGATAACAGTGCTCTTTCTCTATTTCTCCTTATTGTCCTTTTCTTCTACTGGCCCATTAAAAGTCAGTGTTGCGCTTCTTTGTCTTTGAGCACTTAAGCTAGGAAAATTACATCTTCCTGTCCTTGATATTTCCTCCTCCTATGCATATATATGGACAAATATCAGTTATCAGTTGGGGCATCTTCATAGGTGCTCAGACCCTCCCCCCCCCCAGCATATGCATCAGCATCCGGTGGCTAATAGTGCCAGTTCTGTGTTGGTTAACGAGGCATCTCGTTTTCCCCGATGTACCTCTCGTGTCTGGCCGTGCCAATTCTTACCTCCCAATGTCTTTCATCCTGGACAGCGATGTGGATTCACTGACGTCAAAGTCCTCTGTTCTCGTCATGTCTTTAAGGATGTAAATAACATCGGCACGATCCATGGGCTGGCCATCAGCAGGGGGAGCAGAGCCAGCCAGTTTATCAGCTCGTTCATTTCCCTCGACTCCCGCATGTCCTGGGACAAAGATGAAGGTGCAGTCAATTATTGAACGCTCTACAGAAGGAGACCGGCCCTCTGATCCTAGATATGTCCGTAAAATCAATAAAGAATGATGGTCCCCCATGTGCACATTATGACATAATCTGTGTCTACTTTTTGTTAATTATTAACCCAAATTCAGAACAAGCATTGGAGAACACAGATAGTAAACGTTGCAATTCTTCCTCAGAGTGGGGCGTAATTGCAGCATCATCTGCAAAAAGCGCCTCTCTGATCAGTACCCTCCTAATTTTAGTCTTGGCTTTTAATCTTCAAGCATTTCAGAGGTTGCCATATGAGCATGAGTGAATGTATGCACTGTCATGTGACAAAATATAGGATAAGAAAGTTAACATAAGTAACGACAGAATGTCAGAGACCCAATAATAGATAGACAGCACTGACAGGCCAGCATACAGGGAAGACAGCAGGTTGCAGGGACCACAGGGTAAGACAGGTAGGGAGAAGTACTGAGACAGGTCAGAGTTGCTGACAGACCACATAGAGTTAAGGACAGGTGAGTCCTGTAAATGAGCACCGACCCAAGACCAACGGACCAAGCCAGGACAAGCATGAATAACGGGTACATGAGAACCCGTGATATGGGCAAGCAGACCCAAGCTCAAGGAGACGGAGTTAGACTAGCGACAGAGACAGACGTGTGATAGTGTTTGAGAATACGACGAGTGTATATTTGATAGCACGCCAGCAAGTGCAACTGAGAGAGCCAGTGTATGCTCACGTCAGCCAGTGCTCGCTAATAGTTGATTAAAGTGTCCGGAGTGGACCAAAGTGTAAGCCTGCCTTAGAGTATGCTTATTGCATGAAAGCATAAGCTTTAATCTGTCTTAGACTACTCAGTAGAAGTAATATATGTCAGTGAGTCTATGATAGAGAAACACGGGAACATCGTCAAGGCTACGAATCCGACAAACACTGACTGTACTTAACAGTTAACCCTAGATAAGATATTTACGAGACAGTAGACAATTATAACAGTTTTCTATCTACAGTCACGACAGAATCCTGTAGACAACCATAATAACAGTTTTCTTTCCACAGCCAGGCCCGCCACAGGGAGCGAACCAACAGTACCGTGCAAAAGCAACACGCACGTCGGCCCCTGTGTCAACTCAAGCCTGGAGGAAAACTTCAGACACTATTGGCAGTTAAATGTTTCTTTATTTCTGCCTATACGTTAGTGCCCACACTCTATTTTTCCCCCACTGTAATATATAGTTACATTTTGTATTACAATGATGCCATATTGTGTAAATTGTCACTATAAAGTACTAAACAAGAAATATGGCAACCCTAAAGGAATTTATAGAATTAGGAATTAATACTTATTAATAGTGGACTTTCAGGAGATAAACTGATAGAATGGAGTGAAAATAAACAGAGAGAACAGACGGAAAGAGATGATCGACCAAATTGAACGGGAAATGAAAAAAATCAGGGTTCCAAATGTTGCTGTTATGTAGCCGGGGGTGGGGTTGGGGTGAGCGCCCAACCTTGCGTAAATACCCCAATGGCTCAGTTAATTCAGCACCTATGCAGCAAAAGTCCAAACTACTGGCCTTCACGCGGCGGAACTGTTTAAACTAACAGGAGAAGGAGCCGCGGCGAGTTACTGGCGCCGAGAAATAACCAGAAAGCTCTAGAGGTGTATGCAGGTACATGCATTATGCGCAGACACATGTGTGCGTGCCTACACACCTAAACTCGAGTAAGATCACAGTCTGCTCTAGCAAAGGTTAGTCAGTCAGTTAGTTAGTCGACAGATCATCCTCATTGCACATCGAACCATTCAGTCCATAAGTGCTCAGATCCCCTCCTCAGCAAATCCCGCAGCGTGTAGCGGCTAACGACGCCAGTTCTGTGTTGGTTTATCAATCTTCTTTGGCTTCCTGCGTAGTGTTCTTGTTTTGCCACCCCTCTTTTAGTGCCCCGTTGTCTTACGCTGTCGCAGTTCCAATAAAGAATACGGATATTCCTGAGGCCCAGACGGTCACATTTGAGTCTAAAATGTCTTAAACCACCACGCTTACCTTGCCGTTTGTGGCCTGCCCGGCGCCCTCGTCGCCTTGTTAGGTTGACAGCCTGCCACTCGGAGAACACACGTTGTTCCGCCATGTTGAAAAATTGAACACGACAGGAACCACACACGCTGCGAAAAATTCACTCAAGGATTGCTTCGCTCAATGCACGAAACTCCATAGCATCGGCGCAGATCTTTAGTAGAACTCCTGGTTTACATCCTGGCACACAAAATGCATGCATGAGATGAATAAATCCATCTCCTACGCGAAAAAGTTAACGGTAACAAAACAACACGACCGTCCGTCGCCATCTTGAACCGACTCTAGCAAAGGAGGAGGTGATAAAGACGGAGGCAACCAGTCAGAAGGCGCACCACAGAAATCAGGATGCCACGCAATTACACGTACATGAAATATATCGAATATTGCTAAATGTTATGGTGCTCGCCCTGCTTTGGACCCCCAGGCAGGTGCAGTGCCGGGTCCTATGTCTCGAAAGGGTCCAACCACAACTACTGGAGGTCCTTCTCAGATGTCCTGTGGAGCCAGAGGAGTTGAGAATAGAGCGACTGGCCATACCAAACAAAGATTACAAATAATGCACTGGAATGCGGAGGGAGTCAGCGATAAAAAATTTGAACTAGAAAACATCTTGGACCAAGAAAAGGAAAGCATATGTTGCTTGCAAGAAATTCACCTCAACGAAAATATAGCCTTCAAAATCAGAGGCTACCAGTGTTACCGATATGACCGAAAAGATAGGCGAAAGGGTGGGATACTGAACCTTGTAAAGAATAACATTACTGCTTCCCAAATTGAAGTGTCACAGGCGCCAAACCAAGGCACTTAGTTTGGTCTGTGAAAACCGTACGGTCCTGGCCACGCCGGAAACGCCACTTTATCACAAAGACCGGAGGCCATTTTTCCTTGTAGCAGTCCTTTGTGCTGATGAGAGATGCGGACAGCATGGCCTTCAGTCCAGTGCTGTTCTGTTGTTGTCAGGTGTGGGAACAATTCCCTGAGTTGATCTGTGTCAACTAATGTTGTGACAAAACTGAGCGGCTGACTAGTTAGTGTCAGCAGGCCTGGGGTTCTTGGTGGGATAGTAAATTGTGTCACAACTCTTTGTTTATGTCATGTCTTGGGTTTATGTTGTGTAACCTATGTTTTTGTAGTGCCTTATTGTCTGTGCAGTGTTGCTTGTGTCAAGGTTCTTTATTGTGTCAGTCTAACCAGCTATTGCTTGGAGCACCTGTGTTGTGGTACTTGGTGTACCCTGTTGTCTTAAGTGCTGTTGATTGGTTAGGGGTTACCCACTGTGGTGATTTGGTATATACAGTTGTCTATTGTATCTGTTATTGACATGCAATGTGCTGTTAGAAGAAATAAAGAGGCTTGTTTATTGTCCTTGATTTGTTTGTTTAGTCTCTTTTAGTTTTTACTTTTACAGTCACTATTTCTACCACAATCTAACACCTTAATTCATCGCTTGGGCTCAACATGGTGTTTCCTGTGTGAACATCTATAAAATAGTTTCTGCCTCTGTCCGAGATCTCGTATATCTTCTTATCTAATCACTATCATCTTTTTTGTTGGTTGAGGCGGTGTGAGGTTCTCTTTTCACTATTTTTCTTCTTTGGGCCGTAACGAAGTCAGAACTACTCTTTACCTCTTAGCACCGTAGTGAAGGGAAGCATCAGTCTTTTCGATTGTCCTCCCTTTCTCTTTTACCATCGACTACAAAATGGGCGACCCCGACGAGATATTGTGGCAGCCTTTGAATTGTTCTGTTAGGATTGTTTTAGTATCTAGTGATTGTTTGTGTGATAGGTTCAGTGTTTATGTTTGTGGTGTCCATTGTCTTTGAGTTGTGACATTAGAACCCAGGTTTGCTGCTGAGATCCCCCGGGCATTGCTGCACAAGAAGGAGTCCCCTGTATGGTGAGTGGGCTCAGATAAATTGCCTCCTAGTACACTTTCACTGTATCCTATCCAGAGCAAGGATGGCTCTGTCTTCAACGTTAGGGACCGCAGTTCCCCTCCCAGTTGGTGCCCCTGACGTCACAGGGCCCACTGGTGAAGTCAGGTACATAGTTGCACCTTTGAAGATAGAAGTACCTTGTTTTGGCCGGCAAGGTGGGCCGGCTGTTGAGGAGTATGTGAGGAAGGTGAGATCTGCATGGAGGGCTGGTGCGGTGTGTGATGAGGACAGAGTTGACATCATTTGGGAAAGTGTTGCTCCCAATGTGTGGGCAGAGCTTGAACTTAGGTCAGTTTGTGATGACCCTGAAGAGTTGCTGCAGACCATTCAGCAGGTGTATGGAGAGCAGCGCAGCATGGTGGAACTTGCTGCAGCTTTCTTCCAAGTGAAACAAGATGCTGGGGAATCCATCATGGATTTCTCTCACCGGGTCCACAAAGCCTTTCGTTTGGTGCTGGAAGCTCAGAGAAAGAGGGGCATGGTTGCTTGGGATCCAGTGATCCTAAGAGACTGGTTCGTTGCAAAACTACATAATGTTCTCAGCAGGAGAATGGCAGAGGAGAGGATATCGCTTGACCCGTCAGTGACTTTCCTTTGTGTTAGAGACTTGGCCATGCGATGGGCTGGGGTGTCGTTAGCTCCAGAAGTCTGCAAATACCAATATGTCGAACCTCAAGATTAAAGTTCAGAGAGGTGGCCTAATGCCAGTGGTCGGTGCCAAGGGGTCCAGCACGATGATGTGGTGGTGGAGGAACTTCGAGCTAAGCTAGGTCGGATGAGAGCCTTAGCTGATTCGTTGCTGCAGCCCAAGGTACAACGCAAGAGGTGCAATGTTTGTCGAGCCGCACACACCTCCAAAACAGGTGTCCGAAGAGAGGGGTTGGTGTTATTCAGAACCCCTCTGGAGTCAATTGTAGCAAAGCATTTGCCAACGTAAGGCCACCGAGACCAGCAGGGCCTTAAGCGACAACAGAGTCCGCCCCAGGTTGATCCTTCTAAAGGATCAGCCCCAGCAGTTGAGGTGGGTGCAGTGTCAACTTCTGGTAGCCGATGGTTATGTGTGGCAACCAGAGAAATTTCTTTCGCAGGAAGAGGCGGAGGAGGAGGGGACAATGGAAGTCTCCTTGTGTCAGTGTGGCTGAACAGTTAGAGGGTGACTTGAGGGTTAGACTTGTGACAGATGGTCAAAGTGATGTGACAGATGGTCAGTGTATTGTGACTGGTGTGATGCAAAATTTTCTGCATACCGGTATGTCAGTTCGTGACTTTGTGCAAAAGGGGATTGTGAAAGACCACCAGCAAGAACTTTTGCCCGTTAGACATGGTTGTGAAAGATAGAGACTTGTTTTCATCCGTTTAGAAATTCCAGTCTTTTGGATTGACAGCCTTAGTGTAGTTAGTTAATTAGCAGTTTGTTTTGCTGTTGTTATATATTATGATTGCAGGTAGATGGGGTCATGTGATGACATGTCTTTCTTTTAGAGTGCAAGAACGCCAGGCAGACCAGGTGAAAGGGGTGGTTCTGTTGTTCATGTGGTGTTGTCATTAATATTATTGAAATAACAATGTTTTGTTGGCCCGGTATATTTTCCTTTATGTTTATATTCAGGTTACAGGTGACACATGATGAAATGTTCTTTTTAGTGTAGAGATACAGGTTGATAGAAAAACAAGTCATTTAGGTACCACAGTAGCTGCAGGAAGCTTATATTTGAAGAGACAAAAGGTATATTTTTAAATACAATTTGTGTTGAATTTCCAGAGTTAACTGATCGCCTGCCAGATGCCACTTGATAGCCCAGTACCCAAATTTCCCACCCAGATGCCACTTTAAATGCCCCCTCTTATGTATAGTGGTTTAATGTATCTGTGTTTCCTATCCAGTCCACCTTTTAGTGTCCTCACTTATTTAAACGTCCAAAAGCGAAAGATTTTATTTCCTTTCGTGTGCTTCCGTGTGCACAGATCAGGGCATGGTTTCGTGTAAACTTTTAGGAGAATGTTTGTTGATATTTCGAAATTCAAAGTGACCATATCTTCTGTTCTTGACCTCATATATTTTAATAAAATCACAGTTTTAAACAGTTTTATATTATAGTTATTGTGATGTAAACGACTTTGTGATAGATTCTAAAACGAACCTGTGCAGTATTCAGATAATTATGTAGAAGGCGGTCATAATATTGAAAAAAAATCTAACAGTGAAGTTTACTAAGAAATATGATGGCTTTTCCATTTTGTGGTGAGAAATGATGTACTTCATAATGTTATGATTTCATTGCGTTTTATTCATGTTATGGAAGCAGTTCTTGTGATATTCTTGAAGACAACTGGTGTGTGTAATATAATTCACTAAATTTAACTGGATTAGCGGCTTCGGATATAAAATAAAGACTTGGTAAGTGAATTTTTTTCATAATTTTTAACACTTTAATTTCAATTGTTATTACTAAAACTCTCATTATTGTCATAATATTTGTAACCTATCAATTAAGTATTAACACTGTCAGGTTCCCTGTGCAATTCTCTTTAATTTGATATGTAATACAATGCATCTGCTACAGTTTTAACCATTTTAAAAGCAAAATTGTGGCATACCCCTAGTTTAAATTTTCTGCCTTGAATCTCTGTTTGGGTATGACCACTTTTTTGTTTGGCACTGAATCAGTTAAGGGAAGTAGTAACCAATATAAAGGTTACTGGTTTAATGTTTATGTTTGTTTAATTATTTTTATGTAAGAAGTGAGGGTTGTATTCATGTTGTTACAATTGGTGCTCTTATAGCAGAAGAGCTATTTTTCCTCACTGATGTTATTTTAGTCATTAGTACCAACAACTGAGCTAGTATGGTTTATACTTTTGTGTTGAGATTATTGGTATTTGGAAAAGACTGATGCTTGGTGATGTAATCTACACTGGTTCACATTGTAAGTGATGATTGAATAGAAAAAAGACTATTTTGTTAAGTGGTACTCTTCAGGGATATAACCAGCAGTTTAGGTTTTGGGGGCAAGGTCTCCAAAGGTGACAAAAGTTGTTTTTTGTTGTTGTTGATGGTTGTGCTCTATGACCAGGGAATTGTTAGGGCATAGAAGTCTGATGTCATTTTGATGGCTGGTTACGTATAACTGTCATTGGTGTCTTGACTGATTGATGATTATGTTTTTGGATGTGGTAACATGTGACATAGATTTGTTATGCCTTTGTCATTTTGATGGCGGTTTGTGTGTAAATTTAAATGAATCCTTGTTTCATTGATGATTATTTTGGATGAGGTCACAGGTGGCTATATTTTTTTGGGCGTTGGTAATTTTGATGATGGTTTATGTGTAGATGTTAACTTGTAAAGAGATAGTGGGGGTAAGGGGATACGATAGTCCATTCCTTTTGACGGGACATCAAAAAAGTAGGGGGTTGGATATGTCACAGCGCCAAACCAAGGCACTTAGTTTGGTCTGTGAAAACCGTACGGTCCTGGCCACGCCGGAAACGCCACTTTATCACAAAGACCGGAGGCCATTTTTCCTTGTAGCAGTCCTTTGTGCTGATGAGAGATGCGGACAGCATGGCCTTCAGTCCAGTGCTGTTCTGTTGTTGTCAGGTGTGGGAACAATTCCCTGAGTTGATCTGTGTCAACTAATGTTGTGACAAAACTGAGCGGCTGACTAGTTAGTGTCAGCAGGCCTGGGTTCTTGGTGGGATAGTAAATTGTGTCACAACTCTTTGTTTATGTCATGTCTTGGGGTTTATGTTGTGTAACCTATGTTTTTGTAGTGCCTTATTGTCTTTGCAGTGTTGCTTGTGTCAAGGTTCTTTATTGTGTCAGTCTAACCAGCTATTGCTTGGAGCACCTGTGTTGTGGTACTTGGTGTACCCTGTTGTCTTAAGTGCTGTTGATTGGTTAGGGGTTACCCACTGTGGTGATTTGGTATATACAGTTGTCTATTGTATCTGTTATTGACATGCAATGTGCTGTTAGAAGAAATAAAGAGCTGTTTATTTGTCCTTGATTTGTTTGTTTAGTCTCTTTTAGTTTTTACTTTTTACAGTCACTATTTCTACCACAATCTAACACCTTAATTCATCGCTTGGGCTCAAACATGGTGTTTCCTGTGTGAACATCTATAAAATAGTTTCTGCCTCTGTCCGAGATCTCGTATATCTTCTTATCTAATCACTATCATCTTTTTGTGTTGGTTGAGGCGGTGTGAGGTTCTCTTTTCACTATTTTTCTTCTTTGGCAGTAACGAAGTCAGAACTACTCTTTACCTCTTAGCACCGTAGTGAAGGAAGCATCAGTCTTTTTCGATTGTCTCCCTTTCTCTTTTACCATCGACTACAGAAGTTTACATGGAGGGCTGAGTATCAGGACTCTTAAACTTAAGGCAGGCAATACAGACCTACATCTGATCATGTACTACTGTCCAAGTAACCGACCACAGGCACTGGAACACTACCATCAAAAGAAACAATGATTGTTTGTGGTGATTTCAACAGCCATTCTCACAGCTGGGGCTATGATCACTTGGACCAGAGAGGAGAGACACTGGAAGACTGGCAGGATGAGAATAGATTCATCTTGATTAAAAAGTCGTTCGAAACACATACTTTCAACTCAAGATCATGGCACACTACAACTACACCAGACCTGGCTTTTCATTCACTAGACCTGGAGTGGATCATTACACGAATTGTTGGGAAACAACTTGGTGGCAGTGACCATCGGCCAGTCTTTCTAACTGTAGAAAATGAGCTTGTAAGTAAAAGCAGCACCCTCTCGATGTGGAACTACAAGAAAGCAGACTGGCCAATGTACAAGCATAGCACAAACATACTGGTTAGACACCTGAACACTGAGAAAGACATAAATAAAGTAGTTGAGTTTGGGAAATGCATACTACAGGCAGCACGAGAAACAGTACCAAGAGGAGCCCGTAAACATTATAAACCCTACTGGAGTAGTGAACTGGAAGAGTTGCATAATGATGTAGAAGTGTGTAGAAAGCAAGCAGAGGCCAAACCCAGCCAAGAGCACCACAATAAATACTAGCACGCAAAGCCAAATTTCAAAGGGCCAAGCTGCAGGCTAGACAGAAAACCTGGCAGGAGAAACAGAGTCTCTGAATTTTGAAAGAGACACAAGGAAATTGTGGAAGCTAATAAAACAACTTAACGATGAGGGCATAGGGAGAAACTCAAAAATTGCACTACATAAAGACGGAAATATCTTAACAGGAAAGCAAGCAGCTAACCATTTTGTGGACTCATTCGCACAAGATAACAATATCGACATTAGTCCAGAGAAACAGCAAGAGATTCGAGAGAAATGGCAACATACAGGAAATAATGAAACAGTACATGAGGTTCTGGAGGCACCTATCACAATCAGCGAACTGGAGCTAGCCTTATCAAAACTGAAAATGAGAAAATTACCAGAACCTGATGGTATCTCCAATGAAATGATCAGGAACTTAGGAACAGAGGCCAAAGTAAAGCTATTACAGATCTTCAATAACAGCTGGACCCTAGGCAGTGTTCCACAAGCCCGGAGAGAAGCAACCATGATACCCCTCCTAAAATCAGGGAAAGATAGTTCCATTGTCTCCAGCTATAGAACAATTAGCCTCACCAGCTGTCTCTGCAAAACAATGGAACGCACCATCAATCACAGACTGCAGTGATACATTGAAAGTGAAAACATCCTTGTGCCACAGCAAGCTGGCTTTAGGCAGTGCTACTCTACGGAAGATCAGACAACCACCACTCTCAAGAAATTGAGGATGCATTCCAAGAGAAGAAGCTGGTGCTTGCTGCATTGATAGATCTGAAGAAAGCCTTTGACAAAGTCTGGAAAGAAGGCCTTATGAAGAAACTGAGAAACTGTAAAGTCAATGGAAGAATGTTAAAATGGGCGAAAGCATACTTGCACAACAGAAGAGCCCAGTACTGATAGACGGACTCAAGAACAAGAAAGTACTACTGAGCCATGGTGTTACCCAGGGCGGAGTCTTGTCCCCCACACTTTTTCTAATCTTCATCAATGATCTTATTGCTAATCTACCACATGGAAATTAAAGTGGCAATATACGCAGATGACCTGGTTCTATGGAGCACAAATTAACATGCATCAGTGGCCACCAGATCGCTACAAAGAGCTGTAGATGTATTTGTTGCATGGGCAAATAAATGGTGTGTCAGCATAAACACCGACAAGTGCAGCACCACTCTATTTACCCTCTCTCCAAAACAAAAGGCAGGGACCATCCAGATAAATGAAATACCCCTAAGAGAAGATAGCGAACCATCATACCTTGGAGTAACATTTGATGGCAAGCTGACATGGAGAAAGCACATCAACAAAGCAGTAACAAAAGCCAGAAGGAAAATAGCCATCCTGAGAAAACTATATGGAACCACATGGGAGCCAGTGGGAAAATACTTAGCAAAGTTTATCAACAGAACATAAAACCACACCTGGAATACGGATCACCTGCGTGGTGTTCAGCATCAAAAACCACACTTCAAGTGATGGACAAGGTGCAAAATCAAGCACTGAGAGAGCGCAAAGATACGAAAACGCTAATACAAGCAGAAAAGTTCCTCAGCTTGCCAGGCCACCCTATGAAAAACAGATTTGAAAACTTAGCTATGGGGCGGTTGAAAATAAGCAGTTTTATCCACCAGGCCAAATGACTCTGCAGATAAACCACCGATCTGCCCACAGTTGGTATCCCCCTGAAAACTATACCAGAGCGAACTTCGTGGAAAGATGAACATAGAATATCACTACAAATCCAGACAAAAGTGAGAGGAGTATTTGACAAGGAAGAACAGTACAGTGTGCAGCGCAGAACAGCCACTCTCAGCTTCCTTGATGAAGAATACCCACGGGACCTCTGGATCCGAGTCTACACATATGGGTCAGAACAAAATGCTGTTCGAAATGGAGGAGCGGGAGTGTACATAGTATACCCAAATAATACTAGGGACACGGCCAGAGTACCGACAGGAAAGTACTGCCATAATTTTGATGCTGAAATTGAGGAAATCAAGATAGCAACAGATAAATTACTAAATACCAGTCATGGTACACAACCTGTGGTGCTATTGACAGATGCAAAATCAGTACTCAGGCGCTCCTGTCTGGGAAATTGCCAGTACTAAGGACACTACCTTCTGAAATTAGCAGTCAGCATAAGGTCACCATACAGTGGATACCATCCCACTGTGAAATACCTGAAAACGACAGAGCTGATCGATTGGCTAAGGATGGAGCAAAAGAAGAACAGCCTGATGTGCCCGTTACATACCACCAAAAGAAAAGAATGATCAAATCAGTCAGAAAGCCACCAAATCCTGCTCAAGATTGCCAAGTACGCACCAGAAGGAAATAGATAAAAGGAGAAAAAAGGGATTATCTATAATGATCCAGAAGGACGTACCAAAATAAACAACGAACAAAAAAAAAACTAAGGGAAAACTTAGTAACCGAAGACGTCAGACGACAACATAGGGAGACGCTATGTGATTCTTCGGAAGCGCGGATGTGATTTCGTGAAGCCCGTGGTTCGTTGGAAGATCTGGATGTGAGGAGTGCGAAGCTTGACTGGGAAATAAGAGGAGTGTCGCATAATGTTGACTATTTCGATAGACAAGGATCAGAAATAGCAACCAATAGACTTTCAGGATTCCGAAAGACTAATCACTGTTGAAGAAGAGGCCAAAATGGCTCGAACTAGGAAGTACGATTCGGAACTGTCCCAGGAATGACCAGGTCTTCAGACAGTGTTCAGGCACAGATAGGTCAAGCGAAAGCCCATACTAGGAATAATTCTAGACAGTAGGCTTACTGAATCTGGCGACGAATGCCTGCAAAATTTAAAGAGCCCCATTTAACTGATCCATTCTCACAACATGGAGGAAGAGTACAAATATAAAGTTACAACTTGCATTCCTTCTCTCTCTCTCAGTATCCTAATATTAAATTAAGAGTATATCAGCAACAGACTAAGTATGTTTCTGGTATCACATATAACTATTAATTTAGTGAAAACTGTGGCATGTAAAAGTCTGTTGCCCTAGTGTGTAGGCAATCACAATCCTAGACTAAGTTGGCAGGCTAAAGGTGTCAGCCGAGGAGGTTGGCCACTCAGCTCAACTCGGGTGACGTTCCAGTTCAGGTTGCGGATTCACTCTCCGGCAATAGGACATGGTGCTCACGACCGGTAAGTATGCGTTGCTGCAAGTTGCTGGCTCATGTACCACCAAAGAAGGTGCAGAACTGGAAGTTAATCAGAAAAACAGAACCGGTGAATGCTTGTCCTACGTCCAGGATACTCTCATTGCACACCCTCGCTCTCAGTCTCATATTCAGACACGACTAGCATCACAAGACTATCACCTCTGTCACAGACACATCACTAGCGCTATGACAACACAATGACAAATGGCTAACGTGGACACTACTATTTTCCTTAGCCACATATTATCAATCTCATCAGACTCAGATGCCCATGTATTCCAGTCTACAGACACGGACACGTCCAATGTATATTCTGAGTCTGATCACACTCTACAACATTCTTACTATGATGCATTCACATCTATTATAAATCACACCAATTACATTTAACACAATGAAGTGTACACAATGAGTATGAATCCCACAGATTACATTTAACTATGAAGCACGAACATTGATATAAATCACACAGATTATATTTACTCGACAATGTATCACCATAGATTATGAATCACAGATGTACCTTCACATGACGAGGTTATGAGACATAGATTATGATTACTGTTCCCTTCATGTCAAAGTACACAGCAGATTATGAATCATACAGAGTAGCAATTCAAATCTGACCCGGAACACATAATTTATGAAGCACCCAAATTACCATTCACTTGACGACTTACGAACAATATCTTGATCACTCCGATTCTTCATCAGCACATGGAATCATTATTGTAAATTAATAAATTCTTTATTCTCCCGACACACACAATTAAATTCTATAGTAGGTTTTGAAGTTTAACCATAGGTGTAGATGGTATGGCAGTGGAGGACTGCGTTGAAGCAAGGATACTGATGTGAAGGACAGGCCGTGTCCCACCTGTCATGAGGTATGACCTCTTGCAAGCGATGGTCCTCCAGTAGACTATGTGAAAGAATTATTATTTCACATTACCTATGAAGATATTTCCGGTCACCGTTGTATTCATCCGAATTACCCCTCTCATTCTATAATTATATTCTTCACTGGCGATATATTATTCTAGTATATATTATATTAATCTCTAGTTAAACATCAAGCTTCATTGTCTGACCATTCTTCGATAGTCCAGTTCCCGCCTGTTAGATTTCGCCATTTTGTGTCGCCGTTCTCTTCATTCTTCATTCCTCTATTTTGGTCTTAGTATAATCAGCGTCTCCATTAATTATATATTTATTCTGGCTGTAGTTTACGATCCCTGTTCTCTAACATTAGTTATCGCATAGTTCACCCTGAATCTACACTACAAATGCCGGTAAATATATACATGTAAATTCGTACTAATTAATTAAATCAACGTACCTTCCAAAATGTGGTGATTAAACCTCTCCACGGGGGAACAGTGCCACTAGCAGTGTAAATATTACTTTTTGGTATCAATTTGGCTCGAAATTGGCTATTCCCAAATATAGGCTAACTAGAGCCTGGATTATTTTGTTGCAATATGTCTTTTTACAGCTAGTATCAGCGCCTGTGTCCTCACCGCTTCGAGTCAGTCGATCAAATGGACGATCTGCCGGCTGACGACAACTGGCCAGGCAGATTCTCGTGTTGCCACCCGGGTCGCAGGCTAAAACTGAATATGTTATTCAGCCAAACTTGTGCTGGGGCAGAAGGCATGCATAACTAATAGTTCTATAATATACTGTATAATATATATTTTAAAAACACTAGAATATTCACTAGGTTTACAGGAGATTAACATATATTAAATTCTCGCCAATAATACAGGCATATTTATAGATATCTACTAAACATGGGAAAATAGGGAAAAGGACGTTTCCTAGACATTTTATTATGAAAATATGATCTGCACTGTAATAAAGTTAGCAAATAAAAGTGGGGACTTGTCTATTACGTCACAAGGAGGAGGGTCAGTCTGACGATGAAAATTTCAATATCATAAAGTAACCCCCGAAGGCACGGAACACCTAGACTGAATTTAAAGTTGGAAGTGGCGAGATAGACTGCGCTCCAAAGGGAAGTCGGATTAGCATAGGGATTTAGTCACAGATGTTTTGTAATACTGACCCTGTGTTAAAAGGGCGATTTATGATCTGGACAAACCATTGTAAGAATCTAGCACATTAATAAAACGTGTGTGAGTATTTCCATTGGATGGCGTCAGTTGCTTATTCGCATTGAATTCCAACAGTTGAGGTGAGACTTTATTATTTCTCATTTGTATTCGAGCTGCAGAGCATTGAGTTTAACTTTCCTTTGTTAATTACGGGAGTTACCTCAAGGCAAAGATGATTACCACATTATGGACAGACCAGAACAAGAAATTATTATGTGCCTCAGAACAGGACACAATAGATTACGCAACCACGTGTATACAAAATTCAAGATTGGTGACTCAGCCATGTGCACATGTGGATTGGCGTCTCAGACAGCAGAGCACATACTCCCAGACTGCCCAAATTACAACATGTCTAGGCAAACCTTTTGGCCTAGAGAGACGACAGTGGAAGATAAACTCTATGTTCCGCTGAGTGGACTAAAAAAGACAGTTAAATTCATACATGAGACAGCATTGCAGTTACAGACATATTTCAATCGAACGAAAGAAGAAGAAGAAGAAGAAGAAGAAGAAGAAGAAGAAGAAGAAAGCATAATGTAATTTTCTTATCTCCATTTGGGCCGCGATCAGCTGTGCTCATTTTACTAAGATTCCTTTGCATTTCCTGATTGTAGATCACGACACAAAAATATTAACAACTCCGCTTAGAATTGACGAACAGTCTTCATTAAGATACCGTTGGATTCATCTTGTCAAGTAGTCATAAGCTGTCATAAGTAAAAACAAAATTGTTAAATATTGTATATATATGCTAATACATGACGGTCATGATGACCGCAAACAGTCCCAATCCATATTCAATTACTGGCACAGGAACGGAGCAATATGGGGACGACTCGTTGCCGTGAAGTTGGAACCGCGACTAACTAACTAACTCAATTACTGACATAATCAGATGTTTATAGAGTATGAATAATATCTTTGCTCCGTGTCCATTGCTGCCGTAATCTTTAGCGCACCAAGTCTTTTCCTAAATGTCACAGCAACTCCTTCCACATGACCCTCGAAGGTAAGGCTTCTGTCGAGGGTGATTCCTGGGTATCTGTCTACTCTCTCTGGTAACATTTCTGCCGCTTATTGTGAGACCTGGCACGTTACCATTAATAATCTTATTGTCCAGAGAGCACCACAATAAAGAAGCCTTATCTTGGTTTATGACACCACTCATCTCTTCCTGCAACTCGTGTGCTAGCCTGGTTGCATCCTGTCTCTCCCCTACCTATATGCAATGACATCATCTTCAAATTTCAGTATTCTTCAAATCCACGGTGCTTCAGTGCTTGCAGTCTTGCCTGTGTAAACATTAAATAGCACAGGTGATTTTGCAGATCCTTGTGGCCCATAAAGAAGGCTGGGAGCAACTCTACAAGAGTGCAGGGTAGCTGCAGTCCATGTCACCACCCTTCTCTATAAGAGTACGTTCAGAGATGCTATCTGACTCTGTTATATGCGTCCTCATGATATAGAGCTGTTGCCAATTAGTCTCAGATATGCTGCTGTAAAGATATGGAAGTGAATTATATTTTATTACAAAAACCCGTATGTGTTATTCTTTCTTTCCTATTTCTTTTTCCATTTTCTGACATTGCTAGAAGAGAATAAGACACTGCAGCATTGGACATGTTTCACACACACACACACACACACGCAAGACTGACTTGCCAAACTATGTCAAGTTTTTGGTTTTGAGAGTATGATAGACTCAGGTCATGACTGTGTGTAAGGGGGTGGTGGTGGGGTGTGTGTACGTCTCTCTCTCTGTCTGTCTCTCTCTCTCTGTCTCTCTGTGTCTGTCTCTCTGTCTCTCGCTCCTTCAGTTTCATAATCTCCTAATTCACAAGACATTGGGTCACATTTTGGATGAAACGATGGACTCTTCTATGTTCTAGGTTTTCCTATACTGTTGTCAGATGTGACCTGCTAACAATTCTACTTCTGCCGTACCTGATAAGCGGCAATTATTGTCAGTTCATTCGTTCATTCCTCATTTGCTGTTCTCGGCATATTCTGCGCTAGAGTTTATTTATGTGTATAAAAGCATATGTGTATGCGCACATTTTTTTCAAGGCACATGATATCTCTCTCTCTCTCTCTCTCTCTCATACACAAAGACAGAGGAGAGTTTTGTTAGTTGTTTCTTTGTAGACTGCTAAGTTGTTTCTGTGTAGAGTGCTAAGTTGTTTCTGTGTAGAGTGCTAAGTTGTTTCTGTGTAGAGTGCTAAGTTGTTTCTGTGTAGACTGCTACGCTGTTTCTGTGTAGACTGCTAAGTTGTTTCTGTGTAGACTGCTAAGTTGTTTCTGTGTAGACTGCTAAGTTGTTTCTGTGTAGACTGCCAAGTTGTTTCTGCATAGACTGCTAAGTTGTTTCTGTGTAGACTGCTAAGTTGTTTCTGCATAGACTGCTAAGTTGTTTCTGCATAGACTGCTAAGTTGTTTCTGCATAGACTGCTAAGTTGTTTCTGTGTAGAGTGCTTAGTTGTTTCTGTGTAGAGTGCTAAGTTGTTTCTGTGTAGAGTGCTAAGTTGTTTCTGTGTAGACTGCTAAGTTGTTTCTGTGTAAGTTGTTTCTGTGTAGACTGCTAAGTTGTTTCTGTGTAGAGTGCTAAGTTGTTTCTGTGCAGATTGCTAAGGTGTTTCTGTGTAAGTTGTTTCTGTGTAGAGTGCTAAGTTGTTTCTGTGTAGAGTGCTAAGTTGTTTCTGTGCAGATTGCTAAGTTGTTTCTGTGTAGACTGCTAAGTTGTTTCTGTGTAGACTGCTGAGATCCTCATGTACGACTAAGTTGGTTTCTTCATAGACAGCTAAGTTGTTTCTATGTAGACTGCTGAGATCTTCATGTACGACTGTTGTGGAATGCCGCCTTAACATCCCAGAATATTTTTCTCGGTCTCCAAATTTGAGAGGCCAAATTGAGAAAGAATGAATTAATCACGCTACTCCAAGGCTATCTAGTCGTGAGGTAAGATTATTCACAAAAAGCCTCTAGCCATGACGTAAGCTTGCAGATGGCAAGTAAAATGGGATACTTGAGATGGACACAACTAGATAATTTAAATTAATCTACACCTTGGAAAATTGATGACCCAGACGGGCTATGATATCACACAGATACATTGGCACCTTCTCGTCCAGGTAGACCCTGGCTGAATCAACAATGAACTGGGCCATTGGTTGAATATAGGCAATCCCGGGAAGGTTAACCCGGTCAACAAATGCCCGCAGAAGTCGGATGTGTCGGCCTAACGGCGCAAGAACGCAGCTCTGCTGTGGACAGGCACAACGCAATCACGTCCGAAAAAAAACTCTGGATGAACGAAGAAGAAGAATAAAGGCAATTAACGCCAGATGGAGATAATAGCCCCAGGGCTATAAACAAGCCCCATCCACTCTGACTGGCAGACTCAGGTAGGTGTGAAATCACTGATAAGACTGTGAAACTGATCTGGGGCTGGCAACGCAAAACCACCCAGGTGTGACACTATGGTGAGGGTTAGTGGTTAAGAGAATTTTTATGACTGGACAGACTTGGAGTTTATTGCAATTAACGTCAGGAGGAGATAAGAAGAATTATGAATGGAATTCCGGGGAGATAAGTGTCTACTGCTAGGCTAGGTATAAAAACCCCTGCTAGACTCTTTCCCTTTAGATTAAGTCTGACTTCAGAACAGGTAGGCAGCCAGCTCAATGTCTGTAGTCATATGCATGATTATTATGTTGGCTTCTAGGAAGGATTTCTTAGTAACTATGCAACAGTCTTTTAGACATATGAACTTTCAGTCTATATCTGATCTAGGTTATTTCAAGAACTATCTTTGGCGTAGGTTACTTGAGTGTTCTTTCTAAGTTCTGGGTTCAATATCATTGTGCTTCATGTATTACTCTTCTGAGAAGGAGAAACTTGTGAAAGGCAGATCTTGTCTAGATATACTTGAGGTGTCGTAGCAGATGCTTGCCATTTCTTTCTAAACTAGACTAGTCTCTTTTTGGTGTGTGCATTTGTTGTACAGAATATAGTCAACTGACTATTTATTTAATTCTTACAACAGCAGTAACTAAGTGGTGATTAAACCGGGCAGATCAGCAAATATGGCTGGTCTGTGTGATCACTTCAATTAGACTTGTTGTATATCTCATTTTGTAGCTATACAATATTAGTACTCATTAATAAGGCCTGATGCTATTATGTTGAGTATCATTAGATGTCCATCTTGAAGTAATATAATGTTTACGGATATGTTGGATGTATGTATGTGGAATTTCATAAACTAACTAGTGCATTATGCTATGATGTTAAAGTATCATAATATGTCTAGTTTAATCAATATGTTTATGTGTATTGGATGTTTGATATATTGATTTGTCATATGCAAACCTACCAATATGAAGTGTTATGCTATTGTCTGCGCATTGGCACATTGGCCAATGATTGTGTTGGAAGCAGAGGTGTAATGGTACAGACATTACCCACTATTGGTATAGGGTATATGGTGCTACACTTTCTCAGTGTATTGTGGGCGTGCGTCCACGGTAATGCATGGAAACCTGGCACAGCTACTGGTCACGGCTTGCAAGCCCGGATGATCAGGCATTGTTATAATACCATTACCGATCCTGTGAGCTGCTAAACTAACATTGGACGGAGCGGCTAGTACTGACACAGAATTTCTGTATTCGCGACATGGACATGGGGCGGCAGAAATGTAATCATTACAGGCGTGTGAGACAATTGAAAAGCCCGTCCCAGACTAAAGACAGTAGGGAGAAGGAGGATGGTGAACGCAGTAGAGCTGGAAGATACACTTGGCCAGACTGGTCATTGTATATGTTTGTGTTATGATATGTTTTAATTAGGATTGCGCTGATGTAGAACTAGATATAACACATTCTTGACTTTTCTTTCAAGCTCTCACAAGGAGCACCTATGTTGTAGATCTCAAGGACGAGTGAAGACTAGGAGTGTCAGGACTGACAGGATCGTCAGAATACCGCAAGCTGTCTCTTTGTTGAGTCTACTGGAGAGTGGGAATCTGGACCTCAGTTCCAGATAGATGAAGTAACAAGTAAAGTTACGTAATGTTTCTCATCACAATATGTTATATGATTTCATCATCCCCATATTGAAAACCATCAGATGTCTATGATTAGTAAATAAATGTTGTAGTATTGTAACTCATAGTTCTGTCATTATATTTTTTCCAATTGTGCATACGTGTTGTTGTGTACATTGGTGGGGGTTCACTTACACACCAAGGAAAGGAGCAGTCAGGGAGAAAAACCTGTACTAGGATAGTTGTCCTTAAACTTTAATTCAGACTTAAAAATCTATCCTAGCTAACCTTCTCTTTCCTATACCTTGGCGAATATTCAGCACAGTTCATTTCAATTTTGTAACGAGCCACTTAGAGCTGTACGTTGGATATTCAGGGCTTAATCTGTAGTTCAGCCATATAGATTTTGTCCCTAGTCAGTTTCTGACTATTTGGGGTTGCTCGCCAGTGAACAATACGTTCATCAAGCCGGTGGGGCACCCCGACTTCTGACAACGACTAAGTTGGTTTCTTCATAGACAGCTAAGTTGTTTCTGTGTAGACTACTGAGATCCTCATGTACGACTAAGTTGGTTTCTTCATAGACAGCTAAGTTGTTTCTGTGTAGACTGCTGAGAGCCTCATGTACGACTAAGTTGGTTTCTTCATAGACTGCTAAGTTGTTTCTGCATAGAACGCCAGGAACCTATGAATATAAAGTGTTTTGCTCACATCACTCCTAGCATGAACAGTGTTCTGTAATCATTACAGATTTATCAAATCATCCTGGATTATTTTCAGAATGTTCTGGATATTGTCCAGGAATGAAAGGCAATGAAGAAGGGAACTGGTCACTTCCATCTTATAGTATCTCCCATGTGATGATATAACACACTTCACACGCACACATCACATTATCTGTCCTGGAATGACCCTCGTCTTGTTCTCTATAGTTAGTAGTACTGACCGTATGCTGGGTGGCTAATCCCTGAATGTTTGACCCTCGTCTTGTTCTCTATAGTTAGTAGTACTGACCGTATGCTGGCTGGCTAATCCCTGAATGTTTGACCCTCGTCTTGTTCTCTATAGTTAGTAGTACTGACCGTATGCTGGGTGGCTAATCCCTGAATGTTTGTTTATTTGACAGGAAGGATTTCTGGAGTTCTACGAAGGCAGAGCAGAGTCCATAAAGAACAGCCCTTGGCCATCGTTTAAAATGATTTGTGGGTATGCTGCTGCAGGTATAGACCTAGCTCTCACACTGTGTGCATTTCTGGTACAGAAGTCTTAATATATTGGGTATAAATTATAGTGATAACTTAATGACCAGGTTTAGTTGAGTTGACTATTTGACATTTGGGACAGTAAGGATGTGGTGTCATTCTGAGTGGGTAAGAATATGGGAAAGTAATACTGCAAAGTGTACCTACAGAAATACATTGACATAATGTGTGTCTGTCCGTTTGTTGAGTTATGTGTGTGGTCAGTGCAGACATACATGTGCTAGTCATCTGAGGAGCAGTCAGCATACACACACTTTGATGTCTGCTACAGGGAGACCAAGCTTATCATAGGCATCAGCGGGAGAGAGTCATCAATTCTGAGAGACATATATAAAATAGCAAATTATCCCTAGATCAGGAAATCAACATCAGGATAAGGCAGCAACAACAATGAACATGTTAGTAAAAAGAGAGAACAGGAAGCTTACTGCCAAAACAAAAGTCCTTGTCTATCAAGCCTGTGTCCTTAGTACTTTTCTTTATGGCAATGAAACCTGGACAACTTACTCACACCAATAGAAATGTTTAAACAGCTTTCATATGCAGTGTCTGCGAAGAATAATTGGTATTAAGTGGCAAGACAAAATCACAAATACTGAAGTATTGGAAAGATCAGGTTGTGTGACGATTTATTCCATGATCAGTCTTCGTAGACGTAGATGGATACGACATGTTAGGAGGATGGATGATGGTAGAATACCAAAGGACATCTTTTTTGGTGAATTAGAGATGGGTAGGAGCTCTCAGGGTCGACCTCTACTACGATACAAAGATGTTTGTATGCGAGACATGATTGATACAGGCATTGATAATGCACACTGGGAACAAGTTGCCGCTGAACGTGTTGCATGAAGGGCAACTATCAGAAATGGAATAAAGACAAAGGAGAAAATGATTGCAGATAAAGCACACACAGTGTGTGAGAGACGTAAGATGGCGCATGATGGTGGAAATGACCATGTTTTCACATGCATCCACTGTGGACAAACATTTGCAGCACGAATTGGCCTTATCAGCCACACTCGCCACAGCCATGGGTCATAGTTATTAAGCCTTTTTGAAGCACAATGTACCAAACTATCATCTGTCAAGACGGAAAAGTGCCAATGAAATTGTATATATATACACCCCCACACCCCTTTTGATAATGACTAATGTCTCTCATCCAGCTTTACCACTTTTACTCTCTGCTCTTTCTATCTATCTCCTACACTCTCTCTCGCTCTGTAGAATCGGACGGACTTTCCGGTATTTAAACACGCCCTGTAGTTACATTTGCTGACTTCCCTTATACTGTCACGTCATGAGAAATGGAATGTCTTAATTAAGTCCACGTCATTCATTCAGACACAAGGTATCTTAGCAGTGCTCCTTCATTACAAGTTGTTTCAGCATATTAAATGTTCTGTGGCGGTAATACAAGAGTGCCTGATCGTCAGGCTTACGTGCCTGTAATCAGTTTTTGCATCAAGACTCATGTGAGTCAAGATGAACGCACGTCCATCACACATTTGTAATGGCTACGCACACCATATATTCGTTCTCATAATGTGGGTATTATATACACCACAACTCTGCATCAAACACAGCAATAATATTATCCTAAAACATTTACCGAGGTGTAACATATTATTTCTGAAGCATATTACAATATTAGACAATATGCATAAATGTTGCTACTTATAAAGTTCAGCAAACAGTCACCCTGGTGTAATCTATTACATGTGGAGCCTACTACAACATTGGAAAAATATACCTATGAACGCTATTCATAATAATAAAAATAGCACAACAAATGTTCTTCATACATGTTCAGTAGTATATAACGAATACATTAAAATGTATGCATACAAACAATTAAAAATATACATAGACTTCTGCCCTATGCGCCGCCTTAGGCTCAAGAGGAAAGACTAATTAAGACTAACTAACTAATAGACTGATATTTCTAATAATAGCTTAACAAATGAAATATTAATACTATTATATACAATGAAATGAGAAAATGCTAGTTCTCCTTGAAGCGACATACCTCGAACAGACGCAATGAAAGTCTGTCCGAATCGGTCGTTCCTTAGCTACTTATATGGTAAGTTAAAGTTAGTTGCATATCTTTTACAGGGTGTCGCGGTCAACACCAGCATTGTTTGTTGTAGTGATCTCTTGGCAAGTTTATGTTCAGTAGTTTACCTTTGCTTTCTGAACGACCGACACCCATACCATTTCGTAAAAAACCAACGCAACATGATCTGCTTGTATGGTAAGAATGGAAAGAAATATGGAACTATACATCTATATCACAAAATGAGACAATGGCAGCTCTCACTGCAGAAACATGAATCAGACAGGCAAAATGTAAGTCTGCAGGACTCTGTCGTTACTTAGCCACCTAGTAGCTAGGAAATACAAGAAATGCAGTGATATGACTATACACAACAAAATGAGAAAATTAAAGTTCTCAGTGAAGTAACATGACTCAAACAGATGGAATGAAATTCTCAGCCTAACTTGGTTCCTTGGCGTTTAAACAAACCCTACACTACATATACTCTACCTACTCTAATAGATCATATATATATATATGCCTCGTATAGCCTGGCCATCTCTTGACTGATTTTGCATGTGGCCCTGGCAAGATCAACTGCAGATATAACACTTTCATCTTAGACAAACAGCTGAGAAGCAATCAACGGACAAGCAATTGTTTTATTTTTGTTTAAATAAAGTGCTCCTATGATTCTTGTTATTGATATTTTACTGTGTGACTTATCAAGGCAAATATTGTGTAACTGGTACATAATTTTTTTTTGGTGTGTATTGGGATGTATGCCATTTTCATTCATTCCATTGGGCATAATATTCCTCTATACCATATCTTCTTCTCATAACGCGTCCCAATGAATAAGACGCTTGAAATAGATATAGTTCACACTAATATTCTCCATCAGCTTTAATCAATTCTGCTGTGGTTTATTCACATCATGGTGATTTCCATTGTTTTTCCTTTTCCCTAATCAAATCTCATCTATATTATTGGTTTTTGTTCTTTCTGTTGTTTTTGATTTTTGTATTTACCGTCATCATTTTAATTGCAGTATTTTTTTAAACCACAGATTAAGAACTCAACATTCTGTTTTATCTTAAAAGAAAGCAAAATAGTGCTAATCCCATGCAGCCCCACTAGGCGGTGATAGTGCCAGAACCCCCGGCCCGAAGTGGTCCACCAAATTCGAGTGGTGGTCACCTTCCCCTGTTCTGTGGAGTTAATGCACAGAGGAATAGGGTAAGAGCTATCAACCAAACACTCTTGACACTCAACATACTACACTACTACAGTAGAAAGGCGAAAAAGTGCTAAGAAAAGTCCCCCAACAAATCGCCTTTATGAAGAAAGGATTGATGTGGCAATGCTTCCAAGAGACACACCTTAATGCCCATCACAAATTCTCAGTCAACAGATAGGCCACTAGTTTTGACCTCTAAGGACACAAGTGTGGAGTTCTAATACTTACATAAAATACAACACCTTGCAATGAAGTATGTGTGATATCTTACAATCAAACGGAGATAACAGGGGATGATACAGACGAAGAAAAAATCAAAATGTACAATCCATATAGACCAGCAAATAAGGATCAAACACTTTCAAACATGGAAAGAACTGATAGTAACTACATTACAGTCGGAGACTTTAATAGCACAGAAAGATTGGGATATTCAGATACTGACAACAGAGGATAGACAATGAAGGACTATGGACTCTAATCTTTGTCTAATCAACAAACCAGATGACAAATTCCAGCATCAAATCTAAAAAGGGACGCAGATATATATTCAGCATATATGCAGGTTCTATACTGGCCAAGACCTACTGACATACCCTAGTCGCGCGTCCTTGGCAACAGGTCCCTTCGGGGTCCTGGCTAACGTCAGTAGGATCGCTGATTCCTCTGAAGTTGGAGAGTATCTGCCTGCATGGCGAGGAACCACCAGTCTGCACACCAATAAGCCAGACATGGGACAATGGATACTCACGCAAACCTCAGTCTGGTATGACATCACACTGATGTTGGACAACAGGATGTCACCATCCGATATACAGGACTTCACGCTGGAGTTCACAGCTAGCGAACGCAAGCAAGCAATCCATAACAAAAGCAATATAATAAATATTTAAAGAAGAGGAGATAAAAGGCAAAAGGAATTACTCCACTGCACTGAGTTTAAAAGGTAAGAGGATCAACTTAATTGCAGCAGGTTTTATCCCATACAGTCTGTGAGAGTCATAACAGTTTATAGACCTGAATGCACAGAGAAATAGCTCACCAATTTTTCTCTCTTTACCAGGTCACGAGCCCTGGCATCGAACCCATGTCCTACAAGACTCATGACACTATTAGCTCAGTTCACTATCAACTTTGCAAATGCGCTGGCTAACACTAATAAATGACAAACCATAATCATCACATTTGTAAAATTTCTCTCTTATCCATGTGTGTACATCATCCTCTAAACCTGCATATAAATCATGTTTGCAAGATTTCTCTCATGAATCTTATCTCAAATCAAATAAAAAGTCTCTCAGAGATAAATATGCACCACAGTTGTCACATTTGAAAGGTTTCTCCGCTGTATGTGATCCCTAGTGATGCTTAAATGGTAAGATTCAGTAATATTTAGTTACAGATACATACAACCATTACATGTGTATGTTTGCATACCTGTGTGTATTCTCTTGTAGTGATTGTGATTGCCAGCTGTAGTAAAGGAATACAATCAATCATTACACCTGAAAGATATTCTCCAGACATGTTCTCTCATGGAAGGTCAACATGTTTGTGAGAGTAATGTATGGAAAATGAAGATCATATTTGTAATCTGTCTCTCCTGTTTGTATTTTCTCTTGGTACATCATCTGTTTAGCTTGACCAACAACAACACAAATGATGCCAGCCACAGACATCACTTTTGTAAGATTTTCTCTAGGGATAATTAGGATGTTATTTTAGAGTAACAGATTAACAAGTCATCACACATTAACAGATTCTTTCCTGTATGTCATCTCTTGAGACACAAAACCTACTTGATTTAAGGATCCATTAGAATTATCACACTTAAGAGTTTTTTCTCTCTTAAGTGTTTTCTTTTCTATATAAAATAAATTTGTTGCGTATCCCTTACGGGACGTTGCATTCAACACCAGCATTTTCAGCTGCTGTTGATGTACTAGGCAAATGTTACGTTCAGTAGTTTGCCATTGATTTCTGAATGACCGGCCCCTATACCTTTTTCGAAAAAACCAGCAGTGCCGTGTTTCGAACCCGGGTATACGGGCTCACAAACCACGTTCGCAAGCCCTTAGCCACAGAGACAGACACATCTCAAATGTGTAAGAGATGCACTACAAACATACATGTGCATGATTTGTCTCCTGTATGCATTCACTTGTAATAAATCAGCTACCAAACATTTCAACAACATATGTGCAACAAACATACCACTTTAATGTTTTTTGTAATTAACAATTAAGGTGGTGTGCTCAATAAAAAGATGCTCCATAATCATCATATACAAAGTGTTTCTGTCCTATATGAGTTTTCTTGAGGGACTTAATGTATTCTCTTATGGATGGTCAGCTTGACTAAACAATGCACCACAATCATCACACTTGTAAGGTTTCTATCCAGTATGTGTTCTCTTATGGCCCTTCAGATTATAAGCTTGACTAAAAGAAGAACCACAAATATCACATGTGTAAGGTTTTTCTCCTGTATGTCTTCTCTTGTGACACTTCAGACTGTCAGCTTTAGCAAAAGATGCACCACAATCATCACACTTGTAAGGTTTCTCTCCTGTATGTCTTCTCTTGTGGCGCTTCAGAATTTCAGCTTTAGCAAAAGACACACCACAATTATCACACTTGTAAGGTTTCTCTCCTGTATGTCTTCTCTTGTGACACTTCAGACTTTCAGGTTTAACAAAAGATGTACCGCAATCATCACACTTGTAAGGTTTCTCTCCTGAATGTCTTCTCTTGTGACGCTTCAAATTACAAAGGTGAGCAAAAGATGTATCACATTCATGACATTTGTAAGGTTTCTCTCCTGTATGTATTCTCTTGTGACGCTTCAGATTAATAAGCTGAGCAAAAGATGCATCACATTCATCACACTTGTAAGGTGTCTCTCCTGTATGTGTTCTTTTATGGCCCTTCAGACTATTAGCATGACAAAAAGATGCACCACAATCATCACACTTGTAAGGTTTCTCTCCTGTATGTATTCTCTTATGGTGCTTCAGACTGTTAGCTTCAGCAAAAGATGCACCACAATCATCACACTTGTAAGGTTTCTCTCCTGTGTGTGTTCTCATATGGTTACTCAGATGGCCAGGACGACTAAAAGCTGCACCACACTCATCACATTTATGATGTTTCAGTGTTATATATGTTCTCTTGTGTCTATTTACATTGACACCTGAATCACAAACATTAGATATGTATGGTGTAGAAGACACATTCACTGACAGACAATTATTATGGTTTAGTGTTGTCTTAAAACTATTCTCAGCCAATCTTAATTCTGTTTTACTGCCTCCTGACATTCCTTGAATGATGTCACAACCTGTCATGTCTACCTCGTGACTGGCTCTCTGATGTTTATCCTCACAAGGTACATCTGATAGTTCTTGTTTCACAAGTTCCATGCTGGCATACATTTCCATTTTTGAATGCTTTTGTATGGAGATGGAAGGATAACTTTCTGAAGATGGGTGTATTTCTGAAATACACAATAATAAATACTTAGTTAATAGCATGATATACAGGTAAAAGACTACAATTAGATGTGATAGTTTATTATAATTGATGAAATGTTATTGAAACTATTGTGTTACAGATGAGGAACAATTAAATGTAATTGTTTTAACAGATAAATGTAAATGAACTGTAACAGATAAACAGCTGATGCAAGTTGAATCAACAAATAAACAGTTACTGAATATTTGTGTAAAAGAACAGCCACAAACTAGTTGTCTATTGCTGACTGGTTTGCTAGGTTAGTTGTGTAAGTAATTTATGAGAATAAACAAAATGACAAATATTTGTGGTACAACTTAAAGTGACAAACGTGTGGTACAACAAAAATCTTGTTAAAAATCCTACTGATCTGTAGGCTAATCAAGCTTATTAAAAGTAGTACCAGAGATGTATTTCAATGCTCTAAATAAATGGAAGACTGCAGAGAAGGAAACTGATAGATTGGGTCAGATCTGTTATGTGAAATTATGCTTTTTTTTTCATTGAGAGATGCATTCACTGCATGTTGTTTGTCTATCATTACTGGCCAGGAATGACCGGAGATGTGCATCGGTATTTGAAATCGTGCTTAGAGTGCCAGAGAGTGGCACTTAAGCATTGTACAGCCCTGGTGGTCTTTGGTGAAATGCCCAAAATGAACTCTTCGTTTGAGAGAGTCACTATCGATATTGTGGGTCTTCTTCCCAGGACCAGGAAGAAGAACATATACATCTTGACAATGGTGGACCACATCTTGATGGAAAATAGGTCCCAGTTTAGTGGTAAGTTGATGGAAGGGGTCTTCGTGATATTTCATACAAACCACATTCACACAAGCCCATACCACCCTCAAGTGAATGGACAAGTGGAGAGGGTTAACAAGATGTTAATGACCATGCTCCGGAAGCTTGCCCAGGAGAAACCCGATAGATGGGATGAGATTATCCCAGTGGCACTGTTTGCTTATCGGGAGGAGCAATATGGATTAACTGGTCTGCCACCAGCTATGTTGTTGTTTGGGCGGCCAATCAAGGGTCTGTTGGAAGCCCTACTGAGGTGTTGGACGGAAGAGGTAACATCAGAGGAAACGATATCCTCCTACAAATACTTTGAGGAGGTGAAGGAAAAACTCAAAACAGGATGGGCTTTGGCGACCCAGAATCTGAGAAAGGCCAGGAAGAGACATGCGGCCTACTACAATAGAAGGATGAAGGAGAGGTCTCTTCAGGTGGGAGACAGAGTGTTATTGTTGCTCCCCACGGGAAACAATAAGGTCGAGATACTATGGCAAGGACCTTTTCCCATGGAACGGGTAGTGTCCAGGACCAACTATGAGGTCTGGATCCATGGAAAACTGAAGATTTTTTACATAAATCTCCTTAGGAAATATAAGGATAGATCTGGGGAAGAGTCTCCCCGCCCTATGGCAATGGCAGTTGCTGAGGAAACTGAAACACGGCCTGATGAGGGGAGAGAATACCCATTACTTCATAGGGAAACCTATAGGGAAGTACAGGTGAATTCTGATCTTGATCCCAGGGACAGGGAGAAGATGACCTGCTTGTTATGAATAGTCCCATAGTCAGATACTGACTGATAAACCTGGGCGGACCGGGTTGGTCAAATTCACCATGACTTTGACCACCGAAGACGCCATCCACCAAAAGGTTTACCCGCTGCCCTTCTTGAAAGAGAAGGCACTGGAAGAAGAAATCCAGAAGTTGCTGTAGGATGACGTGATTATGCCATCGACATCCCCGAATAATGCCGGGGTGGTCTTGTTATGCAAACCAAGCACAGAGCACCACCTCTGTATTGATTATCGGCTCCTGAACAGCCATACCCTGTTCCAAGTCGAACCCCTGCCCAACCCGAACCAATTGTTTGCGAGGCTCCATAAGGCCAAGTATTTCTGAAAGGTCGATTTGAGTCGGGGTTATTATCAGATTCCGGTAAAGCCAGAAGTCTGACCACTACTGTCTTTTAGTACCCCCAGTGGGCATTATGAGTTCAAGGTCATGCACTTTGGACTGAGCAATGCTCCCAGTGTTTACTCGCATGATGTGGACATTGCTGGATCCCTTAAGGGACCCGTCCATACTCTCCTTTATGGATGACATCCTGATAGCAAGCGATAATCTAGAACAGCACTTAACCTCATTGAATAGGGTCTCCAGGAGGCTGAGGGAATTGGAGTTAACTGCCCAACCAGCGACGTGTATGGTGGGATACCAAACCTTGGAATTTCTATGCCACACAATTACTTCAGGACAGATAGTCCCTGAGGCTAAAAACATGGAGAAGGTGAAGTGTTTACATCTGGAGGGTGCCATCAGGTGTCATAAGGTGTTGAGGCAGTGTGATGCGACACCCAAACCCAATCGTGTAATATCTCTATCAACGGGGGAGATCAAAAGACGTCAAATGCGAACGTCAGCAGAAGCGTAGAACGTAGTCCCAAGGTCGACCGAGGTGAAGAGGGCCGTCTCCGCAATTTCCTTGACTTGACATGCCAAACTGTGGTTTCTTAGCTATCTGGGAGTGAGAGCCCAGAGAGAAAAGGATGTCTACAGGAACAGGAAGAGGGTTCAGCCGAAAAGCCATATATCCCTATAAGGGTGATGAAGCCTGACACAAATGTCTAACCTATCATGTGGTGAATGAACGGGGTGAGAAAGAGTGAGAGTTGTACAGGTGACTTCCAGAAGCTACCTGTGACTGATCGATTGGACCTGTCCGAGCAGCATCCTAGATCTACCCAACGAAGCGGTTCCAGAAGCTGTCTGACAGATGAGAGCCCCAGTTCACTACAGCCCACATCATAGCAGAAGAGGAAGGTTGCAGGAACATATATATGTATATATCATGTTGTTTCTGAAGGCTTAATACCTGTTCTTGGTTGTGCACTAGATGCTGTTACATGTCGCTCTCACTAGGTCCTATTGTTACAGAACTTACATTTGATTGTACCGGCGAAGAGATCTTATGCCCGGCACGAGACCGAGGAACATGGCGAGAACTCCAAGTAACCAGCAGTGTGCACTCCCCAGAGTTGGAGCAGCACCCTATAGTTCCGTATGATAAATTCCTACTGAACAGAGTCTTCACCGGCAAACCCGATCGTCGAGTACCAGTCATGTAATAGACATTCACATCTGCCACCCTGACTGACCTTTCCTGATTTGCATTGGAAGCAGCTTGTGGTGAATGAAATGCCCGATATACAGAAGTGAGGCTAAGCAGTCACGTGCAGGAGGTGTGGATTCCTTGGGTGAGCCAGTACCAGAGCAGTGCTACATTTCAGCTCTGCAAATGTGGAAGCGTCCGTGGATGGCTGGGAATGCCCATGGTCTGCCCATGCCTTCCCTAGAAGGCTGATGGGGATGTCTTCAGCTGTTCTAGCTTGACCAGCTGGTGACACCACAACAGTGAGAGGTTAATGTCCTTCAAAACACCATGGAAGGTTAACTCGCTCAACAAATGCCCAAAGAAGTCGAATGTGTCAGCCAACAGATTCACATATTGCAGCTCTGCTGTAAACAGGCACAACTCAATTACATCTAAAACAACATTCCAGATGAACGCAGAAGAAGACGAAATTTTGTTTCTGAGGAAAATGCAAAGAATACCACGGGCAGACAGAAAAACCAATGACCATGTCCTACAAGAAACAAATAACAAATAGAGAAATTAGATGTAACAGTCACAATCTTTTAGCCACGTTATGAGAAGAAACAAACTGGAGAACTTGGTGACAACTGGCAAGATTGAGGGGAAGAAAACAAGAGGAAGCCAGAAAGGAAAATGGCTTGGCTATGTGGCATGGTCGAGACAAGAACACTGAGCTGATGCATGACTCTGGTGATCGTGTGAATGGTGAAACATGACCGCCTACGCTTATCAGCATGACACATGATGAATGAATGTCATGATTGAGGTATTGTTTGCAATTATAACTGATAATATTTATAAACAGTACAGATTAATATATATTTATATGCCTTTGTACAGATATTGCTTTCTCGTTTGCAAGCTATATAGATAGTGCTAATACAGATAAGCTAACCATACAAGTGTAAGAATGCAGGTTTGTATCTAGCCTTCAAATATGTGGGTTATTATCGATGAATGAAATATCATGTTATTATGCTGGTATCCTGGCACCTCAGACATAAGATGGTGTGGTCTCAAATGAATTTGTTGTATTCTGACTAAAATCTATGTAAGTTTTATTTTTATTTTATGGGTTGGGGAGGGGAGAGGAGAAGCAGGTGAGAAAGTGAACTTTACTTCCATATGTTGGAATCTTCCTACCTTCATCTATCTCCTTTGAATCTCTTGTATATAATACAGTTACTTCAATGTTGTTTGACAAAACCAGAGTTGAGTCATGTCGTCTGGATGGAGCCCTAGTGGTTAGCTTCCCTAGTTTGAGAGGAAGCAGGGTGCAGAGACCGGAGAGTTTGTAGACTGAAAGCACCCGCACCCACGCTAGAACATATCCTACGTAACAGAACAAAGTAATGGCTACGCCCACCCCACGGACATTGCTACAGTAATCAACCAGAGGATTATGCTGATAATGTCATGAGTGCAGTCACATGAGGGTTCGACACCTGCGTGCACCAAGAGAGGGAAAGGCTGGCCAGCTATTCCTCCATGCATTCAGGCCTACAAAATGTGATGGTCTTAGCACATCACAGAGCATGCTCCAGCTTTGGGACTTGCTATTTGTTATAATAAATACACTGATGACAACATATTTTGGGCACATAAAGAGATGTAATCATCATCATTGTCATGTTATACATCACTTAATCTTACCTTGACCTGGGTAGTCTACATATACTTCAGGTTGTTCTATCTTGACACTTGCTGGTATTTTACTCTCCATCTCCTCAAAGACTTGAACCTCAGTGAGAATCTCTACTACAGAACTGTGAACACAGTCAGTCTGAAAGAATAAGTAGGTTATAAATGTAATCAAACAAATAAAATATAAAAATGAATTTGATACAACTTTTTATGATCTTGGAGAAACATAATTTATAAAGCAAGATGTTTTTAAAGAAAAATACAACTGGGCAGCCAAGAAAACTGTAAGGATTTTGGTCAAAATAGCAAATATACCATTACAATAAAGAATTGTTTTTAAAGGTAGAAGCAGCTAAATACATTTTGGTCAGCCCTCAAGGGAAGGCAGGGCAAACCATGGGCATTCCCTGCCATCCAGGTAGGCTTCCATAAGTGCAGAGACATGATGCTCTGTTACTGGGCTCACCCAAGATATTGTCAAATCCTGCACATGGTTGCTTAGCCTCACTTCCATAAAATGAGCTTTCCGTACACCAGAGGCTGCACCTACAGGTACCAGATTGATGCAGTCTGCAGATTTTGGACTTTGATGATAACCACAAGCTGATTGGTCAAATCAAACCTTCTACCAAATGAATTTGCTAGCCAAGCAATTTTCCAATTGGTAGCCACTGAGACAGACTGGAAAGAATAACAAGCACAGACAGTGTCCATTACAACAACTGAGAGCATCTTCATCACATATAATACATGTGGAAAGTGTTAGGAGACATGTATGTGGTACTGCATTTTGTCAGGAGTCTCTGTGGTGAAGTGATCAAGTCATCTGCCTCATGTTCTGAAGGTTGTAGGGTTTGTTTTCTGACTGTGTCATTCAGACTACTAGTGCAATTTTTGTGAAAAACTCTAGAGAATTCGCTGAGCACTATGGAATTACTAGACACTTCTCAGAACTCATGTTACTATACTAGACACTTCTCAGAACTCATGTTACTATACTAGACACTTCTCAGAACTCATGTTACTATACTAGACACTTCACAGGACTTATACTACTAAATTAGACATTTTATATGACTTCTAATACTAAACTAGACACTTTGCACAACCAAACTGTTCAACATATATAATACACCCAAACAAGACCTGGTTTCTCCTGTGCTATTACAGTGTCATCTGAGAATTTCATATGCATATTTATGATAGTCAGTTAGGAAACAGTGCCATTCCACAAAAACTATTACAACTGACTGACTGACTGGCATTTTGACATCTTGACAGACGATAGTTTGTAAAATGAAGTTATACCTCTCCATAACACAAAGCCTGGGCTGAATTTAGAGACCATGTGTTGCCCATGCAGCATGATCCCTCTCTCGGCCTGTCTAACTCCAGAGGAAAGGTCACACCAATACGTCTGGAACAAGACAAACTGCAGAAGCTGCCAGATCAGCAAAGCAATGCTCTGTCTGCCTGTCGGAGGTTTGATCCTAGACCAGTTATCAACCAAGGCTTAGGGTCTGGTCTGCCCTGCCATGACATTTAGTCTTTAGGTTGGATTTCCTAACACCAGAATAAGGCTTATACCCTCCCAATTGCACTCTTCTGCCCAACGCCGTTGGCACAATGTGGGGTGTCAGGCTTGGTAAGTGCCGCCCAACATTCGGCGCTAACAGAAGCAGGTAGTACCGTCTACTGTCATATGGTAGCTCAGTCGTATCTGACTAAGACCTGACACATATTACCATTACTAATCTGGAGATACAAATGTTGTAATACTTCCTAGTTCTGACTGAACTCTTGAACATGTCAGTATCTAATAACAATAAAATAAAAAGTTACTCACTTCAGAGTCTAGTTCCAGTTTTATATTGCTACTTGATCTCACTTCAGAGTCTAGTTCCAGTTTTATATTGTTACTTGATCTCAATTCAGAAACAGGTTCCAGTTTTATATTGTTACTTGATCTCTCTTCAGAATCTGGTTACAGTTTTAAATTGTTAATTGATTTCTCTTCAGAGTCAGGTTCCGATTTTATATTGTTACTTGATCTCTCGTCAGAAACAGGTTCCAGTTTTATATTGTTACTTGATCTCTCTTCAGAAACTGGTTTCAGTTTTGTACTGTTAAGTTATAATATGTACAATGTAATTTTTCCTGAAATTGTAAATTAAAGTGATTAATTGTCATGACATAAACAACATTTTAACATAGAAGTAAAGTACAGCTGTGATGTATTGGCTGAGAGATCCAGAGATCGTATTTAAAGATGTGGATGATCAATGGGAAAAGTTGAAGAATTCAATCAGTTTGTCTGCTGAACATAAACTTGCCCAGGAATCATAAATAGCCAAAAAATGCTGGGTTTGACTGCTATGTCCTGTAAAGGATATGCATCTAACTAACTGGCTGCAGAAACAACTATCCCTAAATTAAAGAAAGTAGGTTGTAAGAAAGGGATGACTGTAGTAATGTTATGACTAATGGAAACAAGAAGGCCAAAACAAAAATAATCCTGACAAATATGGAAAGATTCACAGAAAAGTCTGAACATTATGTAATGAGGCAAAAGAAGCATGGCTTGAGAAAATTTGCATAGAAATTGAAAAACAACAAAATAGTCATCCATTCATTCATTCAGTAGTATGTCCTTTGCAGAACCTCGCTCCCATAACAACCTTACAGAAAACCTCTCGATCATAAGCAAGATGTCCCATGTCCGATACACCCATCTGGAGATCATCCACCACATCTTTCACCCATCTTCTCTTTGGCCTTCCTCTTCCTTTCTACCCAGGCATACACCCCTCCATTATTGTTCTCTCCAAACTTTTGTGACGTTTCAGGTGACCAAAATATTTCAATTTTCTTTGTTTTATCATCTTTAATAGTCAACCTTCTTCAATATTTAGCTGTTGAAAAATGGATGCATTTGTTCTTTTCTTTACCCAACATATTCTTAGAACTCGTCTATAATATTTATATTAAAAGGCATTTATGCACTGTTCAGCTTGTTTAGTAAGTGTCCAGGTCTCACAGGCATATGTTGCAATGCGAAAGATGCATGCTCTTAAAACACAACAGTAAAAAATACCAAATTAATTCTCAACAGAATTCAGGAGCTGACTAATAAAAGACACCTATATCAACCAGCTGCCTGAAAACAAATGATGGAAAAATCATAATAGAAAAAAGATTAGTAGATTTTACAAGCATGGTCAGATAATGTGAAAAACCTTTATGATGATACAAGAGAAGAACAATATGATAATTTGAAATAATATAAGGACCATCTGTTTTGAAGATGGAAGTTCAGAATGCTCTTAACCATATAAAAAAAATAGCAAGACCCTGCTGAACACAATATATGATACTGGAGATATACCACCTGAATTATGTAATTCTATATTTATTGCAATCTCGAAGACATCAGGAGCCTTGTACCAAACATCTATTTACTCTCGCTCGCTAAAGATGCTGGACACCAACACGAAAACATAACATGCAGGACCTGAAAGATGCTGGACACCAACACAAAAACATAACATGCAGGACCTGTAGGGAATCATGACTCAGCATCCTCGGGTAAATCATCAAGTTTATTCACAGTGTTCCATTAGCCAGCCATTCACAGCCCCTCATGCTCACATAACAGAGGAGGGTAGAGGGGTGCAATATTTAGTAGCGATATGACTGGACTCTATATATATATAAAGTCGCCAGGGTCGACTTAATTGCACCGGGTTTTATCCCACATGGCTCGGTCTCTTTCCACAGCACAGAAAGTGTTGCACAAAGCACGAACTCCGTAGCTTTTAGCGACGGCCCACAGGAGTCTCCGAAACATTTAACTCGCAAACCGAAGGGTGCGGCCCGGAATCAACCCACAACCTTCGGAGCACGAGTCAAACAGCTTGACCACTTCGCCACAGAGACTCCCATATATATATATGGGATAATATATATTTATTAATAATAGTTCTTGTGTTTACGCCGATCGTCTCTGACCCATAATTTCTCAAACAGCTACTACAAAATCAATGTAACATGGGTCAACTTAATCAGGTTCTCGCCATTTTCGTGGATGACAACATTGGGCCGGTGGCAGGCGAAATTTGGTTCACGTCAAATTGTCGTCATCTTCCCACAGGCAGTAATCTTTTAACTCGATGCACAACAGCGTCACACAATAGTTCATAGTATTAACACAGCTTTTTGATTAGTTTAAAATAGCTGAAATCATTCGTGCTTCTTTCTCAGTCGACAACCCTGGCCTAACTGTCTGCTTCCAGTTGACGGCTTCATGACCCGGCCTTCATGTCACGTGATCCGGTGAACTCCTACCCTCTAGAGTTCACTTCCCTTGTTCCGTACTAATGAGTTATTCTCACTTATTCAACATATCTTGCTTTGTAGCAGGCTGTCGTGTAGATTAACACTGTTCTCCTCCTAACTCTTCCCTTGCCTGTTTTTGTTGACTATAGTTGCACTAACTATGCATTGTTGATACATGACACCTTGGAATGTGATCAAAATCAAACAATTAGTATAATGAGCCACATCACGAAGATTTTGCTAAGAACTATCATGAAAACAGTTAGGTAGAGAAAATGTTAAGCATAGGCAGCCATTTTTATATATTTGGGAGAATTTTATGAGGAGAATTAAACTGGAAAACTAAGTAACAACCGGCAAGATTGATGAGAACAGAACAACCGGAAGACAGAGGCAAATAAGTGGATGGCTTGGCCACATGGCATAATCGGGACACTAGCACACACCTGGTGATTGTGTGAGATACATGACGGTCATGATGATGGCACACCCAAGAGGTGAGGAAGGCAAAGAAGATTAACTGATTCACTGCCATGCACCACTTTATTGACAGAATGGACCATCCCATGACTGCCATACGCGACTTTATTGACATAAATGTTAAAATTTGTTATTTGTTTCACTTTTCTTATTTTCCACAATGTTTAGTTCCTGGTAATAGAAATTTACACACAGAATAGATATGCCTTTGACAAGACATGTAGATTACGCTTCGTGATAGTGGATTAAGCAGAGTTAGCTTCATGAAAGCTGTTTGTTTTTATCATGTTAGTAATGGCAACGAGTAATGGTTCTCGACTCCTTGATTTATGTCAGATAATTGTGTTAAAACAATTTTAGATTATAGTTATTCTGATTTAATGGAATGTGTGAAAGATTGTACAACTGACAGCACGTGCAGTAATGTAGTTATTCAGTTGCATTATTTAGCATTATTGAAAACACGCCTAACCTAAAATCGACAGTTCATTATCATATGATGGCACATGTCGAATTAGGCTTGCTCTAATGGGCCACACTTGTGCCTCTAAGTTTACTTTGCCTATCACAAATAAGCTGAAGAGTATTTAAATAATTAAATTTAAAAGAAAATTAATTGTAACTAAATAAAAAATAGTGTACGTATTGTTTCTCAGTAGAAACAATGCCTCTTGTGTTCCTGACATTTTCCATTTTGTGTGTAAATGATGTGCTTCAAAATATGATGTTTTAATTGTGTTTTATTTGTGTTATAGAGTAGTTTTGTGATATTGGTGAAGAAAAGTGGTGTATTAATCATTATTCAGTCAATTTAATTGGATTGTCATCGGCGATTGAGAAGTAGTGCCTTGGTAAATGGAACTTTCACATAATTGTCACCCCTGTCTTCAATTTTTTTTTTAAACATTTGCTAACAATATTCCATGTCGTGGTGTGTTATAACGTGCTGGTATGGGAGCCGGTCATTCAGAAAGCAATGGCAAACTACTGAACATAAAACTTGCCTAGTACATCAACAGCAGCTGAAAAACGCTGGTGTTGACTTCAACGTCCTGCAAGGGATATGCAACATTTAAAAAAAAAAATAATATTATAGCAATACCAACATGTTCCTTGTGCAATCTCCTGTAATTTGATATATAATACAATATATCTGCTACCATTATAACCATTTTTACATCATTATTGTGACACACCCCTACTTCCCATTTTCTGCCATCAATTTATGTTTGGTCCAAACTTATTTTTTTTTGGCAGTGAATCAATTCAATATATACAATGCAATATATTTATTACGGACACTAATAGAAAGGTCAATACAGAAACAGAAAGACATGTATTTGTGCTTCATAGATTATACTACAGCATTTGATAAAGTAAAACATGATGAACTGATTAAAATGTTGGAAGATATCAACATTGATGGGAAAGATTTAAGAATAATAAAGAATATTTACTGGAACCAAGTAGCAGCAATTAAAATGGGAAATAAAGAGGGTAGTTACGAACAGATAAAACTAGGAGTATGACAGGGGTGTGTCTTGTCACCAGATCTCTTCTCCCTGTATAGCGAAGTAATAATGAGAGAGATCAAAGAGATGCCAGGAATACTAGTTGGAGGTTATAATATAAATAATATACACAATGCAGATGGCACAGTATTGGTGACGGATAAATCAACAGACCTACAACAATTGTTGGACATTGTAGTAACAGAGTGCAAGGAAAGGACTCTCCTTGAATATCAAGAAAACAGTAACAATGGTGATATCAAAGAAAATGGTGACACCAAAATGTGACATAGAAATAGAAGGACAAATTCCTTAACCAAGTGGATAATTTTAGATACCTAGGGGCATTTATAACATCAGATGGAAGATGTACAACAGAGATTAGGAGCAGAATATGGCAAGCAAAAGCTGCATTTCAGAAAATGAAGAGTATCTTATGCAATAAGTCACTATCACTGAATGTAAGAAGAGTGCTGAAATGCTATGTAGAACCAGTTTTGCTGTATGGCAGTGAATCTTGGAATGTAAATGAACAAACTAAGAAGAAATTAGAAGCAACAGAGATGTGGTTCCTGAGACGAATGTTGAGAATTCCTTGGACTGCCAGAGTAACTAACAACGACTGCCTGAAATAGGCTAATGAAACTTAGAAATTATATATACAACAATAAGAAAGAGACAAACATCTTTCTTCAGTCATGTGATGAGAAGAGAGGCATTGGAGAACATCGTGACAACTGGAAATGATTGAGGGGAAGATAGGCAGAGGCCAGACCAAGAGAAATGATGCTGGACGGATTGAGACGGTGGCATGGAGGAATATCAGCAGCAGAGTTGATCCAGAACACAAACCAAAAGGCCGAGATCTGTGAAGAGCCATGAAAGCCTACGCCAGCTGGCAGGGTACTTGATAATGATGATAGGGAGACCCAGAAACCAAGATAAACTAACACAGCCTTAAAATGTTTTTCGCGCATGCGCAGAAGGACAACACCGGGTCTCCCAAAATATATGTATATAAAGTTACTTTTAATGTCTCTGGTTGGATACTTTCATATAACAGGGGCCAATCACGAACGCCGTCTCATCTTCCTGTCAAAAGGTCAAACTGTCACTGTGCGTGTGCAAAGTGGTTCAAATTTTGTTTTGTCATTTGCAATCGGTTTTCGTTTGTGAGAAGGTCAGTAATTTCACGTTTTAGAGGTTGATCAGTTAATATTAGAATGTTTTTATATGTATTTTCAAATTCTGCATCCAACTATATGCATATTCGGATAGTTTCATCGCTTAGATCGCAGCCGTTTTGATAGAAACAAAAAAAAAGTGCTGACATGTGTTTCCTCAACTTTGCCATTGCAAAAACAATGGCGGCGGCAAGTCCATCTCGCACGTTCGTACAAAATTTATTTTAAAATTGATGGATTAATATTAGAATGTTCTTATATGCATTTTCAAATTCTGCATCCAACTATATGCATATTCGGATAGTTTCATCGCTTAGATCACAGCACTTTTTATAGAAACAAAAAAAATGTGCTGACATGTGTTTCCTCAACTTTGCCCATTGCTAATCAATGGCGGTTTTGAGTCAATCACGCAGGTTCGTACAAAATTTATTTTAAAATTGATGGATTAATATTAGAATGTTCTTATATGCATTTTCAAATTCTGCATCCAACTATATGCATATTTGGATAGTTTCATCGCTTAGATCACAACACTTTTTATAGAAACAAAACAAATGTGCTGACATGTGTTTCCTCAACTTTGCCATTGCAAATCAATGGCTGCGGCAAGTCCATCTCGCATGTTCGTACAAAATTTATTTTAAAATTGATGGATTAATATTAGAATGTTCTTATATGCATTTTTAAATTCTGCATCCAACTATATGCATATTCGGATAGTTTCATCGCTGAGATCACAGCACTTTTTACAGAAACAAAAAAAATGTGCTGACATGTGTTTCCTCAACTTTGCCCATTGCTAATCAATGGCGGTTTTGAGTCAATCACGCACGTTCGTACAAAATTTATTTTAAAATTGATGGATTAATATTAGAATGTTCTTATATGCATTTTCAAATTCTGCATCCAACTATATGCATATTCGGATAGTTTCATCGCTTAGATCACAGCACTTTTTATAGAAACAAAAAAAATGTGCTGACATGTGTTTCCTCAACTTTGCCCATTGCTAATCAATGGCGGTTTTGAGTCAATCACGCACGTTCGTACAAAATTTATTTTAAAATTGATGGATTAATATTAGAATGTTCTTATATGCATTTTCAAATTCTGCATCCAACTATATGCATATTCGGATAGTTTCATCGCTTAGATCACAAGCACTTTTTATAGAAACAAAACAAATGTGCTGACATGTGTTTCCTCAACTTTGCCCATTGCTAATCAATGGCAGTGGCACACCACGCATATCAATCATACTTCATCATCATCATCAAGTGCCTTGCCGGCTGGCGTAGACGTTCATGGCTCTTGTTCTTCTCATTATAATTCTAAATAGAAGCTTAGTGACACTATTGCTATACAGATTTTACCATATCACTTGGTAAATATCCACTGTTGTAAATATCATTTAGCATTTCGGTTAAACTTAATACCCCAAATTCTCCCAATACTTCTAATTCTTCTACTGTGATTTCATCTGGCCCAGCTGTTTTTCCTTTCTTCATATGTTTCATACTTATGATTGGGAGTCTCTGTGGCGAAGTGGTCTAGCCATTTGACTCGTGCTCCGAAGGTTGTGGGTTCGATTCCGGGCCGCACCCTTCGGTTTACGAGTTAAATGTTTCGGAGACTCCTGTGGGTCGTCGCCAAAAGCTACGGAGTTCATGCTTTGTGTGACGCTTTCCGTGCTATGGAAAGAGACCGAGCCATATGGGATAAAACCCGGTGCAATGAAGTCGACTTTTAAGCGACTTTAAGCGACCTAATTTAATATTTTAAGACTATCTCATAAATTTTAAATTCACACAGGAGACATCCATTTTATACAAATGTCTCATCATATAAATTAAGATATAATCTCTCATTATGAATGTATACAATAATTTTACTGTTTACGTAAATTTATTTAATTTTTATTTTATATTTAGAATTGCACTATTGAACGATGGCAAGAAGGACTGGTGATGATTTCAGATCCCATCTGTCTGCGTTCGAAGAAGCATATCCTATCCCCAAAGGCTACATTGCTTGTCTGCTCTTTGTGGATGGTTGTTCCGTACCTGATGTGGTAAGAAAAGTCAAAACCATTGTGGAGACAAATGAGCCAGGGAAGAACATCAATGAGGGATATACATGTACTAACTTTAACAGTGAGTACAAGAGGTGCAGCAAGAAATGGTGAGTACAACTGTGGTCGATCATGCTGTCTTTCTGTATTTCTTTCTGCAAATATTTTTCATATCTTGGCCAATCTTCTTCTTCTCTTCTTCTTCTTCTTCAGCGTTCCGAGCCATTGAGGTTCTTTGCTGTAGATACAATCCGTCTCCATTCGTCTCTCTGGTTGACTTCCTCTTGCCAGTCGTTGATTCCAAGTGCTTGTAGGTCTGTACATATATTCGCTCTCCACCGTCTTCTTGGTCTACCTCGTGATTTACGGCCAATCTACAAAAATAACAAAAGTTTTTATTTGTTAAAAATCTAATTAGCATGCCCCATCAGATTTTCATTGTGAGTATTTACTAATGAGACCACCACCAAAAGATAGGCCTTGAGAAACCGGATCTAATGGTACCAAGATGATGCATGTATGTCAATTAGAAGCGAAGATATGCAACTTTGAGTGTCATGATTGTTAACGCAAAAATTAATTTATATAATAACTAATTGGCGCCATTTTTATATGCTAATTAGATAATGTTACATCATATGTAAATAGGATTTAACCCATTATGTGCGTAGCATCATTCCGCATAATACAATATATTACGTGCCAGAGTTTAAACATAATATTAAGAATGCACTTGGTAATTAATTAATATAATAACTAATTGGCGGCCATTTTTATATGCTAATTAGATAATGTTGCATACTATCTAAACAGGAATTAACCCATTATGTGCGTAGCATCATTCCGCATAATACAATATATTACGTGCCAGGGTTTAAACATAATATAACGAATGCACTTGGTAATTAATTAATATAATAACTAATTGGCGGCCATTTTTATATGCTAATTAGATAATGTTGCATACTATCTAAACAGGAATTAATCCATTATGTGCGTAGCATCATTCCGCATAATACAATATATTACGTGCCAGGGTTTAAACATAATATAACGAATGCACTTGGTAATTAATTAATATAATAACTAATTGGCGGCCATTTTTATATGCTAATTAGATAATGTTGCATACTATCTAAACAGGAATTAATCCATTATGTGCGTAGCATCATTCCGCATAATACAATATATTACGTGCCAGGGTTTAAACATAATATAAAGAATGCACTTGGTAATTAATTAATATAATAACTAATTGGCGGCCATTTTTATATGCTAATTAGATAATGTTACATCATATGTAAAAATAGATGACATGAGCGGTTAGGCTTCGCTACACCGATCGCAATGATGTATGGTTGCTAGGATGTTCGTGTATGGTTGCTAGGATGTTCGTTTAAAAATAAACAAACTACTCTAGTTTTGATAACTTCTGCTATGACCTTGGTTCGGACACGAAAAAAAGATGTGCAGAAGAGATCTTTTGTGTCAATTTCTGCGTTAATGATCTCGACACTCAAAGTTGCATATCTTCGCTTCTAATTGACATACATAATCATCTTGGTACCATTAGATTCGGTTTCTCAAGGCCTATCTTTTGGTGGTGGTCCCATGAGAAAATACTCAAATTTAAAAATCTGATGGGTCATGCTAATGATGATGATGATGAGTGAAACAATTAAATTAATAAACCAACACAGCACTGTTGTCGTGAGCCGCTCCACCCTGCGAAATGTACTGAGGAGGGGATCCGATCACTTATGAACTGAACGGTTCGATGTGCAATGAGGATGATCAGTCGACTACGACTAATTAACTAACCCAAACAACTGACTAATCATTACTTACAAGTCGTCAAAGATTGTTGTAATCCGCCGTTCACATCAACAAGCCGCCATGTTTTCACCGCCGGAAGTTCATCATCATCAAGTGCCGTGCCGGCTGGCGTAGGCGTTCATGGCTCTCCATAGATCTCGGTCTTTGATTTTCTGGATCAACTCTGCTGCTGATATTCCTCCATGCCACCGTCTCAATCCATCCAGCATCACTTCTCTTGGTCTACCTCTGCCTCTCTTCCCCTCGATCTTTCCAGTTGTTACGATGTTCTCCAATGCCTCTCTTCTCATCACATGACCGAGGAAAGCTGTTTGTCTCTGTCTTATTGTTGTATATAATGTTCTAGTTTCGTTAGCCTGTTTCAGGCAGTCGTCGTTAGTTACTCTGGCAGTCCAAGGAATTCGCAACATTCGTCTCAGGAACCACATCTCTGTTGCTTCTAATTTCTTCTTAATTTGTTCATTTACATTCCAAGATTCACTGCCATACAGCAAAACTGGTTCTACATAGCATTTCAGCACTCTCTTTCTTACATTCAGTGATAGTGACTTATTGCATAAGATACTCTTCATTTTCTGAAATGCGGCTTTTGCCTGCCCTATTCTGCTCCTAATCTCTGTTGTACATCTTCCATCTGATGTTATAAATGCCCCTAGGTATCTAAAATTATCCACTTGGTTAAGGATTTTCCCTTCTATTTCTATGTCACATTTTGGTGTCACCATTTTCTTTGATATTACCATTGTTACTGTTTTCTTGATATTCAAGGAGAGTCCTTTCCTTGCACTCTCTGTTACTACAACGTCTAATAATTGTTGTAGGTCTGTTGAATTATCCGCCACCAATACTGTGTCATCTGCATAGCGTATATTATTTATATTATAACCTCCAACTAGTATTCCTGGCATCTCTTTGATCTCTCTCATTATTACTTCGCCATACAGGGAGAAAAGATCTGGTGACAAGACACACCCTTGTCGTACTCCTAGCTTTATCTGTTCGTAACTACCCTCTTTATTTCCCATTTTAATTGCTGCTACTTGGTTCCAGTAAATATTCTTTATTATTCTTAAATCTTTTCCATCAGTGTTGATATCTTCCAACATTTTAATCAGTTCATCATGTTTTACTTTATCAACTGCCTTAGTATAATCTATGAAGCACAAATATATGTCTCTCTGTTTCTCTATTGACCTTTCTATTAGTGTCCGTAATGTATAAATTGCATTGTTTGTGCCCTTTCCTTCCACAAATCCATACTGTTCTTCACTAATTTCCATTTTTATTTTATTTTGGTTCTTCTCATTATGATTCTGAGTAGAAGCTTAGTGATATGGTTTATAAGGTTAATTGTACGAAAATCTTCACAATCAATTGCTCCTGGTCTTTTTGGTATAGCTATAAATACAGATTTCAGCATATCACTGGGTAAATATCCACTGCTGTAAATATCATTCAACATTTTGGTTAATATATCTACTCCAAATTCTCACAATACTTCTAATTCTTCTATTGTGATTTCATCTGGCCCAGCTGTTTTTCCTTTCTTCATACGTTTCATAGCGTCAGCGACTTCTTCTTTCAGAATAGGTGGACCTTCTAAGTTACTATCTTCTGTTAATTCTTCCCTTTCTCCTTCATATAATTCTCTTATATACTCATTCCACCTCTTCATTATAGCATCTTCCTCTAATATTATCTTTCCTGTTTTTGATTTCAAACACCCTGTATTTATTCTTATTTTTCTTCCTGTAAGCTCACTGATTTGTCTGTGCATATTTTTTGTATCTTTAATGGATTTTAATTCAATTTTTTTGCATTGCTCGTTTAACCAACTTTCTTTAGCCTTCCCACATTTATCTTTTATTTCTTTATTTATCTTAGCGTACTCTTGTTTGTCATTTTTACTCTGTTTTCTTTTGTCCATCAGTTTTAAGATATCTTCATTCATCCATTTTTTCTTAGCTATTTTGCCTCTCTCCGGTAATACTTCTTTGCTAGTTTGATGAATGGAGTCCCTTAACATTTCCCATTGTTCATCTATACTCTGTATTTTAGTTATTGCATTGTACCTATTTTTCACAGTCACTCTGTATTGTTCTTGCATTTCTTTATCTATTTTCAGAACCTCTTTATTAAGTCTCATGTTCTTAACCATTTTTTTCCCTCTCTTTAATCTTACTTTTATATGTCCACACAGTGGTACATGATCACTATTACAGTCAGCACCAGGCATTGTCTTTACATTAATTAAAGCATTTCTAAATCTTTTATTAATTAGTATGTAGTCAATTTGGTTGCGTATTTTCTTATCAGGGCTTATCCATGTGTACAGTCGTCTTTTATAGTGCTTAAACCATGTGTTTCCAATTATCATATCATTAATATTTGCCCATTCTATTAGCTTTTCCCCTCTTTCATTTCTTGTACCTAAACCATAATTCCCCACTACATCCTCCATTTTTCCCTTTCCTACTTGTGCATTAAAATCACCAAGTATTATCTTTATTTCTTGTGATCCAATTTGAGCCATCGCCATTTCTATTTCGTCATAAAAGTGTCGAAATAGAAATGGCGATGGCTCAAATTGGATCACAAGAAATAAAGATAATACTTGGTGATTTTAATGCAAAAGTAGGAAAGGGAAAAATGGAGGGTGTAGTGGGGAATTTAGCCGATGTAGCCGGAAGTTAGCTTCTCTAATATACTATCAGTTATCAGTTGGGGTATCTTCGTTGCACTCCGGACATGTCCATAGGTGCTCAGATCCTCCCCCCCCCCCCAGCATATGCATCAGCGTCCGGTGGCTAATAGTGCCAGTTCTGTGTTGGTTGACGAGGCGCTTTGTTTTCCCGATGTACCTCTCGCGTCTGGCTGTGCCGATTCTTACTCCCAAGTCTTTCATCCTGGACAGCGATGTGGAATCATTGACGTCAAAGTCCTCTGTTCTCGCCATATCTTTAAGGACGTTAATAACATCGGCACGATCCATGGGCTGGCCATCTACAGGGGTGCAGAGCCAGCCAGTTTATCAGCTCGTTCATTTCCCTCGACTCCCGCATGTCCTGGGACAAAGATGAATGTGACTTTACGGACAACAGACTTCCGCAGCAACTCAGTCCACTGTCTGCGTACAGATCCAGCTTCGACCTTCTGAATCATGCTCATTGAATCACTTAGTACACACACGTTGGTATAATGCTGTGATTCCAGCCATATGAAAGCCTGTGTAACTGCCATCACCTCCATCGTCATGCTGCTCGTGGTCATAGAGTGGGCACCACTGGATTCTTGAACGGTTCGGCCCGCTGAACGGGCTGTAAATGCCCACGCACTTCTCTGCTGCTTTACAACAGATCCATCTGTATAGATGAGCACTTCGGGGCTATCTGAGTGTTCATAGATGAGCGCGTTAACCTCTGCATTGACAGCGGCAGGGTTCTGCTCTCTGCACCGTCTGTCGAGTGTGATAATGAAGGAGAAAGTGCACTTAAAAGCTGGAGGCACCGGCACCCATTCCTTGCCGGGGTTGATACTGGTAAGACTGCAGACCTGTCTGACGACATCTTCCGCCCGACCCATCCATGATTTGCCCCTCTTTAGCCTGTCACCCTTTTCTCTGAATATAGCGTCATGCAGAGGGTGCTGCTCATCTGCACTTATTTTTAAGTATGCACTACGAGCTCTCCAGATCTTGATCCTGTGTTCCATTGTTGGGAAGTCAAGGAGGTATCTCATTGCTACACAGCTGGTGTCTCTCGTGCAGCCCAAAATGATGCGCATGGCTTCGTTATGTACCTTTTCAAGTCTTCCAATCTGTGTAGGGACTGACAGTGAGGATGGCCAGGGCATACTCGATGCGTGAAAGCACCAGTCCTTGGAACAGAAGTATTAGCAGTCTTTGCTCGATATTGGCAGTCGCCATGACTCTCATTGCTGAAAAACCTTTTCGAGCTTTCGTTATGACATAATCGACATGATCTCTGAAGGACAGGCTACGATCAAGCCTCACGCCAAGATATGTCATTGACTGGGTTCTACTCAAAATGCTCCCCTCCATTCTTACTGGCGGCAGGTCTGTGTTCACAATATGGTTGTTTAGGGAGAACCATGTAACCGATGCCTTTGCAGGAGTTGACAAGGGCATCGGCATCAGCACACCATGAGGAAATTCGATTTAGTTCGCCCTGCATATCATTGGTAACCTCCTGTCTATCTCGACCCTGTCGATACACGAGAATGTTGTCAGCAAATGACAGAGTCCTACCACTCCCGTCCAACTGTTGTTCAGTGATCGGCACCGTATACACGTTGAATAGTACTGGTGACAGTGGTGAACCCTGCGGTAATCCTGGACATATCGTTATCGGCTCAGAAGACCAACTCCCGCATCTTAGCACCACCTTCCTTTGGAGCAGAACTGCAGCTATCCATCGTACAAGGTGAGGGTGCACTTTCAGTCTGAGGAGGGTATGCATCAAGTGCTCGAAGGATACTCTATTGTATGCGTCCCCTAAGTCTATGGCGGCCGCACATGTCTCTTCTCTGACCTGACATCCTTCGTAAACATCTTGAGCAAAGACCGCCGCATTCAGCCATGACTCTTTGTTACGTCTGTATCCTCCAAGTGTGGGCGGGAAGCAGCCGAGCTGTTCCAAGTCACAAGCAAGTCTGTGTGCTACAATTTTCTCCAGTAGATTGCCAGCAGTGTTCTGCATCGTTATGATTCTGTAGCCGCTTATCTTGGAATGGTCTTTGTTCGGTTTTGGCAGCGGCAGCAAGTAGCTGTGTAGCCATTCCTCTTTGATCTGACCCTTCTGGATACTGGTGTTGAATTCTTTGGCCTAATTCTCTGGTCTAATATACTAATAACTTCATTAGGCTTACAATTGAAAGCCAGTTAATCCACTCTTTGGGATGCGTCCAACCAACGGGAATCAATAAAATTGTGGATGCCATTGTATAACTCTACGGACTTTTCTCTATATATCCACATCTTCGGCTCCACATTTTCTTATTTAGCACCTTTCATAACTGAACTGAACTTATGCGCTGACGTCCTAAAGTTGTTAGTAACAACGAAGTATTTGTGATATTAAAATTTTTAATTTAATGTTGTTTGTTAGGTATGTTTCTGTTGTACGTCGTTCGTTGTATGATAGTATACTAGGGACGCAGAGGTGTTTCCAAGGCACCAGGGCTTGGTTCTATACTGTCCAAGACCTACTGACGCGTCCTCGCCGAGCGTCCTGGGCAACAGGTCCCTTCGGGGTCCTGGCTAAAGTCAGTAGGATCGTTGATTCCTCCGAAGTCGGAGAGTATCTGCCTGCACGGCGAGGAACCACAAGTCTGCACACCAATAGGCCAGACATGGGACAACGGATACTCACGCAAACCTCTGGTCCGGTATGACATCACACTGATGTTGGACAACATGATGCCTTCATCCGACATACAGGACTTCACGCTGGAGTTCACAGCCAGCGAACACAAGCAAGCATAGTATACTAATTTTTATTTATTGTGTTTTTGTTTTTTTTAATTTGTTACACCCCCCCCCCCCCCATTTTTAATTTCATGTAGTTTGATAGGTATGTTTCTGTTGTACGTCGTTCGTTGTATCATAGAATACTAATTTTTATTTATTTATTTATTTTTAATTTTTACCCCACCCCACCCCCAGTCTGTTATTTGTGTTCACCATTGGGAAGTTCGTTTAAGGCAGTGTTTCCCAACGTGGGAAACACGCCTCACGGGGGGTGGGGGGTGGGGCTGGATATAACAAAACAGGGAGACTTGAGACTGAAGTTAATTAAATTGGAACCTGACATAAAATCTCTTTGCAGCAAGCATCAAGCGTAAGGATCTCACTATATTCAAATAATTACTAATAATTAAAATAATATAGAAAAATCTTTCTTTAAAATTATTTTGTACTTGAATGTCAGTTCTCCATTATATGTTTTGAAAATTTACTTACTGTGTTTTGAACAATAATTTCTAGTGATTATCGGTCCTTTGGCTAGGATCGGGTGCATTTGCTGCTCTCCCAGTAGTGCGCCTGGTCTGGTCGGGAGCCGGGATGATCTAGAAATAAAAACCCATCACATATCTTCACCTTAAATGTGGGCCTGGTGGACCACTGTGGGCAATAGCTCACAGTGAGACTAAGGGGCCACACAAAAAAGGGGAGGCGGGGGAACCAGCTTGTCTGGGGTAACCGCCAACCCCTCCTCCCCCCAAAAATAAAATAAAATAAAAATTCACCCAACATAACCGACACACAGGGACGCGGGACCGGGCTGGGGGGGGGGGGGGCGGCTCTGGCCCCTCTGGGAACCGTGAGCCCTTCTTTAAAAATTTATTTTTAAATTAAAGTTTCTTTAGTGAACATTTCAATTTTTTAATATTAAAAATGATGCATATGTTGGGGGGTGGGGGGGGGGGGGCATAAGAATTTTAGAAAGGCTTAGGTGGGACATAGCACAAAAAAAGGTTGGGAAACAATGGTTTAAGGTATGAACTTTGTGTCCGTGTTTAGTATATCCTACTTTCTGCCTGGAGTTACACATACCTAAGTGTTTATTTCCTACTATTATCCCATTACTGCATCAGTTACTTCTCTTATCTGAGTTCCAGCTGTCAACAAACTAAAATGTTATGTTTGTTCATTAGAAAAACTAAATGGCATATTCAACTGTTCTCCTCTTTTTCTTAGAATTCACCCGTGCTATATTTGCAGCTGCGGCCAGAAACACCTACTCCAAGATTCCTGCAACCTTGGCGGTGGTAACGACAGAGGGCGGCGAGATGCCGACCACAGTATCGTATCAATCAACAAGAGAATGCAGCAACCAGAGAGATTCATCCCAAGGATCACCCAATGTTCCAGATGTCAGAGGGCCAGCCACAGCAGAGCAGCATGCCGCAGCAAGACGGAAATTTGCCGGTACTGCCCTGATCACCACGCCTTCAAAGAGTGTTCGCTGACCAAGATGGACACGGACTTCCGAGCACCCAACAACAAACGAAAGTGCGCCAACTGCCTGGGCAAGCATGGAGCAAGCTATTTGGGCTGTCCGTACCTGCAACGAGACAGAGACGTGTTAAAGTTTGCCATCAACACCAAGAAGCCGTTCAACGAAGCAAGGCGAAGGTGCGAGACAGCCACAAGTATCTCACAAATAGAAAAAGCTAAACTGTAAGACCAGATAGATGAGCTGAAGAAGCAAGTCAAGGCAATACTGACGCCAGCACCAACCAGCGATATTGAGAAACTGCTGGCCGACATGAAAGAGATCCAGCACAACATCAAACAAGAGATGGAGCGCATGTCTAAGATGAAGAGGGAAAACGAGGAAATCCTACAAATGATCAAGACCGAAAGAGAACTACTGAACGCCGAAAGGACGCAGCACCAATCCAAAACAACAGATGAGATGAAGCAAGGTGAAGCATCACCAAATAAAAACAAAAAAAACATCGAAAAACTGATGAAGACAATTCACAAAAAGGAGACAAAAAGACGCATGATAGAGCCAAGCCTCAGACCAATCAGAAACAGCAAGCAGAAGCCAGTAGTCCAGCCAAGATACCTTTATGGAAGAGGGAAAAAATATATGAAGCTGATTACGAAGAAAGGGAAAGGCAAGCTAGACTACGATGCGAACAATACGAAAGTGACACCAGCACATGGAAAGATAAATTTCATATTAAAATGCAATTCATCAGGAAACAAATGGACGAAGAATACCACAGCAACTTCGAGAAGGTGACACAAACTCAGAGCAAAACGAAAGACAACGAAACATCAAACAAAGAGTCCTTATAAGGATTGCAACCAGTCAAACCAGGATCCTCCATCAACAAAAGAAACCATCAGGAGGCGGGAACAAAGGACAGCCGCCGACCATCCCTCAAGCTGACGTCACAGACACAAACGCTTACATAACCAGAGTAGTATATAGGTACAAAAGCCAGTCCTTTTGTGGCGCACATGTGGCGCACATTCCTTATATAAATCAACCATTTATCGATTTTGTGGCGCAATCTGCAATCTATTTTTAGCTCTTATCGATTTTCCTCCACAAAGGGCGATAACTCTTCAGGTTTTTTTTTTAGTAGGTGGTCAGAGATGGCGTTGTGAAGTGACTCATCAGAGTGGGCGTGGTCAAGTAATTATAGATACGACATAAAAAATACGACATGAAACATCAATAAAGAAAACAAACGAATCAAGTAAGGTACATAATAATGTTAATAAAATATATATATAGAAGAAAAAAAAACATAGTAAGTGACCGCTTATAGTTAAGGGTGTGTGATGACGTGGTCAAGTAATGGTCAAGAGGTGGTCAAGTGGTGTTCATGTGGTGGAGTAACCACTTAAATTAAAGGGGGAAGTACGTGTAGTGATGTGGTGGTGGTTAAAGTGTCCGATGACGTGGTCAAGCAGTGGTCAAGTGGTGGTCAAGTGACGAAATTTTAGTGGAAAGTAGTTGTAATGATATGGTGATGATCGTGAGGTGGTAAATTAGTGGTCAAACAGTGGTCAAGCAGTGGTCAAGTGGTGGTCAAGTGAGGAAAATTTTAGTGGAAAGTAGTTGTAATGATATGGTGATGATTAAAGGGTGGTAAATTAGTGGTCAAGCAGTGGTCAAGCAGTGGTCAAGTGGTGGTCAAGTGAGGAAAATTTTAGTGGAAAGTAGTTGTAATGATATGGTGATGATCATGAGGTGGTCAAGCAGTGGTAAAGAGGTGGTCAAGCAGTGGTCAAGCGGTGGTCAACTGGTCAAGTGACCACTTAAATTGTAGAGGAAGTTACGTGTAGTGACATGGTGGTGTTTAAAACGATCGCTGACGTGGTCAAGTGGTGGTCAAGTAGTGGTCAAGCAGTGGTCACATGGTCAAGTGACCACTTAAATTATAGAGGAGAGTGCGTCTTGTGATGTGGTGATGATCAAGAGGTGGTCAAGTAGTGGTCAAGGGGTGGTCAAGTGGTCAAGGGGTGGTCGAGTGACCACTTAAATTATCGGGGAAATTATGTGTAGTGAAACGGTAGTGGATAAAGTGGTAGATGACGTGTTCAAATACTGGTCAAGCAATGGTCAAGTACTGGTCAAGTGTCGAGTGACCACTTAAAGTTGTCAGGGAAAGTACGTGTAGTGAAACGACGGTGGTTAAAGTGAGCGATGACGTAAGAGGTAGTCAAGTGGTTTAGGCACAACATAAAACAATAACAACAAAAATAATAATATACAAACTGGTAACATTTCACGTGGCTTTTATTGGTAGACAACATCTATTCGGTTACAATTTCTAAAGCTTGCTCCATGTACCACCCAAATGATCAGAGGGCATTGGTTATGGTTTCTAAACAATATCAGACAGGGAACTCTGCCAACTTGTAAATATAAAACGTGATACTGGGTATTGATTCAACACAGAATTTTGTATCTGGCCTAACTATACCAGCTGAATTTAACAAATCTACAGCATTCACTTTTGCCACAAACGCCTCGAAATCAGACCTATTGGATACTAAAAAGGGTGTAGGGAACAATGACGAATTATTCGGACATGCATGGTAGAAGCGTAGGGCTTGTGTCTCTCGATGCCTCAATATTGTATGCGGGCTGACGACAATTTTAAAATGAGAGGTCTGGGCGTTGAAGATCGGGAATAAACGGGAACCCCAGTCAATGGTGGCATGAGAATCCGGTTGGTTAAAAAAAGTCCATTCAGACAAATAACGACCACACCGTCTGTGTGATCTAAGCGTGTTCCAATTTTCAATATAAATGTTTTTAACATCCATGGGTAAAACCCGCAGCGAAAGACATTCACTAGCTGATGATGATGAGGCTGATGCAGATGCTGATTGTGCGTCACGCGGTAAGGCACTAGAGGTTGACTGTTGTTGAGTCGATTTCATGTGTGATATTTCCTCATTTGCGGTCAGTAAGGTAATAGATGATGCTGTTTGAGTGCCTGTAACTATCGGCAACGGACTACCTATTGACTCGTTATTGTTAACCGCCGAAAAGCTAGCTGACGGTATCTGAGTGTTTGTAAAATACGACACTCCATCATTTGATACTTGTTGGTTAGTTGACTTCCGGCGTTTACCAGTAGGCTGTTCGTCTGTGGTCGGTTCTCTTCTTCTCTTGCGACTTGCATCTTGGTCATTGTTAGTTGTTGTTTCATGTTCACTCTTCACGTGTCGCCTTAAGGTATCTTTCCGGGCATAAATACGATCACAATAAGCACAATTAAAAACATCCCCATAATGAGAAGTCGCAATATGTCGACGTAGATCAGCAGGACGTGTGAAGTTTTTATTACAGAGAGTACATGTATTCTTCTGCATAGATAACATTCTCCGATGAAATGACCGAAGTATTTGTTTTTCCGTTATCCAGTCATATAACTAAGAACCAACTTGTAAGACGAGAATATTATTCGACTATCTTATCCGTAGACATGAGCCGTTGTGTTGACTCTGTTGTAGACAATAATATTTCAACAGATGAAGCATACACTGTCTTTGTGAATATAGCAGATGAAATATTTTCAGATAAAGGCAGCAATTCCGGTCGGGTAATAATTTTAATGTCTTTGGTTATACATTTGAATAAGAAGCTAGTCAATTCCTTGTACAATAGTGCTGTGTATGTTGAACAAAGCGAAAGAGTACTCGCACATGCAGGTGGATATATATATATTTTAGCAGACACGATTGTTAACTTCCGATGAATTAGAAAAGCTGTTGAAATTATTTTGAATCAACTTCAAAACACACCCTTCCTCGTTTATTGTGAGCACTCAAATGACTACGCATTCGTTTTCTCACCAACTTGTCTGTGCTGTGCGTGAGGGAGAGTTGTATATACGAAAATAGTAGTTGAGGGTGCTAGTTTTCTAACACAAAATCTGATTGGTGGGTTTGTATTCAACCAATGGGCGAGTGAGTTACAAAAGAGTTTGGGTGTTGTTTGTTCCACACAAGTGGCGTAGAAATTCTGTACTATGCCAGTATAACGTGTCCTATGTATTACTGTAAGTTGTGGTATCTTGTGTACTATGTAGTTCAAAACTATTTTGTGTTGTATGCTGTGTAATGTGTTGTTGAAATACTATATGTCTTTTGTAGCTTTAAGAGATGATAACGTCATAATCTCCACTCTATCATGGTCGCTAAGTTATTGATAGTGTCTTCAGTGCCGCGAAAAAGACTCATTGTGAGATATCGATAACTCCCTTCTCCAGGTGGAGTCCAACAATGGTGCATGACCATTACGGCCAAGCAACGACACGGCAATGACAAGGCAAAATGGCGTCGAATATAGCCTAACGTACACAACTTATGAGGTCATCGACTGTCCGTTCCATCACGCTCGACAAATACGTGGTCACTAAGTCCTCAAATTACTCACTCAAATAAACATATAGGATAATAAGGCACCGGCCCAAACAATGAAAACTGACAAAAACAATTTTAAAAAAATGACATAATCGTTAAAATGTAACACACACAAAGACAGATACAACAGTGACTAAAAAAAAAAAAAAAAAAAATAACACACACACACACACACACACACAATGAAAACTGAAACAACCAATGAAAAATCGCTGACACGAACACTAGAAGCTGACACAAACACTAAATAAGGTACCTAAAGAAAAGCTAAACTTTGTTAACCAAACATATAAAAAATAGGAAAATTGATAACCAAACGGGAAATATATTGACCAACTAGGGAAAGGTGTTACTCAAAGAGGAAAAATAATGACCAAATAACGAAATACATCGCTCAAACTTATGAAAACTAAGAAACTTTGTTAGCCAAATGGAAGAAACCTTGGTCAAGTAGGAAAAATCTGTTACCCAAACATGAAAAATGTCGGGCAAATACAGAAATAGTTCGTCCACACGTATGTAAACTAGGAAAATTTGTTACTCAAACATGATAAAATATTGCCCAAGTAGGGAAATTTGAGAACCAAATGTGAAAAAATATAATCCAAAGAGAGGAATATCTCGTTCCAACTTATAAAAAGAAGGAAAATTCTCAACCAAATGAGAAAAAGTTAGACCAAGTATAGTAACACCCCAACCAAACTTATGAAAAGTAGGAAACTTTGTTAGCCAAAGCGAAAAAAAAAAAAAACAACAACAACCTAGGTCAAGTAGGAAAATCTGTTAGCCAAATATGAAAAAATGTCAGCCAAATACAGAAATACCTCGTCCACACTTATTAAAATTAGGAAAATTTGTTAGCCAAATAGTAAAAATATTGCCCAAGTAGGAAAACTTGATAGCCAATTCTGAAAAATATCACCCAAAAAGAGGAATATCTCGGCCAGAATTATAAAAAGTAGGAGAACTATTTGCCAAATGGGAAAAAGTTAGGCCAAAGACAGAAATATCTCAACCAAATATATAAAAAAAAAATAGGAAAATTGATAACCAAACGGGAAATATATTGACCAACTAGGGAAATGTGTTACTCAAAGAGGAAAAATAATGACCAAGTAACGAAATACATCGATCAAACTTATGAAAACTAGGAAACTTTGTTAGCCAAAGGGAAAATAAAACCTTGGTCAAGTAGGAAAATCTGTTAGCCAAATGTGAAAAATGTCGGCCAAATGCCGAAATAGTTCGGCCACACATATGCAAACAAGGAAAGGTTGTTAGCCAGATAGGAAAAGTATTAACCAAATAAGAAAATGTGATAGCCAAAGGTGAAAAAATATCAGACAAAGAGAGAAATATCTCTTCCAAACTTATAAAAAGAAAGAAAATTCTCAACCAAATGAGAAAAAGTTAGACCAAGTAACGAATTACATCGCTCAAACTTATGAAAACTAGGAAACTTTGTTAGCCAAGGGGAAAATAAAACCTTGGTCAAGTAGGAAAATCTGTTAGACAAATGTGAAAAATGTCGGACAAATGCAGAAATAGTTCGGTCACACATACGCAAACTACGTTAACCAGATAGGAAAAGTATTGGCCAAGTAGGAAAATTTGAAAGCCAAATATGAAAAAATATCACCCAAAGAGAAATATCTCGTCCAGACTTATAAAAAGTTGGAAAATTTGTCAACCAAAATGGGGTAAAGTTAGACCAAATACAGAAACATCTTAACCACATTTATAAAAAAAAACGAGGGGAAAATGTCGACCAAAGACAGAAATAACTCAACCCAATTTATAAATATGGCAACCAAACTTATGAAACGTAGGAAAAGGTGTTAACCAAAAGGGAAAATATGGTACACGTAACGAAATATCTCACCCAAACTTATAAAAAATAGGAAAATATGTCAACCAAACGCGAACAATCTCGGCCAAATACAGAAATTTCTCAACCAAACTCATGAAAAATAGGAACAACTTGTTACCCAAATAGGAAAAATATTGGTCAAGTAAAGAAATAGCGTGGCCAAACCTATAAAAACGTGCCAACATTTGATAACACAACTTGGCCACTTGTTCTTACAAACTTATTCGCTGGCTCAAACAATTTGTCCACTTGCTATTACAATCGGTCGACCTATCCTATCAACTCACACACTTACCATAACAAATGTCCCTTTTCCCCAACAACGTGTCCACCGACTCTCTCATATTATTGACTAACCCTATAAACTTACCCACTGGCTCTAACAACTTCCCCACATGGGCTCACAAAATTTCCACTTGTTATTACAATTTGTCGACACCCTCGCCCAAATTACCACTTACTCTTACAAACTGTCCCAACTACACGCACAAAGGTGTCCACTTGTGATTTCACGGCCTCCTCACCACATAGATAAATACCCCTAATAAAATACAAATGTATCCCGCAAATCATACAGAAGTGTCCCCCATATTGTCATCAAAAAATATTTGTGTGTGTGTAGGTAAGTTCATGTCTTTGGCAGTTCATATTTTGTAAATTCATTTCTTCACCATAAGATTTGTGTAAGTTCACACCCTCATCATAAATTTTGTTGTATAAGTTCATGTCTTCGACAGTTCATATTTTGCTAAGGCCTAGTTTTAGTGAAAATACAGAAGTCTATTGGCTAGAATTTCAACCTGAGTGGTCAATTACTAACACTGCCTGTGGACAGCTATTCTTACCCATGCGCTAAAGTTGAGAAAATGAACTTCCGTTGAATGGAAGCTACCGCAGACTTGAATTATTGAACTCCTCTGGAAGAAGTAGCGGCAGCTTAACCACGAAAAGATCGAATTAGTTATCCCCCCTTAGTCTGGGATTTATGAAAATATATGCTCACACAAGCGATATTACTCATGACGTCATATAAACAAAAATATAAAGGATAACAAATGAGGCAGCGCCACAATTGTTATGCTTTATATTTTTGTTTATATGACGTCATGAGTAATATCGCTTGTGTGATCATATATTTTCATAAATCCCAGACTAAGGGGGGATAACTAATTCGATCTTTTCGTGGTTAAGCTGCCGCTACTTCTTCCAGGGGAGTTCAATAATTCAAGTCTGCGGTAGCTTCCATTCAACGGAAGTTCATTTTCTCAACTTTAGCGCATGGGTAAGAATAGCTGTCCACAGGCAGTGTTAGTAATTGACCACTCAGGTTGAAATTCTAGCCAATAGACTTCTGTATTTTCACTAAAACTAGGCCTTAGCAAAATATGAACTGTCGAAGACATGAACTTATACAACAAAATTTATGATGAGGGTGTGAACTTACACAAATCTTATGGTGAAGAAATGAATTTACAAAATATGAACTGCCAAAGACATGAACTTACCTACACACACACAAATATTTTTTGATGACAATATGGGGGACACTTCTGTATGATTTGCGGGATACATTTGTATTTTATTAGGGGTATTTATCTATGTGGTGAGGAGGCCGTGAAATCACAAGTGGACACCTTTGTGCGTGTAGTTGGGACAGTTTGTAAGAGTAAGTGGTAATTTGGGCGAGGGTGTCGACAAATTGTAATAACAAGTGGAAATTTTGTGAGCCCATGTGGGGAAGTTGTTAGAGCCAGTGGGTAAGTTTATAGGGTTAGTCAATAATATGAGAGAGTCGGTGGACACGTTGTTGGGGAAAAGGGACATTTGTTATGGTAAGTGTGTGAGTTGATAGGATAGGTCGACCGATTGTAATAGCAAGTGGACAAATTGTTTGAGCCAGCGAACAAGTTTGTAAGAACAAGTGGCCAAGTTGTGTTATCAAATGTTGGCACGTTTTTATAGGTTTGGCCACGCTATTTCTTTACTTGACCAATATTTTTCCTATTTGGGTAATAAGTTGTTCCTATTTGTCATGAGTTTGGTTGAGAAATTTCTGTATTTGGCCGAGATTGTTCGCGTTTGGTTACATATTTTCCTATTTTTTATAAGTTTGGGTGAGATATTTCGTTACGTGTACCATATTTTCCCTTTTGGTTAACACATTTTCCTACGTTTCATAAGTTTGGTTGCCATATTTATAAATTGGGTTGAGTTATTTCTGTATTTGGTCGACATTTTCCCCTCGTTTTTTTTATAAATGTGGTTAAGATGTTTCTGTATTTGGTCTAACTTTACCCCATTTGGTTGACAAATTTTCCAACTTTTTATAAGTCTGGACGAGATATTTCTCTTTGGGTGATATTTTTCATATTTGGCTTTCAAATTTTCCTACTTGGCCAATACTTTTCCTATCTGGTTAACGTAGTTTGCGTATGTGTGACCGAACTATTTCTGCATTTGTCCGACATTTTTCACATTTGTCTAACAGATTTTCCTACTTGACCAAGGTTTTATTTTCCCCTTGGCTAACAAAGTTTCCTAGTTTTCATAAGTTTGAGCGATGTAATTCGTTACTTGGTCTAACTTTTTCTCATTTGGTTGAGAATTTTCTTTCTTTTTATAAGTTTGGAAGAGATATTTCTCTCTTTGTCTGATATTTTTTCACCTTTGGCTATCACATTTTCTTATTTGGTTAATACTTTTCCTATCTGGCTAACAACCTTTCCTTGTTTGCATATGTGTGGCCGAACTATTTCGGCATTTGGCCGACATTTTTCACATTTGGCTAACAGATTTTCCTACTTGACCAAGGTTTTATTTTCCCTTTGGCTAACAAAGTTTCCTAGTTTTCATAAGTTTGATCGATGTATTTCGTTACTTGGTCATTATTTTTCCTCTTTGAGTAACACATTTCCCTAGTTGGTCAATATATTTCCCGTTTGGTTATCAATTTTCCTATTTTTTTTATATATTTGTTTGAGATATTTCTGTCTTTGGCCTAACTTTTTCCCATTTGGCAAATAGTTCTCCTACTTTTTATAATTCTGGCCGAGATATTCCTCTTTTTGGGTGATATTTTTCAGAATTGGCTATCAAGTTTTCCTACTTGGGCAATATTTTTACTATTTGGCTAACAAATTTTCCTAATTTTAATAAGTGTGGACGAGGTATTTCTGTATTTAGCTGACATTTTTTCATATTTGGCTAACAGATTTTCCTACTTGACCTAGGTTGTTGTTTTTTTTTTTTTTTTTCGCTTTGGCTAACAAAGTTTCCTACTTTTCATAAGTTTGGTTGGGGTGTTACTATACTTGGTCTAACTTTTTCTCATTTGGTTGAGAATTTTCCTTCTTTTTATAAGTTGGAACGAGATATTCCTCTCTTTGGATTATATTTTTTCACATTTGGTTCTCAAATTTCCCTACTTGGGCAATATTTTATCATGTTTGAGTAACAAATTTTCCTAGTTTACATACGTGTGGACGAACTATTTCTGTATTTGCCCGACATTTTTCATGTTTGGGTAACAGATTTTTCCTACTTGACCAAGGTTTCTTCCATTTTGCCATATGACGGTACACTCCACAAAAGTCATGAATGGGATTTTCCCAGTTCTGCACAAAAATGGACAAATAGGAAAGGAAGATACCATTAGAAACGAATGTAGCGTCACAGAACAACAAAGGACTTTCTGTGTGTGTGATTCGAAAGGAAAGGACGTGTCTTCCAGAGAGCCGTGTGTGAAGCGCTGTATGCGACTGATTCCGTGCTTAGGCGAATAGAATTCAGGAGGAAAGATCGATTGGCAAATGGATACTTAAGACAGGACTCGAAAACCCTAGACGCGCTGCAACTCTGAACTGTGAAATGGCAAGTTTGCACCTCAAAGAGGACATTGGGGCAAGGCAGGGAGTTTTCGTGTGAAACATTTATTAATTAAACGCCGCTCCTACATCTCGGGGGCAGTTTAATATCACCCGATAACTGTACGCTATTATTTGTTCCGCTCGACTTGAATTAAAAGAGTGAGTATCGTTGTCATTTGGAGTCGCTTAATCATTCGTCACATTGTTCAAAGCATAACGAGTTGTTTATAAGTCAATGAGAGAAATTACCTATTGGCATAAAGATGGGATGCTCGCCGGTTTTTAAGATCCAATTGTCAACAAAGATTTCCCGCGAAAGCTATTAGTAAACAAGAAATGCACACGAACGAAACTCGGCACAGAGAAACATAAATAGCGCGCCGGAACACACGGAGTCGCATCGGAAGAACGTCAAGAGTGCGAAAAGTAAAAATGTCGGCCTCCATACACAATGGTTAGAACATGGTGAATGAATCATTCATAAGAGCAACTTGAACAATCAAAGGAGAAAGGAAGGTAGGAAAGTATATATATATAAAGTATATGATGGAGAGTATTTATAACGAACAATCATTATGCTGAACGTTAAGAAAGAACACAACCATTTATTATACTTATGCACATCAGCAAACGAAAGGCAAAACGCACACTGGTGCACATAATGAACACTCATTAGAGAATGATCAACGTTGCAATATAAATTGTGCATTACAGAACATTATTACACATTAGAAATTAAAGATTAACTGAAGATAGTAGAAAAACAGCAGTGAAGTAAACAACTTATTTGGTGTATACAGTTTGAAACGAATGAATGAAGTACACACTCGATGGACGTTACATATGGTAAATGAAAGTAGGCCGTCGTTAGGACACTGCACTGTACAAGACTGAACATTTTGATTACGTGTTTTTATGATTTTATGCTGCAACACTCAGAGATTTTACGGACATTGTTACACTTCAAACAACGAACTTGTGGACACTGATAACGTTATGAAAGATATCAACACACATCAATGTTGCACAATATATTGCACTAAAAATACCTGATCGGACATTTAAGTGACATAATATTGACTTAATCGCATTAAAGTATGGACACACCGGACTTATGATATGTCGGCCTTGGGTACATCGTCCTCCAACAAGGAATATTATTAACTAGCCACTGGCGCCAGTTACTAACGTCATTTGCACTGGCCAGGAAGACATCAAGAACTCAGTCACAAGATATTTATTTTCATTACTATATGGACTGCACATGTTGGGATGTCCCTTCCACACCTTTGCCACCCTCAACATAATATAGTCAAGACACTAATTCTCAACGACATTTACCCCAGAGAGTTCATGCACGCCTTTTCAACTTTATCACCAACGTTCGCACGGGAAGCAATGATGGCCATTTTCAATGAAGTAACTCAAACCAGGGAACTGGATCATTACGCTGTTCGACGACATACATAGGAGTCACGCTGTTAGTCAGCGTCGTTTCCAGCTATTCAAGGGTCGTCGATGGTACCACAGCCGACTAAGTTTCGCTGAAGTCGGCCACGAACCGCGTGGTTTCAGGGTACTAGTGTAAGTTTATTACACTATCGTCATACGCAAACAGGAGCAACTAACACGGAGACACAGTTTAATTGTTCTACTCATACGTCAATCGATCGGACAGCAAATACTAGTTACGTCAATACAGAATTATTATCAGTCAAATCAACAGTTTACATTCATGGAACACTGGATGGATTTGGAAACTCGTTAAGGCCAGTATTGTTTATTGTGGTCGATTGTCCAACATCTGTTATATATTAATAAGGTGCTGATTATAAATGTTAACAAAAGCAATTACAAACTAGCAGTGCGGGTGGTTGGAATGGGTATTTCTAAAGTGGTTAAGCACGCTTGATTACTTTGGAAATCGTTTGTGTTGACTATCGTCAGGTCAATACGAAGTTGTTCGTGTTGATCTTGCGTGTGATAACACACATTGTTGGTATCGTAATTGTAAGTAGTATATAAAGTGTTTATTGTGTTATTACTTAAATTTTTTAGGAGTAATAATTTTGTCTGTTGTGAATGAAAATAGGTATTGCCGTCTTGCGTCAATCGTCTTTTGTCAATGTTAGTATTGTGTCGCTGTACTTTATATTGAATATATATTTTTACTACTAATTTCTAGTGCTTACGTTTTGTAACGGTTAGGACGTTATCTATCTTGCGCCGAGTTGCTATTCTTCTCGCATGTTTATACTCTTCTATATTATTGATTTCGAGTTGACTTCTCATTCAACTTGCGTATATATAATTGAATACGCTTGTCATTGTCTACCTACGCATTCTATCGGCTGTGTTTCACATATCTACTATTGTAGCGGTAAAATTTACAGATCATTAAGACAACATGTCAACACTTCAAGACTTCATGGACATGGGTGAAAGGTCTGGTTTGACCGGTGCAGACCTCAGGAATTGGGCGAAGCAAGAATTGAAAGATTTTCAGACACAGCAACGTGAAGAGAGAGCTGAAAAATTGGCAGCAGAGAAAGAAGCAAAACAGCTTCAAGCTTCACAGGAACGAGAGAGATTGGCTCTTGAGAAAGAGTTAAAAGAAAAAGAGATGGCGTTGGAACGTGACAAAATTGCCGCTAGAGAAAAGGAATTAACGCTGGAACGGGAGATGAAAGATAAGCAACTGGCATTTGAGAAAGAAAAACTTTTGGCCGAACAACTTCTTAAGGACAAGGAAGTTGAAGGTAATTTGAAAGTCAAGTCATTGGAAATGGATCGTGAAGCTGAAATTGAACAAGTAAGAATTCAAGCAAAACATAATGATCCAGTGAAAAAGTATCAAGGTCTTTTTCGCAATTTCCAGCAAGGTGATTCTGTCAGTTCTTGGATTACCAATTTTGAAGTACTCGTAAAGCATTACAAGGTACCGGAACAAGACATACCAATTCTATTCCACAGGCATCTCGCATTGGAGCCTTTAAAGGTAATCGAGTTAATACCTGAGGACTTACGTACCAACTACAAATACATGAGAGATCGTGTTTTGGCACACTTTAGTTTAGATGAATCGGGCTTACGTACTAAGTTTAAAACACTTACTCCGAAATCTAACCAAACTTTCCTTGACTTTGTTTCTGAGTTAACCTCATCTTTTGATAAATGGACTAAAGCCGCTGATATTGGGTCTGATTATAATAAAATCCGAGACTTAATAATTAGAGATAGATTACTATCTGCAGTACCAGAGGCCATGTCTATATTTCTAGTGGAGAATAAATGCAAAGATCTTAAGGAAATGGAAACGAGAGGAGAATCATATTTCAATGCACATCGAGACATATTCGCAAGTTGTGCACAACCAGAACTGGTAATAGGAGCAAGTGCTAGATTCCAGAAAGGCAATGGCAAATTTAGAAAATGTAGTGGTAATAGGAATAGAAATAGTCCATACCAGTATTCTAACAGAGAGGGAGACAGACCAAGAAAAGGACACCTATCCAGATGTCAGTATTGCAAATTGTCTCATGGACATTTGGAAATGTGTGATCGACACCCTGGATATTTAGATTATTTAAGGGACATCACAGCAAAGAAAAAGAGTAAGTATGACTCATTCAAGAGAAGCATCAAATGTTTCTCGTGTCGGGCGTACGGGCACACTAGCAAGTCTTGTCCGATGAAGAATACGTGGAAAGAGGCGAGTAATGCATATGTGTTGTCTAGTAGTAGTAGCGATTCAGATGATATAGAGGACACACACGCAGCCATTATAGAGTCATATAATAACAGAACAGGTAAGGAAGGTGATATTAATGGTGATGACCTCACATCAGCCCACAAGAGGCATATTCATGAAGCGAACGCAGCATGCACTCGTCAAGGTACTCTGATGATACACCAAGCGGAGGTTAATGGGTTACCAACAAACTGTTTTAGAGACACAGGTTCGGATATTACAGGTGTTAATCACAAACTCATAAAAGAAAGTAATTATACAGGTAAAAGTATTGAGTGCAGAACATTTGGTGGTACAATAGAAATGTACAAAACCGCATGGGTCAGCATAAAATGCCCATATTATGAAGGTAAAGTATGCGCAGCAGTACTACCAAACCCATGTGCTGGGTTGATAATTGGTAACATCACTGATGTTAAAGATTACGTTCAAACTGGAGAACGCAAACTTGATGTGATACGCACAGAATCACAAACCAAAGTATCACAAGAAGAAGGAATTACACATTCATTAAAAGTTCAACCGACTGTTAATAACAACAGAGTAGCACACAAGAAGATAACAAAATCTAAACATAATGGTTACAAACAACAGACGACATGGGATATTGTAACCATATTTATTACAAACATTTTGATATGGCTGAAATTGACCTTATCTCAGGTAACATCCTCACAAACAAAAGCATATATTGATGATATTGTGAATAAAAATACAGTCATTCAATCACTCAAGGAAATTTACACACAAGTCAATAATAACAAACAAATTTACAATAAACAAAATGCAGTGATTAATGCATACTGTATTTACTTGGCGTTTGTCTGCTGTAAAGTAATCAAACATACTCTATTGTCAATATATATACAAGTGAAAAGTATGACAGTGTTCAATTCAACAAAGTTGAAAAGTACAAATATTAGCAGGCATACAGTACAGAAACACCATAAGTATAGAAGAAAGAAATAGAATGAAAGAAATAAATAAAGAAAAATAAAATGGGATGAAAGTGTTATGTTCATATCAACACATAATACACTACAGACACATTAGGGTCTTAGGTCTGATTATGCCAGATATCACTTGTAAGAATTGTTCACATTATCTAATAGTTCTATAATTCAGCTTAAAAATAGTTTGATTCTCTATTCTTTGATAATTATGTCTATAATAGAGAACATTACTAAATTTATATAGGATTCTTCACAACTCTATGTCTGCAAGATTTAAAAAAAAAAAAAAGTTAATCAAATAGCACCTAATTAATAAACAATGTTGATACAATCGGTGACTTTAAATTAATACTGTTAGTAATACATAGTATAATCAAATAGATACATGTGTGGTTAATTTACATTTATTGACAGAGACATATACACGGATGCAATGGTCCAATAATATGTCCTGCACATTGGATGGATGTTTGACCGTCATTATTTTACGTGGAAAACTGCGGTCAAGTATTTGTAGATTGTGTTGTGTAATCTTATTGGTTAATTCCAAGTGAACAATTACTTAATTAATTAGAATTACTTAGTTAATTAGTTTGAGTTAATTTGTTATATTAATAAGTTACGTAGATAAGTCAGTACTTTAGAATATGTATATTGATAATTATTATTCAATTGTTCATTGTGATGGAGTGAGTGGTTTTTAGTTGAATTAATTCTGGGAAAATATTTTGCCAATCGATCCATTAACATCTACGGAATCGACTGATGGTTTAAAGATATACACACACGTATTGGACAGTCGTACATAGCAAATGGCTCCATAAAGTCTCGCAAGACATGGATAGTTACGTCTACCCTACCAACATATAAATATACATGGATTATATAGAGGAACAACAACAACGACCAACATGGAATACTGGGAAACCCATTAGTACTCTCGTCCAAAACTTATGGTATTACCAAGAGTGAGGACACACTTGTCTATTAAGACAAGGTAGGGACTAATATGGTTATTAGTTGGTATGATCTACCATGATCAGCCACACGACGTCTAATGGGGTATTAGACAGGTGGGCGTGCCCGTCATATGACAGTATTATTATTTTTTTTTTTGAGAGTAGATAAAGGGGGAGACTAGGAATTTTCCAGGTTTCGTTGTTAAAGGTTAATGCATATATTTGCAAAGTACTACATATATCCATAGGAAAAAAAAATGAAAACATTTTTTTTATCTAGGAGGGGGCATTATGCCATATGACGGTACACTCCACAAAAGTCATGAATGGGATTTTCCCAGTTCTGCACAAAAATGGACAAATAGGAAAGGAAGATACCATTAGAAACGAATGTAGCGTCACAGAACAACAAAGGACTTTCTGTGTGTGTGATTCGAAAGGAAAGGACGTGTCTTCCAGAGAGCCGTGTGTGAAGCGCTGTATGCGACTGATTCCGTGCTTAGGCGAATAGAATTCAGGAGGAAAGATCGATTGGCAAATGGATACTTAAGACAGGACTCGAAAACCCTAGACGCGCTGCAACTCTGAACTGTGAAATGGCAAGTTTGCACCTCAAAGAGGACATTGGGGCAAGGCAGGGAGTTTTCGTGTGAAACATTTATTAATTAAACGCCGCTCCTACATCTCGGGGGCAGTTTAATATCACCCGATAACTGTACGCTATTATTTGTTCCGCTCGACTTGAATTAAAAGAGTGAGTATCGTTGTCATTTGGAGTCGCTTAATCATTCGTCACATTGTTCAAAGCATAACGAGTTGTTTATAAGTCAATGAGAGAAATTACCTATTGGCACATTTGGCTAACAAAGTTTCTTAGTTTTCATAAGTTTGAGCGATGTATTTCGTTATTTGGTCATTATTTTTCCTCTTTGAGTAACACCTTTCCCTAGTTGGTCAATATATTTCCCGTTTGGTTATCAATTTTCCTATTTTTTATATGTTTGGTTAACAAAGTTTAGCTTTTCTTTAGGTACCTTATTTAGTGTTTGTGTCAGCTTCTAGTGTTCGTGTCAGCGATTTTTCATTGGTTGTTTCAGTTTTCATTGTGTGTGTGTGTGTGTTATTTTTTTTTTTTTTTAGTCACTGTTGTATCTGTCTTTGTGTGTGTTACATTTTAACGATTATGTCATTTTTTTAAAATTGTTTTTGTCAGTTTTCATTGTTTGGGCCGGTGCCTTATTATCCTATATGTTTATTTGAGTGAGTAATTTGAGGACTTAGTGACCACGTATTTGTCGAGCGTGATGGAACGGACAGTCGATGACCTCATAAGTTGTGTACGTTAGGCTATATTCGACGCCATTTTGCCTTGTCATTGCCGTGTCGTTGCTTGGCCGTAATGGTCATGCACCATTGTTGGACTCCACCTGGAGAAGGGAGTTATCGATATCTCACAATGAGTCTTTTTCGCGGCACTGAAGACACTATCAATAACTTAGCGACCATGATAGAGTGGAGATTATGACGTTATCATCTCTTAAAGCTACAAAAGACATATAGTATTTCAACAACACATTACACAGCATACAACACAAAATAGTTTTGAACTACATAGTACACAAGATACCACAACTTACAGTAATACATAGGACACGTTATACTGGCATAGTACAGAATTTCTACGCCACTTGTGTGGAACAAACAACACCCAAACTCTTTTGTAACTCACTCGCCCATTGGTTGAATACAAACCCACCAATCAGATTTTGTGTTAGAAAACTAGCACCCTCAACTACTATTTTCGTATATACAACTCTCCCTCACGCACAGCACAGACAAGTTGGTGAGAAAACGAATGCGTAGTCATTTGAGTGCTCACAATAAACGAGGAAGGGTGTGTTTTGAAGTTGATTCAAAATAATTTCAACAGCTTTTCTAATTCATCGGAAGTTAACAATCGTGTCTGCTAAAATATATATATATCCACCTGCATGTGCGAGTACTCTTTCGCTTTGTTCAACATACACAGCACTATTGTACAAGGAATTGACTAGCTTCTTATTCAAATGTATAACCAAAGACATTAAAATTATTACCCGACCGGAATTGCTGCCTTCATCTGAAAATATTTCATCTGCTATATTCACAAAGACAGTGTATGCTTCATCTGTTGAAATATTATTGTCTACAACAGAGTCAACACAACGGCTCATGTCTACGGATAAGATAGTCGAATAATATTCTCGTCTTACAAGTTGGTTCTTAGTTATATGACTGGATAACGGAAAAACAAATACTTCGGTCATTTCATCGGAGAATGTTAGCTATGCAGAAGAATACATGTACTCTCTGTAATAAAAACTTCACACGTCCTGCTGATCTACGTCGACATATTGCGACTTCTCATTATGGGGATGTTTTTAATTGTGCTTATTGTGATCGTATTTATGCCCGGAAAGATACCTTAAGGCGACACGTGAAGAGTGAACATGAAACAACAACTAACAATGACCAAGATGCAAGTCGCAAGAGAAGAAGAGAACCGACCACAGACGAACAGCCTACTGGTAAACGCCGGAAGTCAACTAACCAACAAGTATCAAATGATGGAGTGTCGTATTTTACAAACACTCAGATACCGTCAGCTAGCTTTTCGGCGGTTAACAATAACGAGTCAATAGGTAGTCCGTTGCCGATAGTTACAGGCACTCAAACAGCATCATCTATTACCTTACTGACCGCAAATGAGGAAATATCACACATGAAATCGACTCAACAACAGTCAACCTCTAGTGCCTTACCGCGTGACGCACAATCAGCATCTGCATCAGCCTCATCATCATCAGCTAGTGAATGTCTTTCGCTGCGGGTTTTACCCATGGATGTTAAAAACATTTATATTGAAAATTGGAACACGCTTAGATCACACAGACGGTGTGGTCGTTATTTGTCTGAATGGACTTTTTTTAACCAACCGGATTCTCATGCCACCATTGACTGGGGTTCCCGTTTATTCCCGATCTTCAACGCCCAGACCTCTCATTTTAAAATTGTCGTCAGCCCGCATACAATATTGAGGCATCGAGAGACACAAGCCCTACGCTTCTACCATGCATGTCCGAATAATTCGTCATTGTTCCCTACACCCTTTTTAGTATCCAATAGGTCTGATTTCGAGGCGTTTGTGGCAAAAGTGAATGCTGTAGATTTGTTAAATTCAGCTGGTATAGTTAGGCCAGATACAAAATTCTGTGTTGAATCAATACCCAGTATCACGTTTTATATTTACAAGTTGGCAGAGTTCCCTGTCTGATATTGTTTAGAAACCATAACCAATGCCCTCTGATCATTTGGGTGGTACATGGAGCAAGCTTTAGAAATTGTAACCGAATAGATGTTGTCTACCAATAAAAGCCACGTGAAATGTTACCAGTTTGTATATTATTATTTTTGTTGTTATTGTTTTATGTTGTGCCTAAACCACTTGACTACCTCTTACGTCATCGCTCACTTTAACCACCGTCGTTTCACTACACGTACTTTCCCTGACAACTTTAAGTGGTCACTCGACACTTGACCAGTACTTGACCATTGCTTGACCAGTATTTGAACACGTCATCTACCACTTTATCCACTACCGTTTCACTACACATAATTTCCCCGATAATTTAAGTGGTCACTCGACCACCCCTTGACCACTTGACCACCCCTTGACCACTACTTGACCACCTCTTGATCATCACCACATCACAAGACGCACTCTCCTCTATAATTTAAGTGGTCACTTGACCATGTGACCACTGCTTGACCACTACTTGACCACCACTTGACCACGTCAGCGATCGTTTTAAACACCACCATGTCACTACACGTAACTTCCTCTACAATTTAAGTGGTCACTTGACCAGTTGACCACCGCTTGACCACTGCTTGACCACCTCTTTACCACTGCTTGACCACCTCATGATCATCACCATATCATTACAACTACTTTCCACTAAAATTTTCCTCACTTGACCACCACTTGACCACTGCTTGACCACTGCTTGACCACTAATTTACCACCCTTTAATCATCACCATATCATTACAACTACTTTCCACTAAAATTTTCCTCACTTGACCACCACTTGACCACTGCTTGACCACTGTTTGACCACTAATTTACCACCTCACGATCATCACCATATCATTACAACTACTTTCCACTAAAATTTCGTCACTTGACCACCACTTGACCACCACTTGACCACTGCTTGACCACGTCATCGGACACTTTAACCACCACCACATCACTACACGTACTTTCCCCTTTAATTTAAGTGGTTACTCCACCACATGAACACCACTTGACCACCTCTTGACCATTACTTGACCACGTCATCACACACCCTTAACTATAAGCGGTCACTTACTATGTTTTTTCTTCTATATATATATTTTATTAACATTATTATGTACCTTACTTGATTCGTTTGTTTTCTTTATTGATGTTTCATGTCGTATTTTTTATGTCGTATCTATAATTACTTGACCACGCCCACTCTGATGAGTCACTTCACAACGCCACCTCTGACCACCTACTAAAAAAAAAAACCTGAAGAGTTATCGCCCTTTGTGGAGGAAAATCGATAAGAGCTAAAAATAGATTGCAGATTGCGCCACAAAATCGATAAATGGTTGATTTATATAAGGAATGTGCGCCACATGTGCGCCACAAAAGGACTGGCTTTTGTACCTATATACTACTAACCAGTCCGAGAAAGGACTCACTCGTAAGAGAGCACAAGACAAGAATTAGGGTGAATAAACCCACGAAAGCCACGGACCTGCTGAAGAGGCAGGTTGAACGAGGCCGAATTTGGAATTTTTGTTTTGGAAATGAATATGGAAACAAGTACAGCGTCATTCTAAGTCAGGTTCCAAAATATTGCTGTATGTAGCCGGGGCGCAGTGTTTGGGTGAGCGCCCAACATTGCTTAAATACCCCAATGGCTCGTGAATACATGACCTCTGCAGCAAAAGTCCAACTCCTGGCCTTCACGTGGCGGAACTGTTTTTACTAACAGGAGAAGGGGCGACGGCGAGTTTCTGGCGCCGAAAAATAACCAGTATGCTCTAGATGTGTATGCACGCACATGCATGCGCAGACACGTGTGTGCGCGTACACATCTAACTCGAGTGAGACCACAGTCTGCTCTAGCAAAGGAAAGGTGCTGAAGACGGGGGCAACCAGCCAGGAGGCGCACCACAGAAATCAGGATGCCACGCAATTACGCAAAATGGAATATGTCGACTACTGCTAAATGTTATAGTGCTCGCCCAGCTCTGGACCCCCAGGCAGGTGCAGTGGGAGGGGGGGGGGGCCTTATGTCTCGAAAGGGTCCAACCCCAACTACTGGAGGTCCTTCTCAGATGTCCTGTGGAGCCAGGGGACATGAGAATAGAACGGCTGGCCATACTAAACAAAGACTTAAAATAATGCACTGGAATGCAGAGGGAGTCAGCAACAACAAAAAAAAGAATTAGAAAACATCCAGGACCAAGACAAAATAAGCGTATGTTGCTCGCAAGAAACTCACCTCAACGAAAATAGTTTAGTTTAGTTTAGTCGTTGGATCAACATCACGGCACACGGTTTAACCGTTAATAGCTCCGTTTTCCTCCTAACTGAAACCTGAGACTGGAGAAACTCAGCTCAATGCACGAACTCCGTTGCATCGGCGAGGATCCTGAAATACTTTGGGTAGATTTTTAACTGGAAATTTTGCCCGGGCAGCGCCGTTAGGCTACTCTTTTTCGATTTCAAACCACCAAGGGATTTTTTACGAACGCAACAATACACACGGGCGTCCGATCTCACTACCCAGAGACCAGGGGAAATTTTATTACTGGAAGTCCACGTGGATTGTTTTTTTAAATAAATCCCGGTCTTTACCGGGGCCTGAACCCGGAATCTTCAGCACTTGAGGCGGACACCATACCTCGAGACCACTCAGTCCCCCTGGTAGCAGAGCGTGGTTCCCTTAAGCGTGGAACGTGTACAAGAATCGCGCAGTGGAAGCGTGCTGGGCCCATAACCCAAAGGTCCGTGGATCGTAACCAACCTCAACGAAAATATAGCCTTCAAAATCAGAGGCTACCAATGTTACCGATCTGACCGAAAGGACAGGCGAAAAGGTGGGATACTGACCCTTGCAAACAATAACATCACTGCTTCCCAAATCAAAGTCGACATGGAAGGGGCTGAGAATCAGGCACTCAAACTTAAGACAGGCAATACAGACCTACATCTGATCACTTACTACTGTCCAAGTGACCGCCCACAGGCACTGGACACACTACCATTAACAGAAAACAATGAATGTGTGTGGCGATTTCAACAGCCACTCGCATAGCTGGGGCTATGATCACATGGACCAGAGAGGAGAGAGAATGAAAGACAGGAAGGATGAGAATAGATTCATCTTGATTATCAAGCCGTCCGACTCACATACTTTTTACTCGAGATTCATGGCACACTACAACTACACCTGGCAATACAGACCTACATCTGATCACTTACTACTGTCCAAGTGACCGCCCACAGGCACTGGACACACTACCATTAACAGAAAAAAATGAATGAGTGTGGCGATTTCAACAGCCATTCGCATAGCTGGGGCTATGATCACATGGACCAGAGAGGAGAGAGAATGAAAGACAGGAAGGATGAGAATAGATTCATCTTGATTATCAAGCCGTCCGACTCACATACTTTTTACTCGAGATCATGGCACACTACAACTACACCTGACCAGGCTTTTCATTCACCAGACCTGGAGTGGAACATTACACGAATTGTTGGGAAACAACTTGGTGGCAGTGACCATCGGCCAGTCTTTCTAACTGTAGAAAATGAGCTTGTAAGTAAAAGCAGCACCCTCTCGAGGTGGAACTACAAGAAAGCAGACTAGCCAATGTACAAGAATCGCACCAGCATACTGGTTAGAAATCTAAACACTGAGAAAGACATAAATAACGTAGTTGAAGAGTTTGGGAAATGCATACTACAGGCAGCGCGAGAAACAGTACCAAGAGGAGCTCGTAAACAATATAAACCCAATGGAGTAGTGAACTGGAATAGTTGAATAATAATGTGGAAGTGTGTAGAAAGCAAGCAGAGGCCACACCCAGCCAAGGGCACCACAATAAATTCCAGCATGCAAAAGCCAAATTTCAAAGGGCCAAGCTGCAGGCTAGACGGAAAAGCTGGCAGGAGAAAACGGGAGTCTCTGAATTTTGAAAGAGACACAAGGAAATTGTGGAAGCTAATAAAACAACTTAACGATGAGGGAACAGGGAGAAACTCAAAAATTGCACAACATAAAGATGGTAACATCTTAACAAGAAAGAAAGCAGCTGACCATTTTGCGGACTCATTCGCACAATATAACAATATCAAAATTAGCCCAGAGAAACAACAAGAGATTCGAGAGAAACGACAACATACAAAACAGTAGGAAATAGTACATGAGGTTCTGGAGGCACCCATCACAATCAGCGAACTGGAGCTAGCCATATCAAAACTGAAAATGAGAAAGTCACCAGGAACTGATGGTATCTCCAATGAAATGATCAGGAACCTAGGAACAGAGGCCAAAGCAAAGATGTTGCAGATCTCCAATAATAGTTGGACCTTAGGCAGTGTAGCGTAGCGTATACTACTAGGATGGAAATTGATCAAAGTAGATACTAAATAGACTTCTGCGAATAGAGAATCTAACCACTGCTGAAGAAGTGATCAATTGGCTTGCAATTCTAGAAGAATGATTTTCAAAGTCCCAGAATGGATCACTACTTCTAAACAGTGCCAGGCGGAAAGTTATGACGACTAACTGTACTAACAAACGAAGACAGTATGTCAAGTGATTTCTGCTAACGTGCCTGGATGAATAATGATCCCCCACCGTCTAATGTATTCTCACACAACAGGAGATAAGACATATTTATAAGTGTAGATATCTTCCTTTCACTCGTCACACAATCTGATGATGCTATTAATCTAATTCTATAATGACAGACGCAGTTGGTTATAATTACAAATATAACGTAGCTGTTTAATTCTAATAACACTACGTGAAACCCACGGGGAACTCACTGACACATAAGAGATACGCAGATCTCTGATAAACCTAAATGATTATAGTAGTGAAAATTAATCAGCTATTCGATGTTAAAATCACTGACAATGTGTACTGGCCGATAGCGGACATAAATTTTGTGAATGCTGTGCCGTGGCAAACGGGTTGCTAGCCACTCATCTGATTATCCTGGACCTCCTGGATGGTAAGTTGAAAGTGCTGACTGGATAGTGGTATGGACTCCACTCTCTGCTGCATCAAGTGAGTGGTGTGTAGCTCAATCACCGGTCGTGACTACGGCTACTGTTGATCAGGGTGTAGGCTCTGCGAATGAAAGTGAGAAGGGGTGAATAATCCTTCAAGAGTTGTAAATTCTTTTGGCCATGTCATATTCCTGCATGGCCTACATGTATCATATAATTTTTGATAGCATGTGCAATTTACATATTTTGATTCCTTATCTGACCTTGACTGTATCCATGGCTGCATGCAGCGGGTGATCCCTATCTGCAGCAACTCTCAGATACCATTTGGCCTGAAGGACCCTATGCCTATCCGTCATTGTTGGTAGTGCCAGGATATGCCTCATGATTATAATCGGTGTGTCCTTTGTGCACCCCAGGATCACCTGTATGGCCGCATTCTGCATGCGCTCCAACCTTTCAAGCTGGCTCTTTGATAATGGTAGAGCCCCAAACCATACTCAATGACAGAAATTATTAATTGCTGAAACAGCCTGTACAGCATCCTCTGCTCTACTCCGGTTGCTGCCATAGCCCTCAATGCATTAAGTCCCCTACTAGCCTTCACCACCAAGGTCTCCACATGATCCTTAAAAGACAAACACCTGTCAAAGGTGATACCCAAGTACTTCAATTTACTCTCTCGCCTAAGATGGCATCCATTCAACATAATACCTGGGACATCTGCCTTGACGATCTGTTATCCAGGGAGTACCACACAATCAATGCCTTGTTTGGGTGTATAATGGCACTTGCGTCCCTACACCACTCTGCCACCTGTAAGTCTTTCAGCAACCAGTCCCTGTCACTGCCCTGTCTGTACGCCAGCACATCATCTGCAAATGTCAAGATTCTACTGGAGGTAGAATGGAGGGAGAATTGTGAAGGAAGATTCTGGTGCCTTTGCTTTGACCACAAGTAGCCTGACTATGGATGTCAGGGCAGTAAGTAAAGCAATAACATGGCTCGAGACACAGACATATCACTAGGGCATGTTTCCTTAGTGACTCAATGAGCATGCTGAAGATAGAGATGGGGTGGAGAGTGGATGCTGTCTCTGGAGTGGTCTCAGCTGGCAAAGATTAGTTTCATTTTTGTGCCAGGGCATGCAGTTGTACAAGGAAATGCGTGGGCTGACAAGCTTGTAGGCAAGGCTACTGTGGAAGGTAGATGAGACCAGGCTGACATTCTGAATGCTCTACAAGAAAAAAGACTTTTGCAAGAACCAAGTGATGACTGAATCTACAACCATGGTCAGACTGCGAGAGCAGCAAATTAAAAGAGATATCGCCAAACAAGATCACTATGCACGAAGCCAAAGAAGATTAATAAACCAACACAGAACTGGTGTTGTCAGTTGCTACATGCTGCAGGATGTACTGAGGAGGGGATCCAAGCATTTATGGACTGAATGGTTCGATTTGCAATGACGATGATCTGATCAACCAACTAACTCTTGTGGCCACGCCTGACAGCGCAGAACGCCGTAAATTATGCAGACCTGAAGGATATTTTCCACATGATTATTAATTTTCATTCCAAGTGACATTCTCTTTCATAGAGACATTGAGGTAATAAATATATATGGACACATAATCAATGTGATCACTCCTTAGGCTAAAGATGTTTGTTTTGTGTGTGTATGTAGTTGGTTAATAGCAGATGATCAGATGGATCTGTTATACAGCAACAGAGAAGTGTTGAGCCATTCAAGAAGCCAGTAGTACCCACTCTATGACCACGAGCAGCATGGTGATGGAAGTGATGGCAATAGCACAGGGATTTCAAATGGCTGGAATCACAAAACCATACCGATGTTTGTGTATTAAGAGATTCAAGTAGCATGATCCGAAAGGTCAAGCTGGGTTCTGTATGAAGACAGTGGTCTGCATCGCTGCAGGAGTCTACTGTCCATAGAGAGTCAGCTTCATTTTCTTTCCAGGACATGCGGGAGTTGAGGAAATTAACGAGGTGATAAACTTGCTGTTTCTGCAGATGGCCAGCCCATAGATCATGTCGATGTTATTAACACCATTAGAAAGATGAGAGCGGTGGACGTTGACGTCAGTGAATCCACATAGGTATCCAGATTGAGACCCAGGAGTAAAAATTGTGATGGCCAAAACGAGAGCTTCCTGAGAGAACCAAAGAGATTCCAGTGAATCAAGAGTTTACTGAGAGAACCAAAGAGATTCCAGTGAATCAAGAGCTTCCTGAGAAAACCAAAGAGATTCCAGCGAATCAAGCAGTGAGGGGAAAAACACCCTGGCGCTGGAAAGGACACTCGCTGAGAAAACCTGAGGATAGTAATTTAGACACTCCCCTGTCTGGAATCCACAAGGCAAACAAAATAGCGGAAGACCAAAAATCACACGGAAAAAGAGAATTAAAGGCAGATGAGCTATATGGGAAATACATGACTGAGTTGTGGGAGATAGTAAAGCATAGGAAGGTTTGGCATATGTTGGTTGAGGGCGTGAGCCTTAATAGGGTATGAAAAGTGGAAGAAAGATGTATACAGAAAACTTGTGACGTCACAGGACTTTTACGACACAACAATGGTGTTTGATTCAACTCTTTAACTCTTCTGTGACGAGCATTTAAACAACAAAGACAAATGTTGTCTTGAATAAATATCATAGAGTATACGTGATAGCTTTCAGCCAAAAATATAGCACATTTGTAAACAGATGGTAAACTTGTGTTGTCCTCATGCACAATCTCTTGTGATTTATTAGACAATAAATCTGAGGAATAATATGGTTTACATATGTTGTACATGCGTATTCTCATGATACATGGGCTTATCCATTTAAGCAAAGATACACAGCAACTATAATACTTACAAGGGCTCAAAATGTATGTCTTCAAACAAGAAAGTACCTCAAACTGATCACCACAATCATGACATTGTAAAGATTGATTTTTATATTTTTTATAGAAAATGCAGACAAGAAAATCCGGCTGCTGTTGAGGCTGAAGTACAAGCGTTGATTTTCGAGAATTCGCTAGACGGTGACGCGGTCATCTACACAGATGGGTCAGTCGTCCGACATGTGAGGAGCTCATGGGCCTTTACAGCTCGGGCCGGAGGGAGAAGTGTGAAGGAGGGCTCTGGTGCTTTCACTGAAACCACAAGTAGCCTGACCATGGAAGTCATGGCAGTAAGTAAAGCAATAACATGGCTCGAGACACAGACATTCACTAGGGCTTGTTTCCTTAGCGACTCAATGAACATGATCAAGAGGATAGAGGAGGGGTCGATCCGAAGAGAATGGTTGCTGCCTCTGGAGCGGTCTCGACTGGCAAAGATTAGTTTCATTTTCGTGCCAGGGCATGCGGGAGTACAAGGAAATGAGCGGGCTGACAAGCTCGCAGGTGAGGCTACTGTGGAGGGCGGACGCGCCATGGACCAGGCCGACATTCTGAATGCTCTACGAGAAGTAAGACTTTTGCGAGAACCAAGTGATGACTGTGAATCTACAACAATGGCCAGACTGCGAGAGCAGCAAATTAACAGAGGGGTGGCCAAACAAGAACACTACGCAGGAAGCCAAAGAAGATTGATAAACCAACACAGAACTGGCGTCGTTAGCCGCTACACGTTGCGGGATTTGCTGAGGAGGGGATCCGAGCACTTATGGACTGAATGGTTCGATGTGCAATGAGGATGATCTGTCGACTAACTAACTAACTAACTAAAGATTGATTTACTTAATGTATGCTGTTGTGGCACTTTTGTCATTTTGAGTCAAAGTAGCAACACAAGCACCACATACATAAGGTATCTCTCCCTCATGTGTTCTCCAATGACATTGCAATTGTTAGGTTGAGAAAGAAAAAGAAACAACATTACAGCCATCATGACTGGTATTGTACTTTCTCTTCCTTCTGTGCTTTTGCAAGAATTCTTTATTGCATTCTGTTCAGCCAGAATAAGTTTTAACAAATACAGATGCATCACATTTGAGGATTTCTATCCAGCTAATTGGACCACGAATAAAGATGATGAAGAATTATGGGCGTGTTCATGATGTGGTGTTATCGAAAAACATGACAAAAACAATCTTGGACACATTCTAAGATTGAAGAATGAAATTAGATGAGAAAATCTTAAGAGATAGATGATGGAACATGTATAAACCAATCATGCACTAGCTTGTCAATGCAAACATACATGACATTGAAGAAAGTGGCACAAACCAGACACATACAGAACGGGTTTCATCAGGAAGCTTCATGATCAGCCATTGGCTGAAGATCTCATCTGTAAATATACTGACCCTGCGTATGAGTTCTTGTGAAATCAGATGGCAAACTTTCATAAAAGATATCCAACTACCATCAAATCTGTTAGGTGTCTCTTCCATTTTTGTGCGCTGCACTTTAGATTGCCAAAACAAATAACATATACACAGAACACCTAACATTTGTAAGGCATTTCTTTGATATGCTGTCTCAACACAACACGGTCCGCTTAAGGAAATGATTTGAAAGAAATGTCACATGTGTGATTTGACTTATTCAAGCATCCTCTTGTAGGATTTCAGATTGTCAGCACCACAATCATCACACTCTTCAGGTTTCTCCTCCGTCCGCTTGTGATACTTTAATTGGCAAATTTGAATAAGTGATGCATACTGTTACGATGTTATCAACAGAAAATGAAGATTACCACACCTAACTGGGCTCGCAATGACTTTCAGATTGCCAAACTCAGCAAAGAAACTCAAATTAGTTGCATATCCTTTAGTTAGTTAGTCGCAGTTCCAATTTCACAGCAAAGGGTCAACCCCATAATGCTCAGTTCCTGTGCTAGTGAATATCACACAAAATGCTCCTCACTGTCCCATGTGAAAAGTGGAACAGACAGTAGTTCTGACAAACCAACAGCATGCACAGGCACACTAATGCATAAGGTCACTGCCAGAATGCCAAAACAACAGCCCGCCAAGAAATTTACACTTCCTCCTCTATGGAAGCAGCACATAATGCAAAGCCAGCTAGTTCAACAGCTGGCCAGTGGCCATTTTCTGAATATGTAGTTCACAATACAAACAATCACAGACAGATGTAAAAGCATTCCACATGAAATCCACAGCTCACAGTGTCACTCCAAGTGCTTAACTCAGTAGCTAGTCGACGGAACCATGTCCTACCAGTCCAACATGAAAATGCATAATCAAACCATAGCCAGAAGCAAAGACACTGCAGAGACAGCTCAACAGCCTATCCGCCACATTGGACTGGAAGCAGATCCTTTACAGGACGTAGCAGTCAACTCTAGCATTTTATGGCTCTTTGTGATTCCTAAGCAAGTTTACGTTCAGTAGTTTGCCATTGCTTTCTAAACGGCCGGCACACATACCATTGTATGGAAACCATACGCAAGGCGGTTTGCTTCCAAATCACCTGCAGCTATTTTTCGAACATGGCATGCAGGATTACAGATTGCATTCGTAACCCCTTCACCACAGTTTAAAAAAAAGCACCAGAATAATCACAGCTGAAAGAATTTTCAGTGTCTTCATTTGTGGCACTTCAGCCAAACAACTGGAAGAAAATTAGACTCACAAACATCACATATAAAATGTTTCCTAATGTGAGTCTGAATTATGATAGTCAGTAAAATAGTACTACTAAAATTATAGTAATCGCAAGTTTTATTTTATATATTCTTCTTTATCATTTTGCTTCAGCAAAAGATGAACCAAAATAAACATGTATAAAGTATGTGGTATGTCAGGTGCTGAAAACTAGTAAGTGATGCACAATAACCAATTAAACACTACATTTATACGCTTTCTCTCCAGTTTGTGTTATCTTGTGGCACTTCAGACTTGAAGTTTGAGTAAAAGATGCACCACATTCATCGCATGTGTAAGGTCTCTCCCCTGTATGTATTCTCTTGTGGCATTTCAGATGCTGAGCTTGAGTAAAAGAATCCCCACATGCACCATACATGTAAGGTCTCTCTCCGGTATGTGTTCTCTTGTGGCGCTTCATATTTCGCTCTTGAGTAAAAGATGCACCACATTCATCACATTGGTAAGGTTTTCTCTACTGCATGTGCTGTCTTCAGTTTTGTAGCTTCTCTAAAAGACGCACAATATTCATCACACTGGTAAGATTTCTCTCTCGTATGTGTTGTCTTGTGGTACTTCAGTTTTGCAGCTTCTGAAAAGGATGCACCACGTTCATCACAATGGTGTGGTCTCTCTCCTGTATGAGTTCTTTTGTGGCGTTTCAAATTTTGAGCTTGAGTAAAAAATGCACCACATACATCACATTTGTAAGGTTTCTCTCCAGTATGTGTTCTTGCATGGGACTTCAGATGTTGTGCTTGAGTAAAAGATGCAGCACATATATCACACTTGTAAGGTCTCTCTCCTGTATGTGTTCTTGTATGTGACTTCAGATGCTGAGATTGAGTAAAAGCAACACCACATTCATCACACTTGTAAGGTTTCTCTTCTGTATGTGTTCTCCTGTGGCGCTTCAGATCAAAAGCTACCGCAAACAATGCACCACAGTCATCACATTTGTGAGATTTCTTTGATTTATATGCTGTTGTGTGTCTGTTTACACTGACACCTGGATTACACATATCAAATACACCATCTGCTTGTATTCTCTGAGGACTGCAACCAGTATAACCATCAGTATCATTAAGTGGCTTCACAGAGGATTGTGTAATATCTACTAGTGCATCTTCATTTTGTAACTGACAATTATCATTAATCAAAGATAGTTTCTGATTGATTTCAAAAACAGAAGACATATTCTCTGAGCAATGTCCATGGTCTTCTAATGCCTCATCATCATTCTCAGTCAGTCTTGGTTCTAGTTTACTGTTTCCTGCCATTTCCTGAACTATGTCATGACCTGTTATGTCTATTATTTTACTGGATCTTTGACTTCTGTTCTCACAGTTTACCTCTGATAGTTCTTGTTTCACAAGTTCTGTGTTACCATACACTTCCATTTGTGAATGTTCTTTTACAGTGATGGAAGGACAACTTTCAGATGATGCATCTATTTCTGAAACACAGCACAGTAAAGATTTGGTTAATAATGGGGTATACCAGATAACATACTACAATCTGATGTGATAGTGAAATGTTACTACAAGTGTTATATTAAAAAAAATGTTTTACAGGACATCGCTGTCAACATCAGCATCTTTCAGCTGATTGTTGATTTCTTGGCAAGATTACGCTCAGTAGTTTGCCATTGCTCTCTGAGAAACCGGCTCACATACCCCTTAAGTTACAGACGCGGAGAGAACCGCTTCCAATTCTCATACACATCACGTCACTCACGAGAGTATACGAGTTTATGGAGAAAGTCGTGTAATCTCTAGACCAGGGAGGCCAGCAAATGTTATATTACAGATATCTTCTTCTTCTTCGTTCATCCGGAGTTTTTTTTCGGATGTGACTGCGTTGTGCCTGTTTGCAGCAGAGCTGCGTTCTTGCGCCGTTAGGCCGACACATCCGACTTCTGCGGGCATTTGTTGACCGGGTTAACCTTCCCGGGGGTTTCTTAGGACGTTTGACTCTCACTGTTGTGGTGTTATCCCCCATCCCAGCTGGTCCATATAGAACAGCCAAAGATCCTGGTCAGCCCTCAAGGGAAGGCAGGGGCAGACCATGGGCATTCCCCGCCATCCAAGGAGGCTTCCATACTTGCAGAGCCGACACATAGCGCTCTGGTACTGGGCTCACCCAAGGAATCGTCACGTCCTGCACATGGCTGCTTAGCCTCACTTCCGTATATTGGGCCTTCCGTTCACCATAGGCTGTTCTTCCGGAAACCAGAAGTATGCAGTCTGCAGATGACATCCACACAGTGAGCTTTCGATTCGGACTTTCCATGTAATGGATTTGCTAGCCAAGCAATATTCCATTTCGTGCCACTAGGACACTTTTCCACCTTTTATGAAGCCCACACAGTGGGCTTTTGATTCAGACTTTCCACGTAATGGATTTGCTATCCAAGCAATATTCCATTTCGTGCCACTAGGACACTTTTCCACCTTTTATGAAGCCCACACAGTGGGCTTTTGATTCGGACTTTCCACGTAATGGATTTGCTATCCAAGCAATATTCCATTTCATGCCACTAGGACACTTTTCCACCTTTTATGAAGCCCACGCAATGGGCTTTTGATTCGGACTTTCCACGTAATGGATTTGCTATCCAAGCAATATTCCATTTCGTGCCACTAGGACACTTTTCCACCTTTTATGAAGCCCACACAGCGAGCTTTCGATTTGACTTTCCACATAATGGATTTGCTATCCAAGCAATATTCCATTTCATGCCTCTGGGTCTTCATGCACCTTTAAATGTCAACCTGTATATAGTTAAAGTAATTGCGGTCAACTTTAGCTTGTTGATATCTCCATAGAGCTTGTCCTCAAATGAAGCAGGTGTGGGCCAAAATATCTTTCTCTGTTCTGCATACGTTGGGCAATCCTGCAGCAAATGTTTTGCTGTCATTTTTCCAGTTCTACAATTACATTCATCGGTATCTCCTATCTTTAGTTTATTGAACAAGTGGTATTTCAGCCTGTTATGTCCTGTGCGGAGTCTGAAGATTGCTACTTGTTCTCTTCGATCGAGTTTGTAATATGCATCATCCTTCTGATGGCCTGGATGCTCTGATTCCCATTTGGTTCTATAGGTGCTTTTTATCAACCTCTTTGCCTCATTATAGGTTATGTCTATGTCAGGCTGTGGTAGTCGTCCGCCCTCTTTTGCCAGTCTGTCAGCCTCTTCGTTTCCAGGTATACTGCAATGTGATGGGATCCACTGTATTACAACTTTTTTGGATTTCTGGCATAGACCATGGAGTGCTGCTCTTAGGTCAGTTAGTTCTGTGCTGTTATTGCTCTTCAGTATTGAGACAGCTGACTTTTCATCTGTGAAGATAGCTATTTGCTTCTCTTTATTTTCCTCCATCAGGAGCATTTCTGCTGCAGTTTTCAGAGCCTCTACCTCCGCTTTGAAGTTACTTGAAAATTTTCCAGTTGCCATTGAATGTGTTTTTTTCACTCCATTTTTTAAATTTAGGAGAATTCCTCCTCCTCCATTCTCTATTGAATTTTTGGCTGATCCATCTGTATATGCATGGGTCCAATTCCTGCTTGGGTAATGTTCTTTTATGTAGTTTAGGGTTATTTCTCTTCTTTCGGTTTCATGCTGAGTGTTCTTTTTCTCAATACCAGGAATGTTTTCTATCATCTCAGGCAGTTGCTGCTGTCTCCAAGCTGGGAACTTGTGTGCATTGTGTATGGGCTTGACTGTTGATATGTTAAGAATAGGATCTGCCCTAATCCTTCGTTTTGCAGTTTCTACAAAGTTGCTACGCTTCAGTCTTCCCTTTCCAAAACCATTAAATCTGTTGTACATAGGGTGGTCTGTCAATCTTCTAAATTTTTCTGCTTGTTGCTGGGCTCTGCTATCTCTTCTATCCTGCATTGGTTGTAAACAAGTGATCTTTTCTAGTTCATTAATAGGCGTTGTCTTCAGGCTTCCAGTTATGATTCGCATTCCTTGGTTTTGGACTCTACTTATTTTGTTAAAGTTTGACTTAGCTGCTGTTGCCCAAGCTGCAATGCCATATTCCAGTACTGGCCTCACCCGTCCAGTATATAACTTCTTGAGAACTTTCTCATCTGCTCCCCACGTTGTACCAGCAAGCTTTTTCATGATTGCCATTCTCTGCCTTGCTCTTGTTCGATTTTTCTCAACCTGTGTTTTCCATGTCAGGCGACGATCAAAGGTGACTCCTAGATAGTTTGGATTTTCTTCATGGCGCAATATTTTTCCATTCAATACCAGCTTAGGTTGCTGAGGTTTATTTGAGAGGGAGAACACTGTGCATGTTGTTTTCTCCTCACTTATCTTCACTAGCCATGATTTTGACCAGTCCTCTAGCGCTAATAAGGCTTGCTGTATTCTGCTGTTAGCTGTACTAATATATTCTTCAGATGTCCATATGGCTAGGTCATCTGCAAAAGAGGATGTGTGTACTCTGGCTGGAAAATTTTCTGTGATGTCATTTATATATGCTAGGAATAATGTTGGTGAAAGAACTCCTCCTTGGGGGACACCTTGCTCCAGCAGCATCATTTTGCTTGTTTGTCCTTGTACTTTTGTCCTGGCAGTTCTGTTCTCAAGGTAGTGGCTGATCCATTTATACATTTTTCCACAAACATGCATGTTTTGCAGTTTTACTTTCAGTCCTTCCTTCCATACTTTATCAAATGCTTTTTCTAAATCTATCCAGACTGCTAGTGTGTGCTTTTTCTCTTGGAAGGCATCCTCTATTTCCTGAGCTATATAGGTTATTTGATCTTCAGTGGATCTGTACTTTCTGAATCCTGCTTGGTGTGGTGTTAAGAGTTTGTTTTCTTCCAGATGCCACGTTAGCCTGCCATTGATAATGCGTTCCATTAATTTTCCTACACAGCTAAGTAGACTGATAGGTCGATAGCCATTTGGTTCTTCCAGGTCTTTTCCTTTCTTTGGGACTGGTATTATTATAGCTTCCTTCCATGCCTGTGGGACTATTCCTCTCTTCCAGCTGTTATTTAGGACTGCTAGTAGTTTCTTCTTTGCCTTGGTGCCTAGTCCTATTAGCATTTCATTTGTGATTCCATCCTTTCCTGGTGATTTCTTCTTTTTTAGGGTATTCATTGCCTGTTCCATTTCTTCCATTGTTAGATTTGCCATCATATATTCTGCTGCTGTCTCTGTATTTCTATGATGTATCTGTTTGTCTTTGATTGCTTTCTTCTGTTCAGTTGTAATATCAATGTGGTTTGCATTTGCATAGTGTTCCATTAGTGTATTTGCAGCCTTTTTTCCTGTAAGCAAGGCATTTCCTTGTTTAATTGTTATTTGTTTGTTTCTAGGTCCTTCATTGTTCATGGCTTTCACTAGTTTCCATAGTTTGTTTCCATCCCTGTCAAAATTCAGGTTTTCTGTTTTTTCCCTCCAACGATCTCTTGTTGTTTGATTTACTGTTCTTTTATATTTTGCTGAGATGGCTTTGAGAGAGGTATTCGCTTCAATTGTTTGTTCTCTCTCTGCTGTCTTCCTGGCATCTTCAACTTTGTCCTCCAAACTTTGTAGTTCTTCAGTCCAGTATGGTTTGTAATTTTTCCTCGCTCCTCTAGGAATGGACTCAGTGGCTGCCTGTATTATCGCTCTGTTTAGACTTTCCACCATTTGCTTTATGTTGCCATATCGTGTATTTATGTTTTCACAATATTTGTCTGTTAGTATGGCAAATCTGTCCCAATCTGCTCGTTTGTAATTCCAGCGGGGCAAGGGCTTTTGCTCCTGTGGAACATACTCCATATTCATTACAAGCTTGATTGGTCTGTGGTCACTACCTGCTAATTGGTCCAGCACATGGCGATCGATTTTGTGGAGGATGTCTCCTGTGCAGAAAGCTAAGTCTGGAGTAGAAGTGGTAAGCCATCTTCTGGAGTAGAAGCTCGGTGTGTCATCCGCTTTGTTGAGTAGATGGAGATTTGAGTCTATTTCCCAGTCCTCCAATTCATCTCCTCTTTTGTCAGTATCTGGGTATCCCCATCTTTCTGAACGGCTATTAAAGTCTCCGACAATAATGCAGTTTGTGTCGGTTATTTTCATGTTTGAGAGTGTAAGGTCCTTATCTGCTGGGCTATACAGATTGTAGATTCTTATTTTCACATCCTTTATCATTATATCAACACCTATAATTTCTGTTTGGTTGTCAGAGATCACAGATACTTCGCTGCAAGGTATTGTATTTCGTGTAAGTATTAGAACTCCTCCTTTGTGTCCTTCGCGGTCGAAACGTGTGGCCTGATATCCTCTGACTGAGAATTTGTGATTGGCGTTGAGGTGTGTCTCTTGAATGCATGCCACATCTATTCTATCTTTATGAAGACGCTGTGTTAGGGAGTCTTTCTTCTTGTAAACTCCTTCGGCATTCCACTGTAGTATGTTGAGTGTCCTGGGTATTTGGTCAATAGCTCTTAACCTACTCCTCTGTGCCTTGACTCCACAGCACAGGGGAAGGTGACCACCAGTAGTCATGGGTGGACCCCCTCGAGGCAGGGGGCCCGGCACTATCGCCGCCTGATGGGACTTCACGGGATTAGCACCATAACGATTAATTTTGATTTGTGACATCATGAATTAAGTTACGTTGCACTGCTTTGTCAAGCCTGTGGCTCAGTACATCCGATTTCGACAAGCATTTATTTGGGATGCTTTCCCTAGCCTTTGACTGTCCCCAGTCTACCTACAAGGCAGCAGGTTTTACGTTGCACTGCTTTGTCAAGCCTGTGGCTCAGTACATCCGATTTTGACAAGCATGTATTCGGGTGCTTTCCCTAGCCTTTGACTGTCCCCAGTCTACCTACAAGGCAGCAGGTTTTACGTTGCACTGCTTTGTCAAGCCTGTGGCTCAGTACATCCGATTTTGACAAGCATGTATTCAGGGTGCTTTCCCTAGCCTTTGACTGTCCCCAGTCTACCTACAAGGCAGCAGGTTTGTGTGTCTCTTCGTCTGGTCCCTCTCCCTTGACCTGTCCGACATGGGTGGCCCTATCAGTAGCTGTGCTACTGTCGGCATAGCTCTTGGGGTCATTGGGACGCACAAGCCCCTCTACCTCGTCACGGTGGACACACAGCAGAGGGGATATTACAGATATAAAGTTACTGTGTGTAGCTGTGTATCAGTCAGGAACTTATTTACACAGACAATCTAAGCCACAGTTGTTAGAGACCTATTCTGTTATTATATGTCTCAGGTCTTAATAACAACGTAGCACAACAATCACACATGTGTAGCTTGCTCTTGTGATAAACATTCATGCAATTGTACACATGAACTCCAACGTGAAGAGTAATTGTTGTGAAATCTTGGATTTTGTTCAGCTTAGATATTCTTCTTCTTTCGTTCGCTTGAAATATGTCTATATCTGCAATGTCGTCTCTTGCATGAATTGAACTGTTTTTTTTTCAGTTCACACAGTGGTCCATAGAGTTTATCTTCCACTGTCGTCTCTCTAGGCCAGAAGGTTTGCCTAGATATGTTATATTTTGGGCAGTCTTGGAGTATGTGCTCTGCTGTCTGCGACGCCAATCCACATGTGCACATGGCTGTTTCACCAATCTTGAATTTTGTATACATGTGGTTGCGTAATCTATTGTGTCCTGTTCTGAGGCGCAGAATAATGACTTGTTCTGGTCTGTCCATAATGTGGTAGTCATCTTGAGCAGGTTTTGGTGGCTTTCTGACTGATTTGATCATTCTTTTCTTTTGGTGGTATGTAACGGGCACATCAGGCTGTTCCTCTTTGGCTCCTTCCTTAGCCAATTGATCAGCTCTGTCGTTTCCGGGTACTCCACAGTGGGATGGTATCCACTGTATGGTGACTTTATGCTGACTGCTAAGTTCAGAAAGTAGTGTCCTTAGTACTGGCAATTTCCCAGAGAGGAGCGCCTCGAGTACTGATTTTGCATCTGTTAGTAGCACCACAGGTTGAGTACCATTGCTGTTATTTAGTAATTTCTCTGTTGCTATCTTGATTGCCTCAATTTCGGCATCATAGTTATGGCAGTACTTTCCTGTCGGTACTCTGGCTGTGTCCCTAGTATTATTTGGGTATTCTATGTACACTCCCGCTCCTCCATTTCGAACAGCATTTTGTGCTGACCCATCTGTGTAGACTCGGATCCAGAGGTCCTGTGGGTATTCTTCATCAAGGAAGCTGAGAGTGGCTGTTCTGCGCTGCACACTGTTCTGTTCTTCCTTGTCAAATATTCCTCTCACTTTTGTCTGGATTTGTAACGATAGTCTATGCTCATCTTTCCATGGAGTTCGCTCTGGAATAGTTGTTAGGGGGATACCAACTGTGGGCAGATCAGTGGTTTCTCTGCAGAGTCGTTTGGCCTGGTGGATAAAACTACTTCTTTTCAACCGCCCCATAGCTAGGTTTTCAAATCTGTTCTTCATAGGGTGGCCTGGCAAGCTGAGGAACTTTTCTGCTTGTATTAGCGTTTTCGTATCTCTGCGCTCACTCAGTGCCTGTGTCCTCCCCATCTTCTCCATTTCCACAATAGGGGTTGATCTCATCCCTCCTGTGGTGACTCTAAGTGCTTGATTTTGCACCTTGTCCAGCTCTTGTAGTGTGGTATTTGATGCTGAACACCACGCAGTTGACCCATATTCCAGGTGTGGTCGTATGCTCTGTTGGTAAACTTTGCTAAGTATTTTCGTACTGGCTCCCCATGTGGTTCCACTTAGCTTTCTCAGGATGGCTATTTTCCTTCTGGCTTTTGCTACTGCTTTGTTGATGTGCTTTCTCCATGTCAGCTTGCCATCAAATGTTACTCCAAGGTATGTTGGTTCTTTATCTTCTCTTAGGGGTGTTCCATTTATCTGGATGATCCCTGCCTTTTGTTTTGGAGAGAGGGTAAATAGGGTTGTGCTGCACTTGTCAGTGTTTATGCTGACACACCATCTATTTGCCCATGCAGCAAATGTATCTACAGCTCTTTGTAGCAATCTGGTGGCCACTGATGCATATTCATTTGTGCTCCATAGAACCAGGTCATCGGCGTACATTGCCGCTTTAATTCCATGCGGTAGGTGAGCAACAAGATCATTGATGAAGATTAGAAAAAGTGTGGGGGACAAGACTCCGCCCTGGGGGACACCGTGACGCAGTAGTACTTTCTTGCTCTTGAGTCCGTCTATCTGTACTCGGGCTCTTCTGTTGTGCAAGTATGCTTTCACCCATTTGTACATTCTTCCATTGACTTTGCAGTTTCTCAGTTTCTTCATCAGACCTTCTTTCCAGACTTTGTCAAAGGCTTTCTTCAAATCTATCCATGCCGCAAGCACCAGCTTCTTTTGGAATGCATCCTCAATTTCTTGAGAGAGGTAGGTTGTCTGATCTTCCGTAGAGTAGCACTGCCTAAAGCCAGCCTGCTGTGGCACAAGGATGTTTTTACTTTCAATGTACCACTGCAGTCTGTGATTGATGATGCGCTCCAGTGTTTTGCAGAGACAGCTGGTGAGGCTAATTGGTCTGTAGCTAGAGGCAATGGAACCATCTTTCCCTGATTTTAGGAGGGGTATCATGATTGCTTCTCTCCAGGCTTGTGGAACACTGCCTAAGGTCCAGCTGTTATTGAAGATCTGCAACAGCTTTGTTTTGGCCTCTGTTCCTAGGTTCCTGATCATTTCATTGGAGATACCATCAGCTCCTGGTGACTTTCTCATTTTCAGTTTTGATATGGCTAGCTCCAGTTCGCTGATTGTGATGGGTGCCTCCAGAACCTCATGTACTATTTCCTTCTGTCCTGTATGTTGTCGTTTCTCTCGAATCTCTTGTTGTTTCTCTGGACTAATTTTGATATTGCTATCTTGTGCGAACGAGTCCGCAAAATGGTCAGCTGCTTGCTTTCTTGTTAAGATTTTTCCATCTTTATGTAGTGCAATTTTTGAGTTTCTCCCTGTGCCCTCGTCATTAAGCTGTTTTATTAGCTTCCACAATTTCCTTGTGTCTCTTTCAAAGTTCAGAGACTCTGTTTTCTCCTGCCAGCTTTTCCGTCTAGCCTGCAGCTTGGCCCTTTGACATTTGGCTTTTGCATGCTGGAATTTATTGTGGTGCTCTTGGCTGGGTGTGGCCTCTGCTTGCTTTCTACACACTTCAACATCATTATGCAACTGTTCCAGTTCACTACTCCAGTAGGGTTTATATTGTTTACGGGCTCCTCTTGGTACTGTTTCTCGCGCTGCCTGTAGTATGCATTTCCCAAACTCTTCAACTGCTTTATTTATGTCTTTCTCAGTGTTCAGGTTTCTAACCAGTATGCTGGTGCGATGCTTGTACATTGCCCAGTCTGCTTTCTTGTAGTTCCACCTCGAGAGGGTGCTGCTTTCACTTACAAGCTCATTTTCTACGGTTAGAAAGACTGGCCGATGGTCACTGCCACCAAGTTGTTTCCCAACAGTTCGTGTAATGTTCCACTCCAGGTCTGGTGAATGAAAAGCCAGGTCAGGTGTAGTTGTAGAGTGCCATGATCTCGAGTAGAAAGTATGTGGGTCGGACGGCTTGTTAATCAACATGAATCTATTCTCATCCTGCCAGTCTTCCAGTCTCTCTCCTCTCTGGTCCATGTGATCATAGCCCCAGCTCTGCGAGTGGCTGTTGAAATCGCCACACACAATCATTTTTTCTTTTAGTGGTAGAGTGTCCAGTGCCTGTGGGCGGTCACTTGGACAGTAGTAATTGATCAGATGTAGATCTGTATTACCTGTCTTAAGTTTAAGTGTCTGATACTCAGCCCCTTCCATGTAGACTTTGATTTGGGAAGCCATGATGTTATTTCTTACAAGGGTCAGTATCCCACCTTTTCGCCTGTTCTTTCGGTCAGATCGGTAACACTGGTAGCCTCTGATTTTGAAGGCTATATTTTCATTGAGGTGAGTTTCTTGCAAGCAACATATGCTTACTTTTTCTTGGTCCAAGATTTTTTCTAATTCTATTTTTTTGTTGCTGACTCCCTCCGCATTCCAGTGCATTATTTTAAGTCTTCGTTTAGTATGGCCAGTCGTCCTATTCTCATGTCCCCTGGCTCCACAGGACATCTGAGAAGGACCTCCAGTAGTTGGGGTTGGACCCTTTCGAGACATAGGGCCCGGCACTGCACCTGCCTGGGGGTCCAAAGCAGGGCGAGCACCATAACGATTAGCAGTAGTCGACATATTCCATTTTGCGTGATTGCGTGGCATCCTGATTTCTGTGGTGCGCCTCTTGGCTGGTTGCCTCCGTCTTCAGCACCTTTCTTTGCTAGAGCAGACTGTGGTCTCACTCGAGTGTAGATGTGTACGCGCGCACACACCTGTCTGCGCATGCATGTACGTGCATACACATCTAGAGCATACTGGTTATTTTCCGGCGCCAGAGACTCGCCGTCGCCCCTTCTCCTGTTAGTTTAAACAGGTCCGCCACGTGAAGGCCAGGAGTTGGACTTTTGCTGCATAGGTTATGTATTCACGAGCCATTGAGGTATTTGAGCAATGTTGGGCGCTCACCCCAACACCGCGCCTCGGCTACATACAGCAACATTTGGAACCCAGCTTAGATATAACATTAACTCCAACGTGGAGGGTAATTGTTGCAAAATCTTGGATATTGTTGAGCTTAGATATTACATGAACTCCAACGTGGAGGATAATTGTAGTAAAATCTTGGATATTGTTGAGCTTAGATATTACATGAACTCCAACGTGGAGGGTAATTGTAGTAAAATCTTGGATATTGTTGAGCTTAGATATTACATGAACTCCAAAGTGGAGGGTAATTGTTGTGAAATCTTGGATTTTGTTCAGCTTAGATATTACATGAACTCCAACGTGGAGGGTAATTGTTGTGAAATCTTGGATTTTGTTCAGCTTATATAATACACGAACTCCAACATGGAGGGTAATTGTTGTGAAATCTTGGATTTTGTTCAGCTTAGATATTACATGAACTCCAACGTGGAGGGTAATTGTTGTGAAATCTTGGATTTTGTTCAGCTTATATAATACACGAACTCCAACATGGAGGGTAATTGTTGTGAAATCTTGGATTTTGTTCAGCTTAGATATTACATGAACTCCAACATGGAGGGTAATTTTTGTGAAATCTTGGATTTTGTTCAGCTTACATATTACATGAACTCCAACATGGAGGGTAATTGCTGTGAAATCTTGGATATTGTTCAGCTTACATATTACATGAACTCCAACGTGGAGGGTAATTATAGTAAAATCTTGGATATTGTTCAGTTTAGATATTACATGAACTCCAACGTGGAGGGTAATTGTTGTGAAATCTTGGATATTGTTCAGTTCAGATATTACATGAACTCCAACATGGAGGGTAATTGTTGTGAAATCTCGGATATTGTTCAGCTTAGATATTAGTTTCCACAACAGAAGCCCCTTTCTAGTGATCTGTGCTGTCTTCAAGAGTGACCTCCAGTCTGTGAAGATTCTCAGTGCCCGTTGGACTGCTACAGAATGCTCTGAAACAATGCATTTTCTCAGTCGGAACTGCTATCAATGAGCCTTTTAATGTAAATAATGCTTTCATGTAGGTATCCAACCTCTTCACATATTCAATTGTTTCCCATGGGTTGGACGGGAAATCTTCACACTTTTGGTTAACATTTTTTTTATATGAAGATGAAGATATGTAACCATTTTCTTAACTAGCTTGTGCCAAATACATGTGTATGTGATGAATGAACAAACACATAAATGATGAGATACAAGAAGAAACTATTCAGTGTGCACCTTTTTCTACAGCCCAACTTTCAGGACTGGGTGTGGCAAAGGGGTTACAAACACATTTCACAATTCTGCATTCAAAATGATGATTTGGAAGCAGACTGCCTTGCACAGGTTTTCATACAATGGTCCGAGTGCCGGTCGTTTGGAAAGCAATGACAAACTACAGAGCATAAACTTGCCAAGAAATCACTAATAGTCAAAAGAATGCTGGAATTCACTGTGACATCCTTAACTAACTTATCACCATATAATTTGTGAGTATTCAGGATAGCAGTCTGTAGCTGAGTATAATACTCTGTGTTGGCTTCAGATGCAAAGATTTAAACTGTATTTTTGGTGCTCACTCACTTTGAACACAAGCGTAGTCCATACACACTACTTCTAGCAGCACTGGACTGAATTTTGTGTGTGAATTAGCTTTACCTATTAACAGTGTCCCTCGCCATCAGATGAACCCACTCTGACTTCAGAGGTACTTGTAATTTACTTCCCCAAGTCAAGGATGGTAGGTCAACATTTTAGCCCAACTGTCCGGCATAGGTTTCTTTTGGGAGAGGGGGGGGGGAGGGCCTCGCTCACTTTGAACTCAATCGTAGTCCATATACACTATTTATAGTAGTGATAGACTGAATTTTGTGTGTGGATTAGCTTTCCCTATTAACAATGTCCCTCACCATCAGACGAACCCACTCCGACTTCAGATATACTTGTAATTTATGTCCCCTAGTAACAGTGTCCCTCACCATCAGACGAACCCACTCTGACTTCAGAGGTACTTGTAATTTACGTCCCAAAGTCAAGGACGGTATGTCAACATCTTAGCCCAACTGTCCAATGTAGGGGTTGAACCCCTTATCTCGGCATCAGTTCACTCTCTCGTTCTTATCCATTCGGCCATACTGGATCAGTATACTAGTACTAGTATATACTAGTATATAATATATACCATACTAGTATGGATCAGAGCTTCTCTTGTTTAGCCAGGGAGAATAACTCTTGGTAATTGTGTTCACTTCCGTTATACTAGGGGGAAAATGGCGGCTTGTGGACGCTGAGTATAGTCATAGGACTGGAACACTCACTCGTAGTTTGTTGATGTTGGAAATTGAACTACAGCAGTATCACGTGGTAAATAGATAGTGTAATAACGTGTCTCTAAGTTAAAAGCACAACTAAATATGATGAAATAAAATCTTGGATAGAGCAGCTGACAATTAATAATTATATGATTATAATTATATGAAATCACAAATGAGACCAGTTAATGAATGACACTTCAAATAATAAATACTTAAACTTAAAATACTTGTCTTAATTTTCTTAATCATCATACTGATCATATTCAATACTGGCACTTAAAAAGTTTTAAAAAAAAAACAACAGGAAACGATTTAAAGTATTCACTGGCAAGTTTGTAATGGGGAGTCTCGAGGGCATAGCCCACCAAGACTGGTCTGGGTTCAATCCTCCAACTGTCACAGAGACGGGAGACAGGATTTTCCGTCAACAAACCGGCCTCCTAATTTAAAATTTAAATTAAATTGTCTGATAAGGGAACGTAACGAGGACTGGAACTGGCCACCCCACCTCATTTGACCAAGGCCTAGAATATGTGAAGGACTAACACTTCACAACCCACCAGCAGTACCTGCAGTGGGACTACTTTTGCCTGGTACATTATAAATAGCGGCACTCCTCCGAATAACGGTCCCAAATTATTTATTGTAAAAAGTATTCCTTATAGGGCCTCATTAGTTAATATAATACAAAATATTAAATGCTTCAAACTACAATATAGAACCAAAAAAATCGAAATATGTACCAATAATACTTGACAGTTATATATGGAAATACATACATACAATAAATAATTCGTGACCGCTGTTTAATTGTGTGCACTTATTGAGTGTGTGGTGGACTGCTAGACCAATCAATAGATGCAATGTCATCAGAGTGTATACCTATCAGTTATATGTGGAAATACGTACGTACAAGATATAGATATACACTCTGACGACAGTAAGAAAACATTTATTGCATCCATCGATGGGTCTAGCAATCCATCACACACACAATGATTGTACATATCGCCCCTGAATCAGCATATCACCCCGGAACGAGCATAATCACCTAATGAGGCCCTGTAAGGGATACTTTTAACAATACATAATTTGGGACCGTTATTCGAAGGAGTGCCTAAATAGTTAGTGGACATAATTTATACAAATTATAAAATATGTCCACCATCTGGCTAAATAAATAAATAACTCATTAACTGAATTCTTTTTTATTTTTTTTTTACCCTGATAGAAAATGTATCATTAGTTGCAGGCTAATTTGAGAAGACCCACGATCATGATACCATTGTTTGACTATGTTAATTATATAATGCATTTTTATTTTAATTTGGGATATCAGTCTAAACTAGGAAGTATTACTACATTTGCATTTCCACGTTACTTTAATCATTTGTGTGTGAGATGCATCATTTATTATCCGACTGTCAGAAATATTCTCATTAAATTCTCACATACAATTGTAATAGCACAGCAGAGACCAGGTTTTGTTAGGGAAGCCAGATTATGATTTATTTCTCTGTTGCTCTGTCTGTAGTTTGAACAGTTCTGGTGATGTGAAGTGTCAAGCATTGCAGATAAATTAAATCTGCACCAATATTGTCTCATCAATAGAAGCAACAATGTGAGACTTGCTTAGACAGCTCTTTATTTCTGTTGAGTCATAAGTATTTACTATGCATTTTTATGGAAGTATATTTTATACACATTTACTATTCTAAATTCTTTCCCATCAGTTTGGAGATGTGCATGCATTTTAATCTTATTGGTGTGTTGTTAGTCTACCAAAATTTATCTATCTTCTATTTTGCCTGTCTGTCTGTCTGTGAACAGTTAGAAATAAAAAAGAACAAGCCAAATAAGTGACTGCCCTGGCAACATTGTCAGATTTGGAAAACTACCCACAAACCCGCACAAAACTGATTGCACTGTCAATTCTACACAAACAAAACAAATAAAATGCATTTATATAATTTATTTATGTTTAACTTAATCATACGCCATTCCTTTCAGATTGACTGTACTCACATTTTTGACAAAGAGATTCTCGATGAGATACATGCCTATAATAAGGATGGTAAAAGACCAAGTGTAAAAATAGAACCTGATGTATATATAGAATATGCAGGTAAGGTCAGAATCAGTGACATATAACTTAATGGAAATCTGCTTCTTTCCTCTTCTTCCACTTATTCTCCTCCTCTTCTTTTTTTTTGTCTTTGTCTTCTTCATCATCATTGTCTTCTTCTGTCTTCTTCGACATCATCTCATTTTTTTTCTTCTCATCCCCCTTCACTGCTGCTACTTTTGTTTTTCCTTCAGCTCTTTGCATTCTTATGTTGTAGAATTATACTGTCCAGCAAGTTCTCTTCATATTTTGGAGTTCCTCTGTTGTTTCATACAGCTTAGCGGTTACTCTTGATTCAGTGAGCCAATATATCTTTCTTCACCAAAACTGCAAAATACAGTTCTGCATAAAATAACGTGCCTGGTGGTTGGTTGGTTTAGTCCACATGTGCTGAGACAGACTGGCAGTCTATGTATGTCTTCATTTAGTCTGTTGTGCCCTGACCTGAGACAAGGAACAGTGACCCATGCCTGTCCCTCAAGAATAATAGTCATAATTTTGCTGATTGTCTTTGATAAGACTGACCAGCTCTCCTTTTTTCAAAGTGTGAGACTTCACTATTTTCTTGTACACAGTCTGTTTAATTTTATGTTTTCTATGTAAAATATGTCCCCTATTAATCAGATCTGATTAATTGCCATCTTCATAATATAGGTGCAGGTCAGTATGGCCGAATGGATAAGAACGAGAGAGTGAACTGATGCCGAGGTAAGGGGTTCAACCCCTACACTGGACAGTTTGGCTAAGATGTTGACCTACCATCCTTGACTTGGGGAAGTAAATTACAAGTACCTCTGAAGTCAGAGTGGGTTCATCTGATGGCGAGGGACACTGTTAATAGGTAAAGCTAATTCACACACAAAATTCAGTCCAGTGCTACTAGAAGTAGTGTGTATGGACTACGCTTGTGTTCAAAGTGAGTGAGCACCAAAAATACAGTTTAAATCTTTGCATCTGAAGCCAACACAGAGTATTATACTCAGCTACAGACTGCTATCCTGAATACTCACAAATTATATGGTGATAAGTTAGTTAAGGATGTCACAGTGAATTCCAGCATTCTTTTGACTATTAGTGATTTCTTGGCAAGTTTATGCTCTGTAGTTTGTCATTGCTTTCCAAACGACCGGCACTCGGACCATTGTATGAAAACCTGTGCAAGGCAGTCTGCTTCCAAATCATCATTTTGAATGCAGAATTGTGAAATGTGTTTGTAACCCCTTTGTCACACCCAGTCCTGAAAGTTGGGCTGTAGAAAAAGGTGCAAACTGAATGTTTCTTCTTGTATCTCATCATTTATGTGTTTGTTCATTCATCACATACACATGCATTTGGCACAAGCTAGTTAAGAAAATGGTTACATATCTTCATCTTCATATAAAAACTTTGTAACCAAAAGTGTGAAGGTTTCCCGTCCAACCCATGGGAAACAATTGAATGTGTGAAGAGGTTGGATACCTACATGAAAGCATTATTTACATTAAAAGGCTCATTGATAGCAGTTCCGACTGAGAAAATGCATTGTTTCAGAGCATTCTGTAGCAGTCCAACGGGCACTGAGAATCTTCACAGACTGGAGGTCACTCTTGAAGACAGCACAGAACACTAGAAAGGGGCTTCTGTTGTGGAAACTAATATCTAAGCTGAACAATATCCAAGATTTCACAACAATTACCCTCCATGTTGGAGTTCATGTAATATCTAAACTGAACAATATCCAAGATTTTACTATAATTACCCTCCACATTGGAGTTCATATAATATCTAAGCTGAACAATATCCAAGATTTCACAACAATTACCCTCCACGTTGGAGTTCATGTAATATCTAAACTGAACAATATCCAAGATTTTACTACAATTACCCTCCACATTGGAGTTCATGTAATATCTAAGCTGAACAATATCCAAGATTTCACAACAATTACCCTCCACGTTGGAGTTCATGTAATATCTAAGCTGAACAATATCCAAGATTTTACTACAATTACCCTCCACATTGGAGTTCATGTAATATCTAAGCTGAACAATATCCAAGATTTCACAACAATTACCCTCCACGTTGGAGTTAATGTAATATCTAAGCTGAACAAAATCCAAGATTTCACAAAAATTACCCTCCATGTTGGAGCTCATGTAATATCTAAGCTGAACAATATCCAAGATTTCACAACAATTACCCTCCACGTTGGAGTTAATGTTATATCTAAGCTGAACAAAATCCAAGATTTCACAATTACTCTTCACGTTGGAGTTCATGTGTACAATTGCATGAATGTGTATCACAAGAGCAAGCTACACATTTGTGATTGTTGTGCTACGTTGTTATTAAGACCTGAGACATATAATAACAGAATAGGTCTCTAACAACTGTGGCCTAGATTGTCCGTGTAAATAAGTTCCTGACTGATACACAGCTACACACAGTAACTTTATATCTGTAATATAACACTTGCTGGTCTAGAGATTACACGACTTTCTCCATAATCTCGTATACTCTCGTGAGTAACGTGATGTGTGTGAGAATTGGAAGCGGTTCTCTCTGCGTCTGTAATTTACAGGGTATGTGAGCCGGTTTCTCAGAGAGCAATGGCAAACTACTGAGCGTAATCTTGCCAAGAAATCAACAATCAGCTGAAAGATGCTGATGTTGACAGCGATGTCCTGTAAAAAACATTTTTTTAATATAACACTTGTAGTAACATTTCACTATCACATCAGATTGTAGTATGTTATCTGGTATACCCCATTATTAACCAAATATTTACTGTGCTGTGTTTCAGAAATAGATGCATCATCTGAAAGTTGTCCTTCCATCTCTGTAAAAGAACATTCACAAATGGAAGTGTATGGTAACACAGAACTTGTGAAACAAGAACTATCAGAGGTAAACTGTGAGAACAGAACTCAAAGATCCAGTAAAATTATAGACATAACAGGTCATGACACAGTTCAGGAAATGGCAGGAAACAGTAAACTAGAACCAAGACTGACTGAGAATGATGATGAGGCATTAGGAGACCATGGACATTGCTCAGAGAATATGTCTTCTGTTGTTGAAATCAATCAGAAACTATCTTTGATTAATGATAATTGTCAGTTACAAAATGTAGATGCACTAGTAGAAATTACACAATCCTCTGTGAAGCCACTTAATGATACTGATGGTTATACCGGTTGTAGTCCTCAGAGAATACAAGCAAATGGTGTATTTGATATGTGTAATCCAGGTGTCAGTGTAAACAGACACACAACAGCATATAAATCAAAGAAATCTCACAAATGTGATGATTGTGGTGCATTGTTTGCCGTAGCTTTTGCTCTGAAGCGCCACAGGAGAACACATACAGAAGAGAAACCTTACAAGTGTGATGAATGTGGTGTTGCTTTTACTCAGTCTCAGCATCTGAAGTCACACACAAGAACACATACAGGAGAGAGACCTTACAAGTGTGATATATGTGCTGCATCTTTTACTCAAGCACAACATCTGAAGTCCCATGCAAGAACACATACTGGAGAGAAACCTTACAAATGTGATGTATGTGGTGCATTTTTTACTCAAGCTCAGAATTTGAAGCGGCACAAAAGAACTCACACAGGAGAGAGACCACACCATTGTGATGAATGTGGTGCATCCTTTTCAGAAGCTGCAAAACTGAAGTACCACAAGACAACACATACGAGAGAGAAATCTTACCAGTGTGATGAATATGGTGTGTCTTTTAGAGAAGCTACAAAACTGAAGACAGCACATACAGTAGAGAAACCTTACCAATGTGATGAATGTGGTGCATCTTTTACTCAAGATCGAAATATGAAGCGCCACAAGAGAACACATACCGGAGAGAGACCTTACATGTGTGGTGAATGTGGGGATTCTTTTACTCAAGCTCAGCATCTGAAATGCCACAAGAGAATACATACAGGAGAGAGACCTTACATATGTGATGAATGTGGTGCATCTTTTACTCAAACTTCAAGTCTGAAGTGCCACAAGATAACACATACTGGAGAGAAAGCGTATAAATGTAGTGTTTAATTGGTTGTTGTGCATCACTTACTAGTTTTCAGCACCTGACATACCACGTACTTTATTCATGTTTATTTTGGTTAATCTTTTGCTGAAGCAACATGTTAAAGAAGAATATATAAAATAAAACTTGCGATTGCTATAATTTTAGTAGTACTATTTTACTGACTATCATAATTCATACTCACATTAGGAAACATTTTATATGTGATGTTTGTGAGTCTAATATTCTTCCAGTTGTCTGACTGAAGTGCCACAAATGAAGACACTGAAAATTCTTTCAGCTGTGATTATTCTGGTTTTTTTATTTACTAAGGTGAAGGGGTTACGAATGCAATCTGTAATCCTGCATGCCATGTTCGAAACACAGCTGCAGGTGATTTGGAAGCAGACCGCCTTGTGTTGGTTTCCATACAATGGTATGAGTGCCGGCCATTTAGAAAGCAATGGCAAACTACTGAACGTAAACTTGCTTAGGAATCACAAAGAGCCACAAAATGCTAGAGTTGACTGCTACGTCCTGTAAAGGATCTGCTTCCGGTCCAATGTGGCGGATAGGCTGTTGAGCTGTCTCTGTGGTGTCTTTGCTTCTGGCTACAGTTTGATTATGCATTTTCATGTTGGACTGGTAGGACATGGTTCCGTCGACTAGCTACTGAGTTAAGCACTTGAAGTGACACTGTGAGCTGTGGATTTCATGTGGAATGCTTTTACATCTGTCTGCGATTGTTTGTATTGTGAACTGCATATTCAGAAAATGGCCACTGGCCAGATGTTGAACTAGCTGGCTTTGCATTATGTGCTGCTTCCATAAAGGATGAAGTGTAAATTTCTTGGCGAGGCTGTTGTGTTGGCATTCTGGCAGTGACCTTATGCATTAGTGTGCCTGTGCATGCTGTTGGTTTGCCAGAACTACTGTCTGTTCCACTTTTCACATGGGACAGTGAGGAGCATTTTGTGTGATATTTACTGGCACAGGAACTGAGCATTATGGGGTTGACCCTTTGCTGTGAAATTAGAACTGCGACTAACTTAAAGGACTAACTAATTTGAGTTTCTTGACTGAGTTTGGCAATTTGAAAGTCATTGCGAGCCCAGTTAGGTGTGGTAATCTTCATTTTCTGTTGATAACATCGTAACAGTATGCATCACTTATTCAAGTTTGCCAATTAAAGTATCACAAGCAGACAGAGGAGAAACCTGAAGAGTGTGATGATTGTGGTGCATCATAAATTAAAATTGACAATCTGAAATCCTACAAGAGGATGCTTGAATAAGTCAAATCACACGTGTGACATTTGTTTCAAATCATTTCTTTAAGCGGACCGTGTTGTGTTGAGACAACATATCAAAGAAACACCTTATAAATGTTAGGTGTTCTGTGTATACGTTATTTGTTTTGGCAATCTCAAGTGCAGCACACAAAAATGGAAGAGACACCTAACAGATTTGATGGCAGTTGGATATCTTTTATTCAAGTTTGCCATCTGATTTCACAAGAACTCATACACAGGGTCAATATATTTACAGATGAGATCTTTGGCCAATGATCATGAAGCTTCATGATGACACCCGTTCTGTATGTGTCTGGTTTGTGTCACTTTCTTCAATGTCATGTATGTTTGCATTGACAAGCTAGTGCATGATTGGTTTATACATGTTCCATCATCTATCTCTTAAGATTTTGTCACCTAATTTCATTCTATTTCTTCAATCTTAGAATGTGTCCAAGATTATTTTTCTCATGCTTTTCGATAACACCACATCATGAACACGCCCATAATTCTTCATCATCTTTATTCGTGGTCCAATTAGCTGGATAGAAATCCTCAAATGTGATGCATCTGTATTTGTTAAAACTTATTCTGGCTGACTAAAGACCAGAATGCAATAAAGAATTCTTGCAAAAGCACAGAAGGAAGAGAAAGTACAATACCAGTCATGATGGCTGTAATGTTGTTTCTTTTTCTTTCTCAACCTAACAATTACAATGTCATTGGAGAACACATGAGGGAGAGATACCTTATGTATGTGGTGCTTGTGTTGCTACTTTGACTCAAAATGACAAAAGTGCCACAAGAGCATAACATTGAGTAAATCAATCTTTACAATGTCATGATTTTGGTGATCAGTTTGAGGTACTTTCTTGATTAAAGACATACATTTTGATCCCTTATAAGTATTATGGTTGTTGTGTATCTTTGCTTAAATGGATAAACCCGTGTATCATGAGAGTATGCATGTACAACATATATATAATCATATTATTACGCAGATTTATTGTCTAATAAATCACAAGAGATTGTACATGAGGACAACACAAGTTTACCATCTGTTTACTAATGTACTATATTTTTGGCTGAAAGTTATCACGTATACTTTATGATATTTAGTCAAGACAACATTTGTCTTTTTTTTTTAAATGCTTGTAACAGAAGAGTTAAAGAGTTGAATCAAACACCATTGTTGTGTTGTAATGTCCTGTGTCATCACAAGTTTTCTGTATACATCTTTCTTTCACCTTTCATACCCTATTAAGTAAGGCTCACGCCCTCAACCAACACATGCCAAACCTTCCTATGCTTTACTATCTCCCACAACTCAGTCATGTATTTCCCATATAGCTCATCTGCCTTTAATTCTCTTTTCCGTGTGATTTTTGGTCTTCCGCTATTTTGTTTGCCTTGTGGATTCCAGACAGGGAAGTGTAAGTATACTATCCTCAGGTTTTCTCAGCGAGTGTCCTTTCCAGTATGTCTGCAATGACACGCCAGTGCATGATTGGTTTATACATGTTCCATCATCTATCTCTTAAGATTTTGTCACCTAATTTCATTCTATTTCTTCAATCTTAGAATGTGTCCAAGATTATTTTTCCTCACCGCTTGATTCACTGGAATCTCTTTGGTTCTCTCAGTAAACTCTTGATTCACTGGAATCTCTTTGGTTCTCTCAGGAAGCTCTCGTATTGGCCATGACAATTTTTACTCCTGGGTCTCAATCTGGATACCTATGTGGATTCACTGACGTCAACGTCCACCGCTCTCATCTTTCTAATGGTGTTAATAATATCGGCATGATCTATGGGCTGGCCATCTGCAGAGACAGCAAGTTTATCACCTCGTTGATTTCCTCAATTCCTGCATGTCCTGGAAAGAAAATGAAGCTGACTCTCTATGCACAGTAGACTCCTGCAGCGATGCAGACCACTGTCTTCATACAGAACCCAGCTTGACCTTTCGGATCATGCTACTTGAATCTCTTAATACACAAACATCGGTATGGTTTTGTGATTCCAGCCATTTGAAAGCTCGTGCTATTGCCATCACTTCCATCACCATGCTGCTCGTGGTCATAGAGTGGGTACTACTGGCTTCTTGAATGGTTCAACACTTCTCTGTTGCTGTATAACAGATCCATCTGCTCATCTGCTATTAACCAACTACATACACACACAAAACAAACATCTTTAGCCTAAGGAGTGATCACATTGATTATGTGTCCATATATATTTATTACCTCAATGTCTCTATGAAAGAGAATATCACTTGGAATGAAAATTAATAATCGTGTGGAAAATATCCTTCAGGTCTGCATAACTTTACGGCGTTCTGTTGATCAAATCATCGTTATTGCAAATCGAACCATTCAGTCTATAAGTGCTTGGACCCCCCTCCTCAGTACATCCTGCAGCATGTAGCAACTGACAACACCAGTTCTGTGTTGGTTTATTAATCTTCTTTGGCTTCCTGCATAGTGATCTTGTTTGGCGACACCTCTTTGGATTTGCTGCTCTCGCAGTCTGACCATGGTTGTAGATTCACAGTCATCACTTGGTTCTTGCAAAAGTCTTACTTCTCAGTAGAGCATTCAGAATGTCAGGCTGGTCCATGTCTCATCTACCTTCCACAGTAGCCTTGCCTGCAAGCTTGTCAGCCTGCGCATTTCCTTGTAAACCCGCATGCCCTGGCACAAAAATGAAACTAATCTTTGCCAGCTGAGACCACTCCAGAGACAGCATCCACTCTCCACCCCATCTCTATCTTCAGCATGCTCATTGAGTCACTAAGGAAACATGCCCTAGTGATATGTCTGTGTCTCGAGCCATGTTATTGCTTTACTTACTGCCATGACTTCCATAGTCAGGCTACTTGTGGTCAAAGCAAAGGCACCAGAATCTTCCTTCACAATTCTCCCTCCATTCTACCTCCAGTAGAATCTTGACATTTGTAGATGATGTGCTAGCGTACAGACAGGGCAGTGACAGGGCCTGCTTGGTGAAAGACTTACAGGTGGCAGAGTGGTGTAGGGACGCAAGTGCCATTATACACCCAAACAAGGCATTGATTGTGTGGTACTCCCTGGATAACGGATCATCAAGGCAGATGTCCCAGGTATTATGTTGAATGGATGTCCTCTTAGGCGAGAGAGTAAATTGAAGTACTTGGGTATCACCTTTGACAGGTGTTTGTCTTTTAAGGATCATGTGGAGGCCTTGGTGGTGAAGGCTGGTAGGGGACTTAATGCATTGAGGGCTATGGCAGCAACCGGAGCTGTTTCAGCAGTTAATAATTTCTGTCATTGAGTATGGTTTGGGGCTGCTGACAGTATCAAAGAGCCAGCTTGAAAGATTGGAGCGCATACAGAATGCTGCCATGTGGTTAATCCTGGGGTGCACAAAGGACACACCAATTTATAATTATGAGGCATATCCTGGCGCTACCAACAATGATGGATAGGCATAGGGTCCTTCAGGCCAAATGGTACCTGAGAGTTGCTGCAGATAGAGATCACCCGCTGCATGCAGCCATGGATATAGTCAAGGGTCATAGACTAAGACGAGGCAGGTCCTTGATGGCACAGGCAGAACTATACATCAGGTGTGTGATCTAGAAACCATCAATCATTAAAAAGAGGGTTGAAGTTCCGGAAGACATGACGGACTGGCACATTATAATAGTAACACTGGGTTGTGAGTGCAGAGAATGGGCAGTGGGCCGCACTGAGTTTGAAATGCAACAGCTGATCCAGAGTAACACACATTAAGGTGACATAGTCATCTACACTGATGGGTCAGTGGTGGGAAACAGACGTAGTGGTTGGGGCTTTATTGCAAAGGCTAATGGACGAGTCTTGAAAAGGGAGAGTCTGGCATATGAGACCTCCAGCATGAGAATGGAGGTGGAGGCAGAAACAGTGGCATTCCGTTGGCTAGAGGAGACTACTGCAACACATGCTGTATTCATTATGGATTCAGAGAGTATGCTTATGTAGAGAAAGGAATGTTTCATGTGGAATGGCTCTCGTGGCTTCAGAGGTCACAGATTGTGAGAATTGTATGGATATTTTGCCGCGGGGGTGCGGGGGATGAACAGGCTGATAGACTAGCAGGGAATGCACCTCTTGGCGGCAGACTGCCTATGGACAAGGGAAAGGTGGTCGTGCGCTTGTGGGATCAGGTGGAGAAGACGGAGGAACAGATTGAAAACCCATATGTGGAAAGAATGAGATTACGGGGGATCGGCAGGGGTTCTGGAAGAATCTCAAAACTGTGGGAGCGACTAGTAGTAAAACTCTTCGCTAGCTATTGAACGAGGGGATAGAGCAAGCGTGGGAATGTCCTGAGTGCAGTGATGTCGGTTCTTAACTCAAACTCAACTCTTCCTCCAGCCTCAGCCGTAAAAGTCCATGAACTTCTCACTTGTCGAATGACCAACCCATCTGTGTAAATGACAGCATCAACCTTCAAAGAATTTTCGAAGATCAAAGCCTGTACTTAAGCCTCTACAGCAGCCAGATTTTCTTGTTTGCATTTTCTGTCTAGTTGGATGCACACTGAAAAGTACGTGCAAAAATTTATGGCATACATACCCACTCCTCGCCAGGTTCTAAGTCCTCAAGTGAACACAAATGTTGAAGAATGTCTTTCGCTTGATCCATCCACGACTTTGCTCTTTTAAACCTGCTGCCCTTTACCTTCTTAATTTCACTGTGCAGTGGATGTTGTGTGTTTGTGTTGACTCTGAGGTAGGCACGTGCTCTGCAAATTTGAATTCTGTCCCAAATGGTTGGAAAATCAAGAAGGTAGCGCATCGCCCTGCATGCTGTATCTCTTGTACATCCAAGAAAAATATGCGCATGTATCCTTTCCATCTGCTTACAGCTGATAGTCAGAATCCAAAACAGAAAGGAACAATCTCGTCAAGGAGACATAGATGGTGCTGCTCACAGTTTTCCACCGCCATCACCTGCATCGCAGCCAAACCTCGCTTGGCCTCTGTTATCACCCGATCTATGTGCTCACGATAAACAAGACTTCAATCAAAACGTATCCCAGGTAGTTCATTGCCTGCGTTCTATCCACCGTCTCTGAACCCAGATTTACAGGTGGTCTTGGAGTATTGACGATGTGGTTTTTCAAGGAGAACCATGTCACTGCTGCCTTCGTTGGGTTGACCATTGGCCCAGATTCCACACACAAAGTGCTTAGCGATTTAGTTATGATTGTAGATCCACAGCATCTCGATTTCTATCCTTACGCTGATGGTACACTAACACATCGTCGGCATATGACAATGTCCTCTCCGGTCCTCTGATCTGCTCGCCGATAATTCTCACACTGTAGGCGTTGAATAACACGGAGATAATGTGATTCTTGTGGCTGGCTCGGATATATTGTTGTTGGTTCAGAGATCCAACTGCCACATCTGGGAAGGTTACCCCGGTCAACAAATGCCCGCAGAAGTCGGATGTGTCGGCCTAACGGCGCAAGAACACAGCTCTGCTGTAAACGGGCACAACGCAGTCACGTCCGAAAAAAAACGAAAAAAAAAAAGAAACTCCGGATGAACGCAGAAGAAGAAAAAGCAGAAGAAGAAGAAGACGAACTGCCACATTTAAAAACTACTTTCCGTTGGAAGAGAGCTGCGGCGATCCAACTAAGGAGGAATGGGCTTACTTGAGTTCAAGAAGCTGAAGCATTAAGAAATCCAATGGTACTCTGTTGTTCACATCCTCAAAATCAATCGCCGCAGCACATGTTTTAATGCCTGAGTGGAAACGTTCATAGACATCATAGGCAAAAACTGCTGCATTGGTCCAGGTTTCTCTGTTTGGGCGGTACCCTCCAAGGGTAGGTGGGAAAGAACCTCGCCTCTCTAGCTGGTTGATATTTTCCTGGCAATTAAGGTCTCCAGGAGCTTGCCTATTGTATTTTGCATGGTTATCCGATATCCCTGAATTTTTGTGGGGTCTTTGCCAGGCTTCAGCAAAGAAATCAGATAGCTGTGTAACCACTCTTCCTTGATGTTAGCACTCCGTATGCTGTTGTTGTACATATCTGCTAGTTCCTCCAGCCCGTTGTCGGTACACATATTGATGTTGTAATACCTTATACCATCTGGCCATTGTGCGCAGTTTTTTTTTTTATCGTCGAAGCACAGCCCTGATCTCTTTCACTGTCACTGTGTCTTCAACTGCAATGTTCTGGGTCTTACACCTATCTGAGGTAACTGCCTTGGCAAAATTTCGGCCTCTCTTGTTTGTCTGGTTGCTCTGCTCTAGATAAGACTTCAAAAAGGGCTTTGCCCTTATTCTCTTCAGACCTCTGCCAGATAAGGTCAACACTTTGGAAGTCAGGAACACTCTTATTCTTGACTACCCCATTCATACTTTTATGTAGTCGCCAGAACAATTTCAGTGACTTGTCTATGGTTATTCTTTGACACAACTCTGCCCACTTTTCACTTTTAACCACTTTAACCAGGTTTTTTAAATAGCTAACTTGTGTGTCCATCTCTCTTTCCAAGTGCACGGGAAGACTATGATGGGCAACTCTGTTCTTCTTGGCGATTTGCCATTTCCTTACATCAGCACGCTTATTCATCCAGGCCTTTTCCACCCCACAATTCCACCAAGGTGGCCGCTCCCAGCTTTCTTTCCTGCTATGATGATTTCTGAACTTGTCATGCCTTATTTTACTCACCACATCTTGCTCTGAGCTGTCATACTTGAAGGTCTAGACTATTGACTGTGCTGCCTGGTTCTTCCGTTCTCCAACAATATGCTGCAAGGGTGGTGGTCTCTGTCATGGTGCCCTAGGACACCTCATCTACATACTGTATTGAGCGAAGGAGAAACCAGTGCCAAGTCAATAATACTGTCCTGATCACCTGGACGACTTACTGTCCTGGTGACACAGCAACTGTTGATACAAACAAGGTCACTGGTTTTAAGTTCTGCCTCGAGCTCCTCCCCCTGTGTGTCAGAAGAATTGTCACCCCATGATTTGCCTTTAGCGTTGAAATCGCCGCATAAAATGACATTCCTCTCCTGAAATAATATTTCACTGAAGCACTGCCATCTGTCTGAATCCACACTCGCGTTACAGGCATAAACATTAACCAACACGAATGGTCGACCGGGTTGAACTCTGACATCCTGTATTTGTATCTCGTCACTATCCCACCTGGACATGTCCAGCTCTGAAGCCACTATGCTGTCTCGAATCAGAATCGCCATTCCCAGATGTCGCCTGTTGTAATATTTGAAGCCGGCTATATGGAGTGATTTAACACCCAGTCTCATCTCCCGAAGCGCTATTACATCATTTCGGTATGCCAGGCTTTCCAAAATTGGGCCTCGTTGTCTTGCGCTGGCACAGTTCCATTATAGAATACGCGAGTTTTTGACGCCCAGACGGTCGCATTTTCGCCGGTGACGTCTGGCTCCGGCCCGTCTCCCCTGGCATTTACGTCGTGGAAAAAAAAAAATAACAACAACTACACACCACTAGTGTACTACACTGTAAACTAAACATGCTGCAAAAAACACATAGGATTGATTCACACAGATGTACGAAACTCCATTGCACCGGCAAAAATCTTGAGAGGACACATCTGGTTTACATTATAGCGCTGAAATTGCATACATAAGATGAAATTATCCATCTCCTGCGTGAAAAAAGGAGCGATTTCAAAACACACACAGAGTACTGAGCTGAAGAAGAAGTTATGACTTCTACAGTGACTTAGAGATTCTTCTTCTTCTTTCGTTCGCTTGAAATATGTCTATAACTGCAATGTTATATCTTGTATGAATTTAACTGTCTTTTTTTTAAGTTCACACAGCGGTCCATAGAGTTTATCTTCCACTGTCGTCTCTCTAGGCCAGAAGGTTTGCCTAGATATGTTATATTTCGGGCAGTCTTGGAGTATGTGCTCTGCTGTCTGCGACGCCAATCCACATGTGCACATGACTGTTTCGTCAATCTTGAATTTTGTATACATGTATTGTGTCCTGTTCTGAGGCGCAGCATAATGACTTGTTCTGGTCTGTCCATAATGCGGTAGTCGTCTTGAGCAGGTTTTGGTGGCTTTTTGACTGATTTGATTATTCTTTTCTTTTGGTGGTATGTAACGGGCACATAGGCTGTTCTTCTTTGGTTCCTTCCTTAGCCAATTAATCAGCTCTGTCGTTTCCGAGTACTCCACTGTGGGATGGTATCCACTGTATGGTGACCTTATGCTGACTGCTAAGTTCAGAAAGTAGTGTCCATTGTACTGGCAATTTCCAAGACAGGAGCACCTCGAGTACTGATTTTGCATCTGTCAGTAGCACCACAGGTTGCGTACCATTGCTGGTATTTAGTAATTTCTCTGTTGCTATCTTAATCGCCTCAATTTCAGCATCATAGTTATGGCAGTACTTTCCTGTCGGTACTCTGGCTGTGCCCCTAGTATTATTTGAGTATTCTATGTACAATTCTGCTCCTCCATTTCGAACAGCATTTTGTGCTGACCCATCTGTGTAGACTCGGATCCAGAGGTCCTGTGGGTATTCTTCATCAAGGAAGCTGAGAGTGGCTGTTCTGCACTGCACACTGTTCTGTTCTTCCTTGTCAAATATTCCTATCACTTTTGTCTGGATTTGTAATGATAGTCTATGTTCATCTTTCAAAGGAGTTCGCTCTGGAATAGTTGTTAGGGGGAAACCAATTGTGGGCAGATCGGTGGTTTCTCTGCAGAGTCGTTTGGCCTGGTGGATAAAACTAACTCTTTTCAACCGCCCCATAGCTAGGTTTTCAAATCTGTTCTTCATAGGGTTACCTGGCAAGCTGAGGAACTTTTCTGCTTGATTAGCGTTTTCGTATCTCTGCGATCTCTCCGTGCTTGTGCCCTCCCCATCTTCTCCATTTCCAATGTCAGTATCTCCCTCGCCATCGCCTGGAGACGACGGACAAGCACGACGTGAACCCGACTGACAGCTACGACGCAGTTGAGGTCCAGTGATTAGCGTGACGCACGACGCGCACGTGGACTAACAGCCAAGGGCTAACTCGAAACCTCGAGTTGTAGAACAGACTGCCTAGGACTGCGAGACTGGACGGACATGGGAGAAAGTGCTGAGTGTATTGATGAATTATCCGATGCTTGATGTGAGCGAGCTTGTATGCTTTGTAGATACTGTGTAAAGACTGAGTGAGTGTTTGTTTCCATGCATTGATGTACTTATATATTGCATGTATGTATTGATAACTGGCATTACCGCTAACTGTGAGCGCAACATTATGTAAATGCCGTTTAAGAGTGTGATTAAAGTGTTTCAGTTATATAGCCGCGTGTTTGAGAACAGTCATTTGTTATGTATGATTGTTTCACTCCCTGTTAGTGAACACGAGCCACTGTGAATAGAAAGTAAGACTCTGACAGGCAGTGAACGTGGGGGCATCGTCCGGCTTTGAACATTGAGATCTTGTCAGTTGAAGAATAGATGTATGTTAGGCGAGTGACCGTGGGGAATCTCGCCCGGTTTTGAACAGTTGAAATAGATGTGTGTTAGGAAGTAAACGTGAGAATTTCATCCGGTTTTGTTGAACCAGATGATGACAAGAATGAACGTGAAAAATCTCATTTGAATGTTGAATGAATTACACTTGTAAGTAAGTCAGTGAACGGTGAGAAAAAAGTGAAATACGTGAGTGTTAAAGAGGATTGTGAGTGAATAAGAAAGCAGTGATTCCAAGTTGTACTAAATTTACATCAATCTGAATTGACGACGAGACGACAATACATTTATACTTGACTGCATACAAACCTAACAACACTTAGTTGACAACGCATACACCACAAATTCAAACATATACTAATATCTTTTCTCTCCCAAGTAAACAGGTTTTTCAACTATAATTGTAGTACTAAATTGATCTTCCCAGCTGTAAAAGACCAAGCATCCCTTCTCTGGTGCAGTTACCAACAGATTTCAAAGCTCCAAACCCCATCGACACTTAAGTATCTTTTGCCTTATATACTTTTGTAGGGGGTCAGGCCTTATCTGAAAATTTTTTTCCCAACTATTGTATATTGTATATGTACTATATTTATTGTACATGATAATTATTTGTTATAAGACCAGTGTTACAAAATTAGTAAAGCTACAATGGCTACGCTTAAACGATTTTATTGAGTCGGGCCTAAAATAAAGGCCTAACCGGAGACGAGTTGACAAAGTGGAGCGAGACAAAATTTGCAGAACATGTCCAAAGAGAGGAAAGGGCTGCGGAAAGAGAACTTAGAAAGGCTGAGTTAGATGCGAAGAAGTCAGAAACAGGACCTGAAGTTAAAAGGCGAGTTAGATGCTAAGATCAGAAACAGACGCCGAAATCAAAAAGGCTGAGATAGACGCGAAATCAAACAGGCAGATTAGACGCTAAAAATCAAACACGCAGAAACAGATGCTGAATTAAGAAAGGCTGAAATCAGCGCACAAAGTAAAAGAGAAGAACTGGAAATGCAGTTGAAACTGAAGCAGCTAGAAATCGAAACTCCTACCGACAAAGATCTAGAAAACTAGAAATGAAAGAGAAGGAAAACCAATATAAGAAGTATCAAGGTATCGTGAAGAATTTCACTACTGCAGACTGTATTTCAGCATTTACTCAGAATTTTGAGACAATTATGGAGCACTACCAGGTATCCATCTACAGATGGAACATAATTTATATGAGAAGTTTATCTGGGGAACCATTAAAAGTCATAGAAACCATCCCCAAAGAGTTAAGAAAAGACTATCAATACTTGAAAGCCAAAATCATGGCACATTTTTTGTTAGATGAGGCAGGATATAGAGAACAATTTGCTAAACTAGCTCCAAAAACAACACAAACGTTCTCAGACTACACTTCAAAAGTACAAGATGTATTCAGTAAATGGCTATCATCAGCCAAAATTGACAACAATTTTGAACGTTTGAAAGATCTAATATTAAGAGATAAGATCATATACTCGCTGCCACCACCTTTTTCTCGATTTTTACAAGAGTGCGAGTGTGAAAGTGTCCAACAGATATTGAAAATGGGATCAGCTTATTTTACAGCAAATAAAGACTGTTTTCTAAATGTTCAAGGTACAGATTTTGTAGCAGCAGCTACATATGATAAATTTAAACCATCAAGTTACAACAAACCTACCATCTAACAACTACTGTTGTAAATATTGTAACTACAACCATAGTGAATCTGAAATGTGTGATAAACATCCAGGGTACCTTACATACTTACAAAACCACATTGATAAGCAAGAGAGGGAAAGAAAGAACTTTAAACGATTGACTAAATGTTATCTTTGCAAAGCGTACGGCCACTGGCGTCATGCTTGTAAGGGAAAGCAAATGACGAGGAAAGCCAATGCTGCAATGTTCGACAGTTCCTCCTCGGAAGAAGAACAAGAAGAAGATCCACACCCAGTTAATGCAGCCGAAACCATTGATGTATTCCATCTAGACATATGCATAACCTGCAACCGCTTCCATGAAGATGGTATTTTAACATGCGGCCATTCTATTCAAATATCAAATGAAGAAGCCAATCTAGTAGTAGACTCAAAAGGGAAGCTAAACATCCATCACGGCTATGTTAACGGCAAAGCAGCCAGTGTTTTGAGGGATAGTGGGAGTACCCTTATTGGTTTAAAGAAAGATTTTATACAGCCTATAGATTACAAAGGCAAATATGTAACATGCAGATCTTTCTCAGGAAATATTGAGAAATATCCACTTGCCTGGGCGTACATTCAAACGCCATTTTTGACAGGCAGGGTGAAATGCGCAGCACTTTGTGATCCATGTTGCGATGTAATTATTGGCAATATGCCTGAAGTTAATGATATGCCACGTGACTTTGTAACATCTGAAAGTGAAAATATTTTAACAAATAATGCAAATTCAATTATCTCAAATAACATGTTGAAATCCTACGATAACAGCGACGAAGACCAAGCAGCAAACACAACCGTAGTAGACCACACTGACTTAGAAGATACAGACGAAATACCAGTCCCATCACTCAATATGACAAACACTGCAAGACGTTAAACTATCTCCTAATCTTTCTCAGACCGAGACAGACAAGTGCAAACAACTATTTAAAAAAAAATTGTTGCGTATCCCTTACGGGACGTTGCAGTCAACACCAGCATTTTCAGCTGCTGTTGATGTACTAGGCAAGTGTTACGTTCAGTAGTTTGCCATTGCTTTCTGAACGACCGGCCTCTATACCTTTTTCGAAAAAACCAGCAATGCCGTGTTTCGAACCCGGGTATACGGGTTCACAAACTGCGTTCGCAAGCCCTTCAGCCACAGAGACCGGCAAACAACTATTACAAGAGTATAAAACCATTTTCTCCAACCATCCAGGACAGACAGATCTAGTAGAACATCAGATCATTTTGACCTACGCATGTACCAATAAAGTGCAGACCGTATTCAATTCCAATACATTACAAAGACAAATTACACCAAGAAATCTTAGACCTGGAGAAAAACCAAATTATTAGAAGATCACAATCACAATATTGCTCTCCTATTGTGATTGTCAGAAAAAAGACGATACAATACGACTAGTGTGTAGATTACCGAAAGCTCAACGCAATAACACAGTTAGATTCTGAACCAATGGCTAATTGTGAAGACATACTGACAGACATGACAGATGCCAAATACTTTACAAAACTCGACATTACAAAAGGGTACTGGCACATACCCATTGACGGAGGCACGCTATACACTTGACAGCATTTGCAATACCTTGGGGACTGTACGAATGGTGCAAACTTCCATTTGGACTAGTCAATGCCCCAGCGACATTTGTAAGGATGACAAGACTGTTACTGGCAGACATACCCAACATACTTTCATATATGGACGACATCTGTGTACACACTAGGACGATGACAAAACACCTAGCGACGCTACGGACAAACTTTTGAACGCATCAGGCAACATGGCCTGACAGTGAAGCCAGCAAAAGTAGAAATTGCCTATCATGAAATTACCTTTCTGGGCTACAAAATTTCTGATGGATACTGTTACCATAGATGACAATATTGTTTCTAGAATTCTAAAATTGTCACTTCCTACCACCAAAAAGGAAGTCAGAAGTATGTTAGGATTGTTGAATTATTACAGAAGATTCATAACTAACTTTTCTGATTTGACAGAAATGTTTACAAATTTGTTAACAAAGAATCACCCCAATAAAATTGTAAACAGAGAGGGCCTGAGACCTGCTTTTACAAAAGTATTGTCATATTTTTCTACCAATCCCATATTAAAATTGCCAAATCTTTCAGATTGAGAACTGACGCGAGCACAATTGGTATAGCGGGCGTTTTGTTACAAGCCTATGATGACATCTTACATCCAATTTATTATGTAAGCCGCAAGTTGTCACCAAGAGAACGCAGATGGTCGACACCAGAGTTGGAAGGCCTCGCATTAATTTATTCCATTTGTAAGTTATCTAAGTATTTACTAGGTAAACATTTCATTGTTGAGACAGATAACAATCCATTAACTGTGATAACGAAAGGAACACCGACGAATCACAGGATGCCAGATGGGCTTTATTACTGCAAAACTACAGCTTCGAAATACGACACATCAGCGGCACACACAATACCATTGCAGACCTACTCTCAAGATGTCCTCACGACACGTCCGATAGTTCAACGACACCTGAGCGCAGGAATTAATGATATTATCTATAGCGCTCAGACAAGTATCACATTCCAGCGCATAATATTCATTGTTGCAAAGAACGCTGTGAAAAATTACTTTCTGTGATATGGACCAAGTCCTATTTATTTATTCGAAATACATTTTTAACTAGCGAATGCGCCGAGTAAATGAACAACGAGATTGTGAAAGGACAGTTATTTTAAACTGTTATTATTATTAACAGTTTACAGAACAGTGAAAAGAACAGTACTATAGTATGTCCACATTTGTTTGCCTTCATTCACGATCAATTATTTTGAAAACTGTCTGTTGCATCGTTATGAAATTTTTCCAGCCGTCTTATACTTACCCCCACCCAAGGAATATGTCTTTGATAGGTCCAAAAACAACTTAAATTATTGATAGCGGCGACATTCCTTTGATGTTTTGCTGAACAACTAGTGATTTCTCGCTAACAAAGTTATTTTTACGGTAATGGGGACCTTCAAATTCTGATGACACACAAAGGCGTATCCGGATTCGTATGGGAGTGGGTGCAATGAAAGAACTAGCTTAAAATCGACAGGGTCGGCTGCATTGCACCGGATGTTTATCCAATATGGCTTAGTTTCTTTCCACAGCGCGGAAAGCGTCGCACAAAGCAAGAACTCCGTAGCTCCAGCGACGACCCTCGGGAGTCTCCGAAAAAATGCACTCGTGAGATGAAGGACGCGGCCCGGAATCGAACATACAACCTTCGGAGCCCGAGTCAGACGGCTTGACCACTTCAGCACGGAGATTCCCGAGAGGGGTGCAATGTGTAATATTAGTAAAGACAGAGAATTTACAGAGGCACGGGGTAAATAATTTGTAAATTAACAGGAAAGTAGAAGGAATATATTTCTTACCTTATTTTTCATTTCCTTCTTGTTTCTTCAGCTGATGCTGATGCTGTAATGTTTAGGGACCTGAAATTCGTCTGAATAGTTGGAGCAAAATATCCCAGTAAGTGTGTACGTAGATTAAGGTCTGCGATCTGCTCAGACCTTAATCTGTGTCGGACGATTCCAGTAGGTTGATGATTGCTCTCGGTTGCATAAAATTCAATCCATCCTTTCTCCAGTAGTCCTCTTCCTCTTTCAACACATGGTCCTGACGTTTTTTCCAGTAACTTTTATCAATATTTAATAGTGCGGACAGACGGACAGACAGATAGACAGACAGGCAGATAGACAGACAGACAAACAGACATACAGACAGAAATGTAGGTAGGTTGGTAGGTAGGCAGAAAGGTAGGTGGATGGGTGGGTGGATGGCTGGCTGACTGGGTGGGTGGGAGGGTGGGTCGGTCGGTCGGTCGGTGGGTGGGTCGGCCGGCAGGCAGGCAGACAGACATACGGATAGATAGATAGATAGATAGATAAATAGATAGATAGATAGATAGATGAAAGAGATGCATAAGGTCACATGGAAACATCCAAGATCCAGCCATTGGCATCAGCTGGACTTCATTATCACACGGAGACAACATCTGAACCATACATCATTAACTCGAAGTTACCACAGTGCTGACTGTGATACAGATCATTCTTTGGTTGTTGCAAGGGTTAAACACAAGTCTAGCCCCAGGATTAATATTACTAACACTCACGATCCTGGAAAGTGCTTTGAATTTCAACAGCAACTTGAAGACGCTTTCAATGATACATCAGAAAATTGTATAGTAAATGATAAATGGAGTAACCTTAAGGAAACTACTTATAAAACAGCGGTAGGGGTTTACGGCACTGTGGATCATAAGAGGCAGGACTGGTTTGCGGCAAACAGCCAGACACTTCAGCCCTTGATTGATAAAAAGATAGCTCTCTTAAGAAACAAGGAAAGACCAACGCGTAACACTCTGAGTGAGCTGAAGCAAGCGAGGAAGGATGTACAAAAGGCTGCCAGGCAGTGTGCGAATGACTATTGGATCAAGTTATGTGAGTCCATTCAAATCGCAAGTGATAAGGGAAACATCAGAAGCATGTATGAAGGGATAAAGAAAGCCTGTGGTCCAATGATCAAAAGAAGTGCACCGCTGAAAACCTTGACTGGAGAAATCATCACTGATAAGAAACAGCAGATGGATAGATGGGTCGAGCACTATTTAGAGCTTTACTCAAGTGAGACCACGCTAGCGGATGATGCCCTCAACGCCATAGAGGCCCTGCCAACTCTTGACCACCTGGACACACTTCCCACTATAACAGAAGTTAAGTGTGCTATAAATGAGCTTGCATCTGGCAAGGCTCCAGGTAAGGATGGGATTCCAATAGAGGTAATCATGAGTGGGCAAGACACACTCGCTCTACAGATCCACCAGCTAATAGAGCTATGCTGGCGAGAAGGACAAGTCCCACAGGATTTCAAAGATTCAAACATCATAACGCTGTACAAGAACAAGGGAGATCGGAGCGACTGTAACAACTATAGGGGTATCTCACTTCTGTGTATTGTTGGGAAAGTATTTGCCAGAATTGTCCTGCACAGACTTCAAGTCCTGGGAGATCAAGTCTACCCCGAATCACAGTGTGGCTTCCGTCAGAACCGGTCTACAATTGATATGATATTCTCATTGCGACAGATGCAGGAAAAATGCCGGGAACAAAATCAGCCACTGTTTATTGCCTTCATCGACCTCACAAAGACATTCGATTTGGTCAGTCGTGAGGGTCTGTTCAAAGCACTAAAGAAGAGTGGCTGCCCACCAACTCTTCTGTCCATTGTGGAATCGTTCCACACAGGCATGAAGGGTATAATCAAGTTTGATGGCTCAACTTCAGAAGAGTTTGAAATCAAGAGTGGAGTTAAGCAAGGTTGTGTACTATCCCCCACCCTCTTTGGGATATACTTTTCACTTCTGCTGAAATATGCCTTTCGTGATCAGGATGACGGTATATACATTCACTCACGCTCAGATGGTGGCCTCTATAATGCTCAGAGATTGAAGGCCAAGACCAAAATTAGCAGGGTACTTATCAGAGAGTTGCTTTTTGCGGATGATGCTGCGATTACGACCCACTCTGAGGAAGAATTACAACATCTACTATCATCATTCTCCAATGCTTGTTCTGAATTAGGTTTAACAATTAACAAAAAGAAGACACAGATTATGTCACAAGGTGCACATGATGTACATTCAATCTTTATTGACGACGCCAAACTGGAGATAGTAGACCATTTTACATATCTAGGATCAGAGGTAAATAGCAAATTATCCCTCGATCAGGAAATCAACATCAGGATTGGCAAGGCAGCAACAACAATGAACATGTGAGCAAAAAGAGTCTGGGAGAACAGGAAGCTTACTGCCAAAACAAAAGTCCTCGTCTACCAAGCCTGTGTCCTTAGTACTCTTCTTTATGGCAGTGAAACCTGGACAACTTACTCACGCCAAGAGAAACGTTTAAACAGCTTTCATATGCGGTGTCTGCGAAGAATACTTGGTATTAAGTGGCAAGACAAAATCACAAATACTGAAGTATTGAAAAGATCAGGTTGTGTGACGGTGTATTCCATGATCAGTCTTCGTAGACTTAGATGGATAGGACACGTTAGGAGGATGGATGATGGTAGAATACCAAAGGACATCTTTTTTGGTGAATTACAGACGGGTAGGAGATCTCAGGGTCGGCCTCTACTACGATACAAAGATGTGTGTAAGCGGGACATGATTGATACAGGCATTGATAATGCACAATGGGAACACGTCGCCGCTGAACGTGTTGCATGGAGGGCAACTATCAGAAATGGAATAAAGACAAAGGAGAAAATGATTGCAGATAAAGCACACACAGAGCGTGAGAGACGTAAGATGGTGCAAAATGGTGGAAATGACCATGTTTTCACATGCGCCTACTGTGGGCAAACATTTGCAGCAAGAATTGGCCTTACCAGCCACACTCGCCACCGCCATGGATCGTAGTTATTAAGCCTTTTTGAAGCACAATGTACCAAACTATCGTCTGTCAAGACGGAAAGGTGCCAGTGAGATAGATAGATGGATGGATGGATGGATTGATATCGGTGGGTCGGTCGGTGGGTCGGTCGGTCGATGGGTCGGTCGGTCGATGGGTCGGTCGGTGGGACGGTCGGTCGGTGGGTGGGTCTGTCTGCCGGCCGGCAAGCAGGCAGACAGACAGACAGATAGATTAGATAGGTAGGTAGGTAGGTAGGTAGATAGATAGATAGATAGATCCCCGCCAGAAGCCGGGCCTTGTCAGCTAGTTTATTTATATAATCACGATTCATGAAAGAACCTCCATTTGGAGACACCTCTGAATCTTCGCGCTATTTGTTTCAAAACGGAAATCACGTGAAAATTTAAAAAAATGCGGGGACGTGTCTTGGTGAAGCTGTAATACTGTTAAAATCATGGACGGAATCTCTAAGTCGTAATTAATATACCGCATATAAACTAACTTTGAAATCTGCTGTAAAATCTCTAGAACAAAAATTTTTCTGTTGGGTGGACATAATGATAAGGTTATATACTCTATCTCATCATTTCCCCTCAGTTGGTTACTGAGATATTGAATTTTATATTGAGGCCAAAAAAAAAAAAACACACAAAAAAAACACACACACTATAGTCATATCCCTAATGTCATATGCTTCATTGTTTTATTGGAGTCTATCAATGTTTCGTCTCGTTAGGAATCATCTTGGTCTACTGGTAGTCAGTCCTTATCTATTGTCTATGTTTACTGGGCAATGTAGTTGTCACGTCTCTGTAATTCATCATCCCCAATTCTTTGAATTGTCATGTCCCTTAGTCATTATAGTTCTTTGTAATTTGATTGTGCCGGTCTCCCTGGCCTATGAGTTAGCGACTTTCTCTGTAATCCGGTATACTCTCGCGAGAAACGCGACGTTCTCGAGAATCGGTGGCGGTTCTCGCCGCGTCGGTAACTTACGGGATATGTGAGCCGGTCGCTCAGAAAGCGATGGCAAACTACAGAGCGTAATCTTGCCTAGAAATCATCAATCAGCTGAAATATACTGATGTTCGTACTAACTAATGTGTCTCTAACATTGATATAATTATGTCACAGTAATTGTTATGTTGATTGAATTTTATAGTAAAGTTGTCCTATTAGTTCTGTCAATCTATGTCAGTTCATGTTGACCGTTGTTTTGTCATTTTAATCCGACGAATTGTCTTGTCAACTTTATGTTCTTGCCAGCAGACAGTTTTGTCTCATCACAGTCTTCAACTCGTTTATTTACAAATATGGTTTTGCTAACATCGCATTAACATTAGTGTAAGAGTTTATAATACTCCTATAGTTGACTTAGTTCTACGGAGTGCACTACATAATTTGTGTTGCTGGTGTTGTTCTAACTGTGATTCTAGTGTGTATAGGTGTAATGCATTCCCGACAGTCTGTTTTGTGAGTCCATCCATACACCCATACATCTGCCTGCCTGTCTGCCGTACCGATTCCTACACCAACAGTCAAAGAGCCTGTTCCTCTGTACGTCACAAACAATTGTATTTACCAATTCACATGTAGTGCCAGGCCGTTTACATTGGTAGAACAGAGAGACAGCTTAACAAACGAGTGTCAGAACACATACCTCAATGGGTCAACAAGATACAACACACAGGAGATGCTAGCCTCGTGGGGCCGACACACCGGAAGCCCCCGGCGTCTTCAATTGGTAGGCACATTACCGAAAGTGGCCATGTGGTGGACAGAGACACTGCCTTTCGCGTGTTGTTTAACACACAAAATACTCGCTTGTTAAAGTTTGCAGAAGCAATTATGATCTATCAACGCAAGCCAGAATTGTGCAAACAGTAAGACATGTTAGTCAGATTAAAATTACCGTGGTAGATAAGTGACATTATTGTGCGAATATGTGTATATTTCAACTTGAAGGATTTATCTAGTTAATTCACGTAAGTTGTGTGATTTCTGCAGTATGTACCTGACGAGATGCAGCGAAATATGCCAGGCAATAAATCGTGCAATCTATTGTTTGTGTCTTCGTTATTCAAATTCACTACGGGAAAACATTGTTTTGAATATTTTTTTATTACAATTTTTGAGGGGTACATTGCCTTGTACTCGAGAAACGACAAACATATTGAGCAACACCACTGGGGCGAAATATTTTACTGTTATTTACGCGCGGCACTGTCCGGGTTTCCTTCTAATAAAATAAATTTAAAAAATGTTTGCATATACTTTACAGGACATTGCTGTCAACATCAGCATCTGTCAGCTGATTGTTGATTTCTTTGCAAGATTACGCTCAGTAGTTTGCCATTGCTTTCTGAGCGGCTGGCTCACATACCCCGTAAGTTACCGACGCGATTCGAACCACTGCTGATTCTCACCGTCGTCACGTTACTTACGAGAGTATACGAGATTACGGAGAAAATTTGCTAACCTCTAGGCCAGGAAGCCAGCACATAACAATTACTGTGACATAATTATATCAATGTTAGAGACACATAAGTACGATAATGATTACGGATTACAATTTATTGTTAGTTTTTGGTGGTTCGCATATCCTTTTACAGGACATCGCTGTCAACATCAGCATCTTTCAGCTGATTGTTGATTTCTAGGCAAGATTACGCTCGGTAGTTTTCCATCGCTTTCTGAGCGACCGGCTCACATATCCCGTAAGTTACCGACGCAGCGAGAACCGCCACCGATTCTCGGGAACGTCACGTTACTCACGTGAGTATACCGGATTACAGAGAAAGTCGCTAACTCATAGGCCAGGGAGGGCGGCACAATCAAATTACAAAGAACTATAATGTCTAAGGGACATAACAATATAAAGAATTAGGGATGATATTTACAGAGACGTGACAATTATATTGCCCAGTGGACATAGACAATAGATAAGGACTGACTACCAGTAGACCAAGATGATTCCTAACGGGACAAACCATTGATTGACTTCAATAAAACAATGAAACATATGACATTAGTGTCATTAGGGATGTGACAAATCATTTACGACAACGATAACAAGGGAAATAACACGACTATTAATTATTGCAAGGGACAATACCCAAAGAATAAATAGAATAAAATTATAGTGACATAAAATTGAACAATCAAGCAGCATTATAAGCCGCTTAGTTATTTAAATACACAGACATATGATAGAAAATGAATTCTTTGTAAGTTGTTATCTATTACAGGATAGCAAAAAAAAAAAAAAAATGCAATTACATGTTTAGAAATATTTTTATTTTCTAAACCTAAATTTGAGTTATCTATAGTTATAAATATGTCATTACCGTGTATATGCGTAAACCTTATTTTTCATTTCCATTTTTGAAGGGTGCATTGCCTTGTACTCGATAAACAACAAATATATTGAGCAACACCACATATTTTCTTGTTATTTACGCGCTGCACTATCCGGGTTTCTTTCCAATAGCGCGATATTCAAACCATCAACTTTATGTGCATCAAATATTGTGGTGCGTTATTCTTTGGGATTGATATTCTAAAGGATACTATGAATTTTTCTTTGGAATTATTATTACCGAAAACAACAAGTTATCGCCATGTAATCCAATATGACTACATTTACAGTTCCAAGAGAAAACTATGAAGTCCACCTACTTCACCAGTCTGACTAGACAGACAGACAGACAGAAAGACAGAGACAGACAGACGGACGGACGGACGGACGGACGGACGGACGGAAGGATGGATTATGGATGGATGGATAGATAGATAACTAGGTTGGTAGGTGGGTTTAGGTAGACAGACAGACAGGCGGGCAGGCGGGCAGGCAGGCAGGCAGGCAGGCAGGTGGGCCGGCAGGCAGACAGACAGACATATAGATAGATAGATAGATAGATAGATAGATAGATAGATAGATAGATAGATAGATAGATAGATAGATGGATGGATGGATGGATGGATGGATAGATAGATAGATAGACAGACAGACAGACAGACAGACAGACAGACAGACAGACAGACAGATAGATAGATAGATAGATAGATAGATAGATAGATAGATAGATAGATAGATAGATATCGGTCGGTCGCTCGGTCGGTCGATGGGTCGGTCGGTGGGTCGGTCGGTGGGTGGGTGGGCCAGCCGGCAGACAGACAGACAGGCAGACAGACAGATAGATAGATGTCACGAAGTGATGTCGACGACTCATCTAAGCGCATGAGGACTAATACATTCCCATCCATTCAAACATTTCATCGCTCCTTATACTTGAAATATAAAACGACAACCAAGAAACGGCCACTGTAACAAACCTTTACAAGACGATATGGTTTTATATCTTGCAGACTTTAATCTGCCGACTCCTGTAACATGTCGACAAACTCAATCGCTCCACAAAGAAACACTTGAGAACACACACACTGCTGAACATAAAGAGCGGCGTAACGGACTGTTAGCCATGCTTAAAAGACATGCTGCGTCCAAACAGGACGGCAGCCCAAGTCTAACTGATCTCTCAGTGACGTTTTCTGTGACGCTTTCACGCTTGCACCAAAACGTCCTGCACACTTATCATTCTTTTGAAATAATGCAGTGCAAAGTGTGTCTTATAATCCATATCCTGATCCAGGTTTATGGCACTCACCCCCTCTACCCTTCAAAATGTTGCAAACATTTTGCTAGTTTATTCTGCTTGTTCTACCCTGAAAGGAACGAGAAGTGGTGTCATCTGTCTGTCCCACTTACAACTTAACTTACTTTAACTCATTAACTATCCAATAACTTATTCACATAATAATATAACTAATCAGTACCTAACTAACTAATAATACAACCATATAATTCATTAAACCAGCAATGTTACAATATCACCAGCTCACTTTGTGCAAATAATTATCAATTAACCAAATGTGTTTCCGTAATTATTCTTTTCTTCTCCTTCAAGGATAAATCTAATCCTCTTTATATCTTCATGAACATTACTCCCGCAGGATAAATCTTTTTCTTCAATCAACTGTTGTACTGTGGTATCATTGCCCAATGCTCACATCTGTATGCAGAGAAGCTAACTCATAATGCTTTCATCTGCCCATCGATGCTAGTACAATGCTGATCTAACCATAGAAGTTAGTATCCATAAATCATCCTTAACTCTCTAACGGTCATATCTCGGTATCATATAGACTGCCTTCGCGTATCAGCCTAACGAGAGTTTCCCCAAACCTCTTAGTCTAATGACGTTGGTTAGTCCACAGTACACCTCCATATTCGTCTAAAGATGTAACGCATATCTTGGAACAATTCTAGTGTGCTGTTATATCTGCGTAGGGAAATTGCTTCTATCCCAGCACACCTCACTGCACCCTCACACCGCGTGTGTTTTCCTCTGTACCTTTATTATCTATTGTTGCCTTTACCCTTGATAAAACCAATGGTAAACATTTGCATATGATCAAGCAGTAAATCAAAACTAATTTGTAAGACCACATGCATAGTCTAAAAACAATATGTAAGGATCTGTATACTACAATTTAGCATAAATACAACAGATTAAATGACCTATCACCAACGAAGAAAATAAATTAACACCATTCACCTAATTTACTATCTTAACTAATGAACACCTCTTACTCACGTGCTGGATTCACGTGAGAACAACATGACATTCTTTTATTTATGATGATGTAAATTAAATTAAATTATCCTGTAACTTTCAGGTGTATTAGACGACTGGTATGTCTTTAAATGTCATTCATATTTTAGTATCTGTATTTCCATCTTATAACACCGTTCTTCGACCATATTCCCTGTATGTTTTCATTCAATTCAACAACGTCGTGTATTTCTAATTTGTCATTGTTAAATGAATTGTTATCCATCGTTGACACAGAAGTTTGTCCTCTAGTATTCGATATTCCAATACCGACAACTGATGTAATGACTGGGTAATTGGGCATCCATATAAAGGAGGTCTCAAACGTTGTATCATCAGATTCGGGCGACTGATTGGCCCTGCTCAAAAAGTTATCGCCTATCCTGAACACGTTGATCGGAATTTCTTCTGGACTCGACATAAAGGAGCACGGTTGACCTAATGGACGTGGATGAGTAATCATCTGCGGGTTTGGCGATTCAATGTTTTTGGGCAAAATTATCTTCAACGTTAAAACATGCATGGACATTCCTCGGATTTGAAAATGTAGCCAAAAAAGTTCGTGATTTGATAATGAGTGACTTAGTATCTCGGCCTTGACCGACCAGTAAAATCTGCTCACGATTTTAGCTTAATCTCGACTGCATGTATACTAGTCAGTGTTGGTTGTATTATGATTTCAGAATGTTTCGTGTACGCAATTCACAATGTTTCAAGTGAAGTATATATTTTAAGATGTAATTTTTCTTAATGACGTTTAGTGTACGTTTCCATAAGTTCTGTTTCTCAAGGTTGATTTTTGATGCATATAGGAATCGTTTATCACCGTTATGAAAAATCGAATTTTGTTGTAGACGAATTTTTTTTGTCACAAGATTTCTCAAACCTTGAAGAATATTTGAATGTTCTGAGAATATTGGTTCATAATTTTAATATAAGATTCACTTGCTTTCATCCAAGTGTTTAATTCTCAACGTTCACGAATCAATTTGACTTCATCCAAACTATCGTTTCCAGGAATTCAATGATTAATGCAATTTTCAAAGTTCAGTGAATTTCGACTGTTTAACTGTAAATTTATAGTCTTGTGTTGATGTACTTCAAGAAATTTCTTTCGAACGTTCTTGAAGAACTGCGTATATATGTAATTCCTCTGACAACTGTTTGTCTTTTTTATTTTTCTGACGTAGTCTTGTGTGTAACAACAAACATGTTGGCACATAGGTTCAAGCATTTCAAGGGTCAAGTATTTGAGATAAAAAATGTGAACTGAAGTATACGGAATCTGACGCCTGAATCAACCAGTTCGATGCCGTGTTATTACCATCTTTTTACCAGTTACTATCAGATAATCGGTAGTTGTCTCCTTCGGCGTGCCTGTTACACCAGGTCAGCAACCAAATTAGATGAGAACAAGCGGTACGGATTCAAATGATGAACCAGTAATATCGTAGATCACAGTCGAGATTTTCGAATACCGTCGAACAACATCCTGGTCCAAACGCAATTTTCATGCTCTTCTATCACACATACGTCTTGAAGAATAATAATTTACTGTCCATGTACGCTTTCCTTTACTTTAACACAACTATGACTATAATAGTTTATATGTCGATTTATTTCACGTTGAACTACATTTTCCTGTATCTGTGAAGACGAATTGTACTTGAATATGATGTGAATGGTATCGTAATCTGAGTCCAGATTTCAAATCTACGTTAACTGCAATAAAGATATTAAATCTTCAGAACCATCAGTAACTGAGTAACTCTTGACGACATGTTATATAATGTTATAATGTTCGTGTCGCCGGAATATGAAATGTTTATGTAGATCAATCTAATCACATTTTCTGAACCTGCGTAAATTCTGCTGGTAGTACTGACTTGTAGAATAAATAGATTAAATCGTCTGGTGTTCAACCATGTTGGGTGTGGAAAGGATGTTGATAGGTTGACGTTGTGCTAAGACGTTCGTAAATTCAGTTCATAAATGACGACGTGAGGAGTTCGTGTTCTGTCCCGATTTACCGAGTTGATTTGCTCGATGGTAGAAATATCCTCGAAAATTTCAACAATAATACGTCCTAGTGTACGTGTGCGTGTCGTCCTGACGTGTGATGAAGTGTCCGGTATGTGAATAATGATGTTGTAATGTCCTCCATAATGTTATCAGTGTTCTCAAGTCCAAAATAATGTTGAATAACGGTGTTGTAGACAATTCTCAATGACGTAATAAATATGTGTACACTGACCTGGTTGTCATTATGCGTTGATGTATGTGAAGGTGTAGTTCTTCCGTGTTATGTTGACGTACTGTTTATTTGGATAAATTGGATATGCTCACAAATATATATTTGCACTGTCTAAGTTATCAATTATAGCAGTGCAGTGTTCGTGCAAGATCTACTCTCTTTCTCATCTGTACCATTGCACCGTATATATATTCTAATTCTTGATCTCCGATTGTACATTCTGATTCTTTAACTTTCTGACGCATAGTTCAATGGTTTATTTCTTAGGATCTTACAATATTATTGTTCTTATAATATTCTTGAACTGTCAAATATGACTCAATTTAAATTATATTACTCACTTTTACAAACAGTTGTTGTTTTCTGAATGTTCACTTCTGTGCAACAGTGTGTGCGTAATCCATTGTTTCTGATGCGCACATCCTGTATAATCGATGGCTTGATTGCACTTCTATTTAGTATTTAACACAATATACTCTGAGTGGTATATTTACACTTCAATTTATAATAATGATCAGTGTTTACTGTTGTAAATTAATCGGTAATTGATTTCATTTTCCAAACAACTGCTTAGGCGACATCTTTACGCGGCTCTTCCTGTGTGTTTATTTTCCGTGCTACACCGTGCGTTCACATGGTTTCAGCTGTGCATAGTTTTTCGTGACCTTGGCCTTCACATGTATTTGGCTCGATCTTTTGAATGATAAATTGTTACTAATATGTCATAAATTAATAATAAATCACGAGTTCATACTCATTACTATCCAGGACGAGCTCCCATTTGTCACGAAGTGATGTAGACGACTCATCTAAGGGCATAAGGACTAATACATTCCCATCCATTCAAACATTTCATCGCTCCTTATACTTGAAATATAAAACGACAACCAAGAAACGGCCACTGTAACAAACCTTTACAAGACGATATGGTTTTATATCTTGCAGACTTTAATCTGACGACTCCTGTCACATGTCGACAAACTCAATCGCTCCACAAAGAAACACTTGAGAACACACACACTGCTGAACACAAAGAGCGGCGTAACGGACTATTAGCCATGCTTAAAAGACATGCTGCGTCCGAACAGGACGGCAGCCCAAGTCTAACTGATCTCTCAGTGACGTTTTCTGTGACGCTTTCACGCTTGCACCAAAACGTCCTGCACACTTATCATTCTTTTGAAATAATGCAGTGCAAAGTGTGTCTTATAATCCATATCCTGATCCAGGTATATGGCAATAGATAGATAGATAGATAGATAGATAGATAGATGCACAGATAGATAGATAGATAGATAGATAGACAGATAGATAGATAGATAGATAGATATCGGTCGGTGGGTCGGTCTGTGGGTCGGTCGGTCGGTCGGTCGGTGGGTGGGTGGGTGGGCCGGCCGGCCGACCGACCGACCGACCGACCGACAGACAGACAGATAGATAGATAGATAGATAGATAGATAGATAGATAGATAGATAGATAGATCCCCGCCAGAAGCCGGACCTTGTCAGCTAGTTTATATGTATAATCACGTTTCATGAAAGAACCCCCATTTAGAGACACCTCTGAATCTTCGCGCTGTTTGTTTCAAAACGGAAATCACGTAAAAATTATTAAAAAATGCGGGGACGTGTCTTGGTGAAGCTGTAATACTGTTAAAATCATGGACGGAATCTATAAGTCATAATTAATATACCGCATATAAACTAACTTTGAAATCTGCTGTAAAATCTCCAGAACAAAAATTTTTCTATTGGGTGGACATAATGATAAGGTTATATACTCTATCTCATCATTTCCCCTCAGTTGGTTACTGGGATATTGAATTTTATATTGAGGCAAAAAAAACAAAACAACAACAACAACAACAAAACACACTATAGTCATATCCCTAATGTCATATGCTTCATTGTTTTATTGGAGTCTATCAATGTTTTGTCTCGTTAGGAATCATCTTGGTCTACTGGTAGTCAGTCCTTATCTATTGTCTATGTTTACTGGGCAATGTAGTTGTCACGTCTCTGTAATTCATCATCCCCAATTCTTTGAATTGTCATGTCCCTTAGTCATTATAGTTCTTTGTAATTTGATTGTGCCGGTCTCCCTGGCCTATGAGTTAGCGACTTTCTCTGTAATCCGGTATACTCTCGCGAGAAATGCGATGTTCTCGAGAATCGGTGGCGGTTCTCGCCGCGTCGGTAACTTACGGGATATGTGAGCCGGTCGCTCAGAAAGCGATGGCAAACTACCGAGCGTAATCTTGCCTAGAAATCATCAATCAGCTGAAATATACTGATGTTCACAGCGATGTCCTGTAAAAGGCTATGTGAACCACCAAGGAAAAAAAACATTGTAATCCGTAATCGTTATCGTACTAACTAATGTGTCTCTAACATTGATATAATTATGTCACAGTAATTGTTATGTCGATTGAATTTTATAGTAAAGTTGTGCTATCAGTTCTGTCAATCTATGTCAGTTCATGATGACCGTTGTTTTGTCATTTTAATCTGACGAATTGTCTTGTCAACTTTATGTTCTTGCCAGCAGACAGTTTTGTCTCATCCCAGTCTTCAACTCGTTTATTTACAAATATGTTTTTGCTAACATCGCATTAGCATTAGTTAGTTGGTTAGTTAGTCGCAGTTCCAACTTCACAGCAACGGGTCGTCCCATTATGCTCCGTTCCTGTGCCAGTAAATATCACACAAAATGCTCCCCACTGCCCAATGTGAAAAGTGGAAAGGACAGGAGTCTCGACAAATAACAGCCCGCACAGATACACTGTGCATAATGCCGCCGCCAGAATGTCAACACAATAGTCCCCCACAAAATACCCAGTTCATTTCTGATGGAATCGGCAGTCATTTTCCCATCTGGATGTTCACCCACACAGTCCACGAAATACATTTCATCGTCGATGGCAGTGGCAGTCAACCAGAAGCCCAGCAGCCACACATTTCTGCATAAGGCAAAAACCGGTCAACTCTGGGACATAGCCATCTGCCCTCGGGCAGATTCAAAAACATTTCACATGAAACTCACAGCTAACAGTGTCGCGCCATGCACTCACTCAGTAGCAGGGTGACGGAACCATCAAGCCTCCTTAGTCGCCTCTTACGACATGCATGGTAGGCTGCAGTGTTGCTATTCTTTGCTTCCCTTATGGGCCCCGGCAACACACGGGAACATTAGTATTAGTGTAAGAGTTTATAATACTCCTATAGTTGACTTAGTTCTACGGAGTGCACTACATAATTTGTGTTGCTGGTGTTGTTCTAACTGGGATTCTAGTGTGTATAGGTGTAGTGCATTCCTGACAGTCTGTTTTGTGAGTCCATCCATACACCCATACATCTGCCTGCCTGTCTGCCATACCGATTCCTACACCAACAGTCAAAGAGCCTGTTCCTCTGTACGCCACAAACAATTGTATTTACCAATTCACATGTAGATGCCAGGCCGTTTACATTGGTAGAACAGAGAGACAGCTTAACAAACGGGTGTCAGAACACATACCTCAATGGGTCAACAAGATACAACACACAGGAGATGCTAGCCTCGTGGGGCCGACACACCGGAAGCCCCCGGCGTCTTCAATTGGTAGGCACATTACCGAAAGTGGCCATGTGGTGGACAGAGACACTGCCTTTCGCGTGTTGTTTAACACACAAAATACTCGCTTGTTAAAGTTTGCAGAAGCAATTATGATCTATCAACGCAAGCCAGAATTGTGCAAACAGAAGGACATGTTAGTCAGCTTAAAATTACCGTGGTAAATAAGTGACATTACTGTGCGAATATGTGTATATTTCAACTTGAAGGATTTATCTAGTTAATTCACGTAAGTTGTGTGATTTCTGCAGTATGTACCTGACGAGATGCAGCGAAATATGCCAGGCAATAAATCGTGCAATCTATTGTTTGTGTCTTCGTTATTCAAATTCACTACGGGAAAACATTGTTTTGAATATTTTTTTATTACAATTTTTGAGGGGTACATTGTCTTGTACTCGAGAAACGACAAACATATTGAGCAACACCACTGGGGCGAAATATTTTACTGTTATTTACGCGCGGCACTGTCCGGGTTTCCTTCTAATAAAATAAATAAAAGAAATGTTTGCATATACTTTACAAGACATTGCTGTCAACATCAGCATATGTCAGCAGATTGTTGATTTCTTTGCAAGATTACGCTCAGTAGTTTGCCATTGCTTTCTGAGCGGCTGGCTCACATACCCCGTAAGTTACCGACGCGATTCGAACCACTGCTGATTCTCACCATCGTCACGTTACTTACGAGAGTATACGAGATTACGGAGAAAATTTGCTAACCTCTAGGCCAGGAAGCCAGCACATAACAATTACTGTGACATAATTATATCAATGTTAGAGACACATAAGTACGATAATGATTACGGATTACAATTTTTTTTTAGTTTTTGGTGGTTCGCATATCCTTTTACAGGACATCGCTGTCAACATCAGCATCTTTCAACTGATTGTTGATTTCTAGGCAAGATTACGCTCGGTAGTTTGCCATCGCTTTCTGAGCGACCGGCTCACATATCCCGTAAGTTACCGACGCAGCGAGAACCACCACCGATTCTCGGGAACGTCACGTTACTCACGTGAGTATACCGGATTACAGAGAAAGTCGCTTACTCATAGGCCAGGGAGGGCGGCACAATCAAATTACAAAGAACTATAAGGTCTACGGGATATAACAATACAAAGAATTAGGGATGATATTTACAGAGACGTGACAACTATATTGCCCAGTGGACATAGACAATAGATAAGGACTGACTACCAGTAGACCAAGATGATTCCTAACGGGACAAACCATTTATTGACTTCAACAAAACAATGAAACATATGACATTAGTGTCATTAGGGATGTGACAAATCATTTACGACAACGATAACAAGGGAAATAACACGACTATTAATTATTGCAAGGGACAATACCCAAAGAATAAATAGAATAAAATCATAGTGACATAAAATTGAATAATCAAGCAGCATTATAAGCCGCTTAGTTATTTAAATACACAGACATATGATAAAAATGAATTCTTTGTAAGTTGTTATCTATTACAGGATAGCAAAAAAAAAAATGCAATTACATGTTTAGAAATATTGTTATTTTCTAAACCTAAATTTGAGTTATCTATAGTTATTAATATGTCATTACCGTGTATATGCGTAACCTTATTTTTCATTTCCATTTTTGAAGGGTACATTGCCTTGTACTCGATAAACAACAAATATATTGAGCAACACCACATATTTTCTTGTTATTTACGCGCTGCACTATCCGGGTTTCTTTCCAATAGCGCGATATTCAAACCATCAACTTTATGTGCATCAAATATTGTGGTGCGTTATTCTTTTGGATTGATATTCTAAAGGATACTATGAATTTTTCTTTGGAATTATTATTACCGAAAACAACAAGTTATCGCCATGTAAACCAATATGACTACATTTACAGTTCCAAAAGAAAACTATGAAGTCCACCTACTTCACCAGTCTGACTAGACAGACAGACAGACAGACAGACAGACAGACAGACAGACAGACAGACAGACAGACAGACAGACGGACGGACGGACGGACGGAGGGACGGAAGGATGGATTATGGATGGATGGATAGATAGCTAACAAGGTTGGCAGGTGGGATTAGGTAGACAGACAGACAGACAGACAGACAGATAGACAGACAGACAGACAGGCGGGCCGGCAGGCAGGCAAGCAGGCAGGCAGGCAGACATATAGATAGATATATAGATGGATGGATGGATGGATGGATGGATGGATGGATGGATGGATGGATGGATAGATAGATAGATAGATAGATAGATAGATAGATAGATAGATAGATAGATAGATAGATAGATAGATATCGGTCGGTCTGTCTGTCGATGGGTCGGTCGGTGGGTCGGTCGGTGGGTGGGTGGGCCAGCCGGCAGACAGACAGACAGACAGACAGACAGACAGATAGATAGACAGACAGATAGATAGATAGATAGATGCATAGATAGATAGATAGATAGATATCGGTGGGTCGGTCGGTTGGTCGGTGGGACGGTCGGTCGGTGGGTGGGTGGGTGGGTGGGTGGGTGGGCGGGCGGGACGACCGACCGACCGACCGACCGACCGATCGACAGACAGACAGATAGATAGATAGATAGATAGATAGATAGATAGATAGATAGATAGATAGATAGATCCCCGCCAGAAGCCGGGCCTTGTCAGCTAGTTTATTTATATAATCACGTTTCATGAAAGAACCCCCATTTGGAGACACCTCTGAATCTCCGCGCTGTTTGTTTCAAAACGGAAATCACGTGAAAATTTTAAAAAATGCGGGGACGTGTCTTGGTGAAGCTGTAATACTGTTAAAATCATGGACGTAATCTCTAAGTCGTAACTAATATACCGCATATAAACTAACTTTGAAATCTGTTGTAAAATCTCCAGAACAAAAATTGTTTCGTTGGGTGGACATAATGATAAGGTTATATACTAAATCTCACCATTTTCCCTCAGTTGGTTACTGAGATATTGAATTTTATATTGAGGCAACAACAAAAAACACACTATAGTCACATCACTAATATCATATGCTTCATTGTTTTATTGGAGTCTATCAATGTTTTGTCTCGTTAGGAATCATCTTGGTCTACTGGTAGTCAGTCCTTATCTATTGTCTATATTTACTGGGCAATGTAGTTGTCACGTCTCTGTAATTCATCATCCCCAATTCTTTGAATTGTCATGTCCCTTAGTCATTATAGTTCATTGTAATTTGATTGTGCCGGTCTCCCTGGCCTATGAGATAGCGACTTTCTCTGTAATCCGGTATACTCTCGTGAGAAACGCGACGTTCCCGAGAATCGGTGGCGGTACTCGCCGCGTCGGTATCTTACGGGATATGTGAGCCGGTCGCTCAGAAAGCGATGACAAACTACCGAGCGTAATCTTGCCTAGAAATCATCAATCAGCTGAAATATACTGATGTTCACAGCGATGTCCTGTGAAAGGCTATGTGAACCACCAAGAAAAAACAACAACATTGTAATCCGTAATCGTTATCGTACTAACTAATGTGTCTCTAACATTGATATAATTATGTCACAGTAATTATTATGTCGATTGAATTTTACAGTAAAGTTGTCCTATCAGTTCTGTCAATCTATGTCAGTTAATGTTGACCGTTGTTTTGTCATTTTAATCCGACGAATTGTCTTGTCAACTTTATGTTCTTGCCAGCAGACAGTTTTGTCTCATCACAGTCTTCAACTCGTTTATTTACAAATATGTTTTTGCTAACATCGCATTAGCATTAGTGTAAGAGTTTATAATACTCATATAGTTGACTTAGTTCTACGGAGTGCACTACATAATTTGTGTTGCTGGTGTTGTTCTAACTGTGATTCTAGTGTGTATAGGTGTAGTGCATTCCCGACAGTCTGTTTTATGAGTCCATCCATACACCCATACATCTGCCTGCCTGTCTGCCGTACCGATTCCTACACCAACAGTCAAAGAGCCTGTTCCTCTGTACGCCACAAACAATTGTATTTACCAATTCACATGTAGATGCCAGGCCGTTTACATTGGTAGAACAGAGAGACAGCTTAACAAACGGGTGTCAGAACACATACCTCAATGGGTCAACAAGATACAACACACAGGAGATGCTAGCCTCGTGGGGCCGACACAACGGAAGCCCCCGGCGTCTTCAATTGGTAGGCACATTACCGAAAGTGGCCATGTGGTGGACAGAGACACTGCCTTTCGCGTGTTGTTTAACATACAAAATACTCGCTTGTTAAAGTTTGCAGAAGCAATTATGATCTATCAACACAAGCCAGAATTGTGCAAACAGAAAGACATGTTAGTCAGCTTAAAATTACCGTGGTAGATAAGTGACATTACTGTGCGAATATGTGTATATTTCAACTTGAAGGATTTATCTAGTTAATTCACGTAAGTTGTGTGATTTCTGCAGTATGTACCTGACGAGATGCAGCGAAATATGCCAGGCAATAAATCGTGCAATCTATTGTTTGTGTCTTCGTTATTCAAATTCACTACGGGAAAACATTGTTTTGAATATTTTTTTATTACAATTTTTGAGGGGTACATTGCCTTGTACTCGAGAAACGACAAACATATTGAGCAACACCACTGGGGCGAAATATTTTACTGTTATTTACGCGTGGCACTGTCCGGGTTTCCTTCTAATAAAATAAATAAAAGAAATGTGTGCATATACTTTACAGGACATTGCTGTCAACATCAGCATATGTCAGCAGATTGTTGATTTCTTTGCAAGATTACGCTCAGTAGTTTGCCATTGCTTTCTGAGCGGCTGGCTCACATACCCCGTAAGTTACCGACGCGATTCGAACCACTGCTGATTCTCACCATCGTCACGTTACTTACGAGAGTATACGCGATTACGGAGAAAATTTGCTAACCTCTAGGCCAGGAAGCCAGCACATAACAATTACTGTGACATAATTATATCAATGTTAGAGACACATAAGTACGATAATGATTACGGATTACAATTTTTTTTTAGTTTTTGGTGGTTCGCATATCCTTTTACAGGACATCGCTGTCAACATCAGCATCTTTCAAGCTGATTGTTGATTTCTAGGCAAGATTACGCTCGGTAGTTTGCCATCGCTTTCTGAGCGACCGGCTCACATATCCCGTAAGTTACCGACGCAGCGAGAACCGCCACCGATTCTCGGGAACGTCACGTTACTCACGTGAGTATACCGGATTACAGAGAAAGTCGCTAACTCATAGGCCAGGGAGGGCGGCACAATCAAATTACAAAGAACTATAATGTCTAAGGGACATAACAATACAAAGAATTAGGGATGATATTTACAGAGACGTGACAACTATATTGCCCAGTGGACATAGACAATAGATAAGGACTGACTACCAGTAGACCAAGATGATTCCTAACGGAACAAACCATTGATTGACTTCAATAAAACAATGAAACATATGGCATTAGTGTCATTAGGAATGTGACAAATCATTTACGACAACGATAACAAGGGAAATAACAAAACTATTAATTATTGCAAGGGACAATACCCAAAGAATAAATAGAATAAAATCATAGTGACATAAAATTGAACAATCAAACAGCATTATAAGCCGCTTAGTTATTTAAATACACAGACATATGATAAAAATGAATTCTTTGTAAGTTGTTATCATTACAGGATAGCAAAAAAAAAAAAAAATGCAATTACATGTTTAGAAATATTTTTATTTTCTACACCTAAATTTGAGTTACCATAACTTTATGAAGGGAAAATCCCAACTGCACCTCCCCGCGGTAGAGGATGGAAACACACTACGGTGTGGCTAATACAGCTCTGGGGACCGAGTATCCACCGGAATAAGTGGACAACTCTGCAGCTGAGCAGGGCAGGGCACTCACTTGTCCTTACAGTCGGAAATGGCTGTCAAAGGCAGAGGTAAAAGACCACCATGTGGATGTGGAAGGCAAGGGGAAACCACCACATTATCTTCCCAAGACTTTATGGCAAAACATAAATCAAAGTTAGTGAAGGACGTTAATGGCTGTCTTAGGGCATCCTCGTCCGGTAGGGACAGTCATGAGCCACAGGTGACACCAGACCGTCATCCAGCTACTGATGGCAAAATCATAACTAAAATAAATAAATTTAGAGTAGGAACATGGAATGTTAGGACATTAAATGAGCTAGGAAAGTTGACCAATGTTCTAGGAGAGATGGATAGCATGAAAATGAATATACTAGGCGTTAGTGAGATGAGATGGAAGGGATCGGGCAAAATTATAGCTGACAATCATACAATAATTTATTCTGGAGGGGATACACATGAAAAAGGTGTAGGAATAATATTAGACGAAAAAACAGCCAAGTCAATTAATGGATACTGGTGTATATTCAGATAGAGTTATTATGGTAAAAATCAAAGGACAAACCAATAGACATAAATATTATACAAGTATATGCACCAACAGCAAGCAGTAGTGATGAAGAAATACAACACTTTTACGACGAAATAGAAATGGCGATGGCTCAAATTGGATCACAAGAAATAAAAATAATACTTGGTGATTTTAATGCAAAAGTAGGAAAGGGAAAAATGGAGGATGTAGTGGGGAATTATGGTTTAGGTACAAGAAATGAAAGAGGGGAAAAGCTAATAGAATGGGCAAATATCAATGAGATGATAATTGGAAACACATGGTTTAAACACCATAAAAGACGACTGTACACATGGATAAGCCCTGATAAGAAAACACGCAACCAAATTGACTACATACTAATTAATAAAAGATTTAGAAATGCTTTAATTAATGTAAAGACAATGCCTGGTGCTGACTGTAATAGTGATCATGTACCACTATGTGGACAAATAAAAGTAAGATTAAAGAGAGGGGAAAAAAATGGTTAAGAACATGAGACTTAATAAAGAGGTTCTGAAAATAGATAAAGAAATGCAAGAACAATACAGAGTGACTGTGAAAAATAGGTACAATGCAATAACTAAAATACAGAGTACAGATGAACAATGGGAAATGTTAAGGGACTCCATTCATCAAACTAGCAAAGAAGTATTACCGGAGAGAGGCAAAATAGCTAAGAAAAAATGGATGAATGAAGATATCTTAAAACTGATGGACAAAAGAAAACAGAGTAAAAATGACAAACAAGAATACGCTAAGATAAATAAAGAAATAAAAGATAAATGTGGGAAGGCTAAAGAAAGTTGGTTAAACGAGCAATGCAAAAAAATTGAATTAAATTCCATTAAAGATACAAAAAATATGCACAGACAAATCAGTGAGCTTACAGGAAGAAAAATAAGAATAAATACAGGGTGTTTGAAATCAAAAACAGGAAAGATAATATTAGAGGAAGATGCTATAATGAAGAGGTGGAATGAGTATATAAGAGAATTATATGAAGGAGAAAGGGGAGAATTAACAGAAGATAGTAACTTAGAAGGTCCACCTATTCTGAAAGAAGAAGTCGCTGACGCTATGAAACGTATGAAGAAAGGAAAAACAGCTGGGCCAGATGAAATCACAATAGAAGAATTAGAAGTATTGGGAGAATTTGGAGTAGATATATTAACCAAAATGTTGAATGATATTTACAGCAGTGGATATTTACCCAGTGATATGCTGAAATCTTTATTTATAGCTATACCAAAAAGACCAGGAGCAATTGATTGTGAAGATTTTCGTACAATTAACCTTACAAACCATATCACTAAGCTTCTACTCAGAATCATAATGAGAAGAATCAAAAAGAAAATAAAAATGGAAATTAGTGAAGAACAGTATAGATTTGTGGAAGGAAAGGGCACAAACAATGCAATTTATACATTACGGACACTAATAGAAAGGTCAATAGAGAAACAGAGAGACATATATTTGTGCTTCATAGATTATACTAAGGCATTTGATAAAGTAAAACATGATGAACTGATTAAAATGTTGGAAGATATCAACATTGATGGAAAAGATTTAAGAATAATAAAGAATGTTTACTGGAACCAAGTAGCAGCAATTAAAATGGGAAATAAAGAGGGTAGTTACGAACAGATAAAGCTAGGAGTACGACAAGGGTGTGTCTTGTCACCAGATCTTTTCTCCCTGTATAGCGAAGTAATAATGAGAGAGATCAAAGAGATGCCAGGAATACTAGTTGGAGGTTATAATATAAATAATATACGCTATGCAGATGACACAGTATTGGTGGCGGATAATTCAACAGACCTACAACAATTATTAGACGTTGTAGTAACAGAGAGTGCAAGGAAAGGACTCTCCTTGAATATCAAGAAAACAGTAACAATGGTAATATCAAAGAAAATGGTGACACCAAAATGTGACATAGAAATAGAAGGGAAAATCCTTAACCAAGTTGATAATTTTAGATACCTAGGGGCATTTATAACATCAGATGGAAGATGTACAACAGAGATTAGGAGTAGAATAGGGCAGGCAAAAGCCGCTTTTCAGAAAATGAAGAGTATCTTATGCAATAAGTCACTATCACTGAATGTAAGAAAGAGAGTGCTGAAATGCTATGTAGAACCAGTTTTGCTGTATGGCAGTGAATCTTGGAACGTAAATGAACAAATTAAGAAGAAATTAGAAGCAACAGAGATGTGGTTCCTGAGACGAATGTTGCGAATTCCTTGGACTGCCAGAGTAACTAACGACGACTGCCTGAAACAGGCTAATGAAACTAGAACATTATATATAACAATAAGACAGAGACAAACATCTTTCTTCGGTCACGTGATGAGAAGAGAGGCATTGGAGAACATCGTAACAACTGGAAAGATTGAGGGGAAGAGAGGCAGAGGTAGACCAAGAGAAGTGATGCTGGATGGATTGAGACGGTGGCATGGAGGAATATCAGCACCAGAGTTGATCCAGAAAACCAAAGACCGAGATTTATGGAGAGCCATGAACGCCTACGCCAGCCGGCACGGCACTTGATGATGATGATGACATTTGAGTTATCTATAGTTGTTAATACGTCATTACCGTGTATATGGGTAAACCTTATTTTTCATTTCCATTTTTGAAGGGTACACTGCCTTGTACTCGATAAACAACAAACATATTGAGCAGCACCACATATTTTCTTGTTATTTACGCGCTGCACTATCCGGGTTTCTTTCCAATAGCGCGATATTCAAACCATCAACTTTATGTGCATCAAATATTGTGGTGCGTTATTCTTTGGGATTGATATTCTAAAGGATACTATGAATTTTTCTTTGGAATTATTATTACCGAAAACAACAAGTTATCGCCATGTAATCCAATATGACTACATTTACAGTTCCAAGAGAAAACTATGAAGTCCACCTACTACACCAGTCTGACTAGACAGACAGACAGACAGACAGACAGACAGACAGACAGACGGACGGACGGACGGACGGACGGAGGGACGGAAGGATGGATTATGGATGGATGGATAGATAGCTAACTAGGTTGGTAGGTGGGTTAGGTAGACAGACAGACAGACAGACAGACAGGCGGGCCTGCAGGCAGGCAGACATATAGATAGATAGATAGATAGATGGATGGATGGATGGATGGATGGATGGATAGATAGATAGATAGATAGATTGATTGATAGATAGATAGATAGATAGATAGATAGATAGATAGATAGATAGATAGATAGATAGATAGATAGATAGATAGATAGATAGATAGATAGATAGATAGATAGATAGATAGATATCGGACGGTCGGTCGGTCGGTCGATGGGTCGGTCGGTGTGTCGGTCGGTGGGTGGGTGGGCCAGCCGACAGACAGACAGACAGACAGACAGACAGACAGACAGATAGACAGACAGACAGACAGACAGATAGATAGATAGATAGATAGACAGATAGATAGATAGATAGATAGATAGATAGATGCATAGATAGATGCATAGATAGATAGATAGATAGATAGATAGATAGATAGATAGATAGATAGATAGATAGATAGATAGATAGATAGATAGATAGATAAATATCGGTCGGTGGGTCGGTCGGTTGGTCGGTGGGACGGTCGGTCGGTGGGTGGGCGGGTGGGCCGGCCGACCGACCGACCGATCGACAGACAGACAGATCTATCTATTTATCTATCTATCTATCTATCTATCTATCTATCGATAGATAGATAGATAGATAGATAGATAGATAGATAGATAGATAGATCCCCGCCAGAAGCCGGGCCTTGTCAGCTAGTTTATTTATATAATCACGTTTCATGAAAGAACCCCCATTTGGAGACACCTCTGAATCTCCGCGCTGTTTGTTTCAAAACGGAAATCGCGTGAAAATGTAAAAAAATGCGGGGACGTGTCTTGGTGAAGCTGTAATACTGTTAAAATCATGGACGTAATCTCTAAGTCGTAATTAATATACCGCATATAAACTAACTTTGAAATCTGTTGTAAAATCTCCAGAACAAAAAATTTGTCGTTGGGTGGACATAATGATAAGGTTATATACTAAATCTCATCATGTTCCCTCAGTTGGTTACTGAGATATTGAATTTTATATTGAGGCAACAACAAAAAACACACTATAGTCACATCACTAATATCATATGCTTCATTGTTTTATTGGAGTCTATCAATGTTTTGTCTCGTTAGGAATCATCTTGGTCTACTGGTAGTCAGTCCTTATCTATTGTCTATATTTACTGGGCAATGTAGTTGTCACGTCTCTGTAATTCATCATCCCCAATTCTTTGAATTGTCATGTCCCTTAGTCATTATAGTTCATTGTAATTTGATTGTGCCGGTCTCCCTGGCCTATGAGATAGCGACTTTCTCTGTAATCCGGTATACTCTCGTGAGAAACGCGACGTTCCCGAGAATCGGTGGCGGTTCTCGCCGCGTCGGTATCTTACGGGATATGTGAGCCGGTCGCTCAGAAACCGATGACAAACTACCGAGCGTAATCTTGCCTAGAAATCATCAATCAGCTGAAATATACTGATGTTCACAGCGATGTCCTGTAAAAGGTTATGTGAACCACCAAGAAAAAAAAAACATTGTAATCCGTAATCGTTATCGTACTAACTAATATGTCTCTAACATTGATATAATTATGTCACAGTAATTGTTATGTTGATTGAATTTTATAGTAAAGTTGTGCTATCAGTTCTGTCTATCTATGTCAGTTCATGTTGACCGTTGTTTTGTCATTTTAATCCGACGAATTGTCTTGTCAACTTTATGTTCTTGCCAGCAGACAGTTTTGTCTCATCAAAGTCTTCAACTCGTTTATTTACAAATATGTTTGTGCTAACATCGCATTAGCATTAGTGTAAGAGTTTATAATACTCCTATAGTTGACTTAGTTCTACGGAGTGCACTACATAATTTGTGTTGCTGGTATTGTTCTAACTGTGATTCTAGTGTGTATAGGTGTAGTTGCATTCCCGACAGTCTGTTTTGTGAGTCCATCCATACACCCATACATCTGCCTGCCTGCCTGCCTGCCTGCCTGCCTGTCTGTCTGCCTGCCTGTCTGTCTGTCTGTCTGTCTGTCTAGTCAGACTGGTGAAGTAGGTGGACTTCATAGTTTTCTCTTGGAACTGTAAATGTAGTCATATTGGATTATATGGCGATAACTTGTTGTTTTCGGTAATAATAATTCCCCAAAAAAAATGCATAGTATCCTTTAGAATATCAATCCCAAAGAATAACGCACCACATTATTTGATGCACATAAAGTTGATGGTTTGAATATCGCGCTATTGGAAAGAAACCCGGATAGTGCAGCGCGTAAATAACAAGAAAATATGTGGTGTTGCTCAATATGTTTGTTGTTTATCGAGTACAAGGCAATGTACCCTTCAAAAATGGAAATGAAAAATAAGGTTTACGCATATACACGGTAATGACATATCAATAACTATAGATAACTCAAATTTAGGTTTAGAAAATAAAAATATTTCTAAACATGTAATTGCATTTTTTTTGCTATCCTGTAATAGATAACAACTTACAAAGAATTCATTTTTATTTCATGTCTGTGTATTTAAATAACTAAGCGGCTTATAATGCTGCTTGATTGTTCAATTTTATGTCACTATGATTTTATTCTATTTATTCTTTGGGTATTGTCCCTTGCAATAATTAATAGTCGTGTTATTTCCCTTGTTATCGTTGTCGTAAATGATTTGTCACATCCCTAATGACACTAATGTCATATGTTTCATTGTTTTATTGAAGTCAATCAATGGTTCGTCCCGTTAGGAATCATCTTGGTCTACTGGTAGTCAGTCCTTATCTATTGTCTATGTCCACTGGGCAATATAGTTGTCACGTCTCTGTAAATATCATCCCTAATTCTTTGTATTGTTATGTCCCTTAGACATTATAGTTCTTTGTAATTTGATTGTGTCGCCTCCCTGGCCTATGAGATAGCGACTTTCTCTATAATCCGGTATACTCACGTGAGTAACGTGACGTTCCCGAGAATCGGTGGCGTTTCTCGCCGCGTCGGTAACTTACGGGATATGTGAGCCGGTCGCTCAGAAAGCGATGGCAAACTACCGAGCGTAATCTTGCTTAGAAATCAACATTCAGCTGAAAGATGCTGATGTTGTCAGCGATGTCCTGTAAAAGGATATGCGAACCACCAAAAACTAAAAAAAAATTGTAATCCGTAATCATTATCGTACTTATGTGTCTCTAACATTGATATAATTATGTCACAGTAATTGTTATGTGCTGGCTTCCTGGCCTAGAGGTTAGCAAATTTTCTCCGTAATCTCGTATACTCTCGTAAGTAACGTGACGATGGTGAGAATCAGCAGTGGTTCGAATCGCGTCGGTAACTTACGGGGTATGTGAGCCAGCCGCTCAGAAAGCAATGGCAAACTACTGAGCGTAATCTTGCAAAGAAATCAACAATCAGCTGATGTTGACAGCAATGTCCTGTAAAGTATATGCAAACATTTCTTTTATTTATTTTATTAGAAGGAAACCCGGACAGTGCCGCGCGTAAATAACAGTAAAATATTTCGCCCCAGTGGTGTTGCGCAATATGTTTGTCGTTTCTCGAGTACAAGGCAATGTACCCCTCAAAAATTGTAATAAAAAAATATTCAAAACAATGTTTTCCCGTAGTGAATTTGAATAACGAAGACACAAACAATAGATTGCACGATTTATTGCCTGGCATATTTCGCTGCATCTCGTCAGGTACATACTGCAGAAATCACACAACTTACGTGAATTAACTAGATAAATCCTTCAAGTTGAAATATACACATATTCGCACAGTAATGTCACTTATCTACCACGGTAATTTTAAGCTGACTAACATGTCTTTCTGTTTGTACAATTCTGGCTTGCGTTGATAGATCATAATTGCTTCTGCAAACTTTAACAAGCGAGTATTTTGTGTGTTAAACAACACGCGAAAGGCAGTGTCTCTGTCCATCACATGGCCACTTTCGGTAATGTGCCTACCAATTGAAGACGCCGGGGGGCTTCCGTTGTGTCGGCCCCACGAGGCTAGCATCTCCTGTGTGTTGTATCTTGTTGACCCATTGAGGTATGTGTTCTGACACCCGTTTGTTAAGCTGTCTCTCTGTTCTACCAATGTAAACGGCCTGGCATCTACATGTGAATTGGTAAATACAATTGTTTGTGGCGTACAGAGGAACAGGCTCTTTGACTGTTGGTGTAGGAATCAGTACGGTTTTATATCTAATGACTGGAGTTGCAGCACCGAATGTTCGGCCTACTGCTGTAGTAAGCCGGTCTTGTAGACGTTGCATTACGTTATCCCCTCGAAAGGTTAGCTGGATGAATACCTTGAGGTTAGGGACTGTAGTTACGTCTGCTTTGTGTTTGGGCTGTTGGCAGTTGCGCTTTATAAATCCTGTGGAGTACCCATTTAGGTTTAAGACATTCTTCAAAGTTTCAAATTCCTCTGTCAGTGTGTCCTGGGTGCATATCTTTCTAGCACGGTCAAACAAGGTCCGTACTAAGCCATGTTTGTACTGGACAGGTGTGAAGCTCTGAAAATTCAGGTATTGGCCAGTCCATGTTCCTTTGCGATACACCGATCTTTGAATTGTGCCATCTGCTCTACGCCTCATTAGAATATCTAGGAACGGTAACGCTTCGTTGTGTTCGTGTTCCATAGATACAGAGACGTTTTTGTGCGTCTTGTTCATTGTGGCCTGAAACGATATTGCTTGTAGCTCGTCCTTGGTGATAATTAGTATATCGTCCACATAACGACGGTAAAAGGCCAAGTTGTTGATGTCTGAGGATCTCATTTCTTCTAAATGTGCCATGAAGATGTCCACTAGAATAGGACCAAGAGGACTCCCCATGGCCACTCCGTCAATTTGGCGGTATGACTTAGTTAGAAAATTGAATTGTATGTTGGCGGTACATAGTAGTAGTAGCCTCTCCAGAATAGGTGTTGGTATGCCTAATTTTAGTTGTTTGTCTTCAATGCGTTCCCTTATTATTTTCACTGTCTCCTCTAACGGAAAGTTAGTGAATAGGGAGGCTATATCCATGGATGCCATGTGTTTGTTATTTATGTTCATAGTATCCAATTCCTCCAGTTGGAATGTATCTCTGAGTATTTTTGGACCGCAGGACTGTATTAGATATAAAACCGTACCGATTCCTACACCAACAGTCAAAGAGCCTGTTCCTCTGTACGCCACAAACAATTGTATTTACCAATTAACATGTAGAATTACCTGCCAGGCCGTTTACATTGGTAGAACAGAGAGACAGCTTAACAAACGGGTGTCAGAACACATACCTCAATGGGTCAACAAGATACAACACACAGGAGATGCTAGCCTCGTGGGGCTAACACATCGGAAGCCCCCGGCGTCTTCAATTGGTAGGCACATTACCGAAAGTGGCCATGTGGTGGACAGAGACACTGCCTTTCACGTGTTGTTTAACACACAAAATACTCGCTTGTTAAAGTTTGCAGAAGCAATTATGATCTATCAATGCAAGCCAGAATTGTGCAAACAGAAAGACATGTTAGTCAGCTTAAAATTACCGTTTTCTTTCCGCAGCTCGGAAAGCGTCGCACAAAGCACGAACTCTGTAGTTCCAGCGACGACCCTCGGGAGTCTCCGAAAAAATGCACTCGTGAAATGATGGACGCGGCCCGGAATCGAACATACAACCTTCGGAGCCCGAGTCAGACAGCTTGACTACTTCCCCACGGAGATTCCCGAGAGGGGTGCAATGTGTAATATTAGTAAAGACAGAGAATTTACAGAGGCACGGAGTAAATAATTTGTAAATTAACAGGAAAGTAGAAGGAATATATTTCTTACCTTATTTTTCATTTCCTTCTTGTTTCTTCAGCTGATGCTGATGCTGTAATGTTTAGGGCCTGCAATTCGTCTGAATAGTTGGAGCAAAATATCCCAGTAAGTGTGTACGTAGATTAAGGTCTGCGATCTGCTCAGACCTTAATCTGTGTCGGACGATTCCAGTAGGTTGATGATTGCTCTAGGTTGCATAAAATTCAATCCATCCTTTCTCCAGTAGGCCTCTTCCTCTTTCAACACATGGTCCTGACGTTTTTTCAAGTAACTTTTATCAATATTTAATAGCGCTGACCGGACAGACAGACAGACAGATAGACAGAAAGGTAGGTAGGTAGGTAGGTAGGCAGAAAGGTAGGTGGGTGGGTGGGTGGATGGCTGGCTGGCTGACTGGGTGGGTGGGTAAGTCGGTCGGTCGGTCGATCGGTGGGTGGGTGGGTCGGCCGATAGCAGGCAGGCAGACAGATAGATAGATAGATAGATAGATAGATAGATAGATAGATAGATAGATAGATAGATAGATAGATAGATCGGTCAGTGGGTCGGAGGGTGGGTGGGTGGGTGGGTCGGCCGGCCGGCCGGCAGAGAGACAGACAGACAGACAGACAGACAGACAGATAGATAGATAGATAGATAGATAGATATCGGTCGGTCGGTCGGTCGGTCGGTGGGTCTGTCGGTGGGTCGGTGGGTCGGTGGGTCGGCCAGCAGGCAGGCAGGCAGGCAGACAGACAGACAGACAGACAGACAGACAGACAGACAGACAGACAATAGATAGATAGATAGATAGATAGATAGATAGATAGATAGATAGATAGATAGATATCGGTCGGTCGGTCGGTCGGTCGGTGGGTCGGTCGGTCGGTGGGTCGGTGGGTCGGTGGGTCGGTGGGTCGGTGGGTCGGCCAGCAGGCAGGCAGACAGACAGAATAGATTAGATAGATAGATAGATAGATAGATAGATAGATAGATAGATAGATAGATAGATATCGGTCGGTCGGTCGGTGGGTCGGTGGGTCGGTGGGTCGGTGGGTGGGTGGGTCGGCCAGCAGGCAGGCAGGCAGACAGACAGACAGACAGACAGACAGATAGATAGATAGATAGATAGATAGATAGATAGATAGATAGATAGATAGATAGATAGAGGTCGGTCGGTCGGTCGGTCGGTCGGTCGGTCGGTCGGTGGGTGGGTGGGTCGGCCAGCAGGCAGGCAGGCAGGCAGACAGACAGACAGATAGATAGATAGATAGATAGATAGATAGATAGATAGATAGATAGATAGATAGATAGATAGATAGATATCGGTCGGTCGGTCGGTCGGTCGATGGGTCGGTCGGTCGGTGGGTGGGTGGGTCGGTGGGTGGGTGGGTCGGTGGGTGGGTGGGTCGGCCAGCAGGCAGGCAGACAGACAGACAGATTAGATAGATAGATAGATAGATAGATAGATAGA
>JACEFZ010000489.1:160000-165000 GCA_014155875.1 Cepaea nemoralis | reverse complement strand
CTGAAAAGGATGTGCAGAAGTCTGTTGGCACTTGCACCCACTCCTCGCCAGGTTCTAAGTCCTCAAGTGAACACACCTGTTGAAGAATGTCTTCGGCTTGACCCATCCACGACCGTCCTCTTTTTAACCTGCTGCCCTTCACCTTCCTAATTTCACTATGCAGTGGATGTTGTGTGTTTGCGTTAATTCTGAGGTAGGCGCGTGCCCTGCAAACTTGTATTCTCTCTTCAATGGTTGGAAAATCAAGAAGGTAGCGCATCGCCCTGCATGCTGTATCTCTTGTACATCCAAGAATAATGCGCATAGCTTCATTCTGTATCCTTTCCATCCTTTCTATCTGCTTATGGCTGAGAGTCAGGATTGCCATTGCATACTCCAAAACAGACATGACCAGCCCCTCGTACAGAAGACATAGATGGCGCTGCTCACAGTTTGCTGCCGCCATCACCCGCATCGCTGCCAAACCCCGCTTGGCCTTTGTTATCACCTGGTCTATGTGCACATTATAAGCAAGGCTTCGATCAAACCGTATCCCCAGGTAATTCATTGCCTGCGTTCTTTCCACCGTCTCTGAACACAGCATTACAGTTGGTGTTGGATTGTTGACAATATGATTATTCAACGAGAACCAAGTCACTGTTGCCTTTGTTGGGTTGACCATTGCCCCAGCTTCATCACACCAAGTACTTATGCGATTGAGTTCGGTTTGTAGTTCCACAGCAACCTCCTCTCTATCCTTACCCTGACGATACACTAAAACATCATCGGCATATGACAATGTCCTGCCAGGTCCAGTGATCTGCTCACTGGTGATTCTCACTGTGTAGGCGTTGAACAGTACCGGAGATAATGGTGATCCCTGTGGTAGGCCAGGATATATTGTTGTTGGTTCCGAAGTCCAACTGCCACATCTAAAAACTACTTTCCGTTGGAAGAGGGCTGCAGCGATCCAACTAAGGAGGAATGGACTTACGTTTAGTTCAAGAAGCTGAAACATTAAAAAATCCAGTGGTACTCTGTTGTATGCGTCCTCAAGATCAATCGCTGCAGCAACGGTTTCAGTGCCTGAGTGGAAACCTTCATAGACATCATGGGCAAAGACTGCTGCATTGGTCCAGGTTTCTCTTTTTGGACGGTACCCACCCAGGGTAGGTGGGAAAACACCTTGCCTCTCTAGTTGGCTTGATATTTTCCTGGCAATTACCTTCTCCAGCAGCTTGCCTATTGTATTCTGCATGGTTATAATTCGATATCCCTGAATTTTTTGTGTGGTCTTTGTCAGGCTTCGGCAAGGGAATCAGATAGCTGTGTAACCATTCCTCCTTGATGCTAGCACTCCCTATACTGTTGTTGTACATGTCTGCTAGTTTCTCTAGCTCATTGTCGGTACACCTATTTATGTCGTCGTATCTTATGCCATCAGGACCTGGAGCACTGTTTTTTGATCGTCGAAGCACAGCCTTGATTTCTTTCACTGTCACTGTGTCTTCATCCGAAGTGTTCTGGGCCTTGCATCTGTCTGAGGTGACCTCCTTGGCCAGATTTCGGCCTCCCATGTCTGTCTGGTTGCTCTGCTCAAGGTAGCGTTCAAAGAGGGCTTTGCCCTTGTCCTCGTCAGTCCTCTGCCAGATGAGGTCAGCACCTTGGAAGTCAGAAATGCTCTTATTCTTGACTACACCACTCATGCTTTTATGTAGTCGCCAGAACAATTTCAGTGACTTGTCTGTGCTTACTCTTTGACACACCTCTGCCCATTTTTCGCTTTTAACCACCTTGACCAGTTTTTTGAAATAGCTTACTTTTGTGTGCATCTCTCTTTCTAAGTGCAAGCAGGGACTAGGATGACCAGCTCTGTTCTTCTTGGCATTTTGCCATCTCCTTACAGCACTACGCTTATCCACCCAAGCCTTCTCCACCTCGAAACTCCACCACGGTGGCTGCTCCCAGCTTTTTTTCCTGCCCTGAAACGTTCTGCGCTTGTCACGTCTTATTTTACTCACCACATCTTGCCCTGTACTGTCATACTGGAACGTCTTTACCTTTAGCTTGTGCTGCCTGGTTCTGCCTTTCTCCACCAATATGCTGCAAGGGTGGTGGTCGCTGCCATGGTGTCCTAGGACACCCCATCTACACACTGTAGTGAGTGAAGGTGAAACTAGCGCCAGATCAATAGCACTGTCCTCATCGCCTGGACGGCTTGCTGTCCTGGTGACACAGCCACTGTTGATACAAACCAGGTCGATGGTTTCCAGTGCAGTCTCGAGCTCCTCGCCTTGTGTATTGGAGGAAGTGTTTCCCCATGATCTGCCTTTAGCGTTGAAGTCACCACAGAAAATAACATTTCTCTCGTGGCCTAATATGCCACTTAAGCACTGCCACTTCTGGGCGTCCACACTCGCATTGCGGGCATAAACATTAACCAACACGAATGGTATACTGGAATGAACTCTCAACGCCTGTATTTGTATATCGTCACTGTCCCAACTGGACATGTCTAGCTCTGACGCCACCATGCTGTCGCGAACGAGAATCGCCGTTCCCAGATGTCGTCTGTTGTAGAAACATTTGAAGCCGGCAATTCGGAGTAGCTGATCGCCCAGTCTCGTCTCCTGGAGTGCTACAATGTCGTTCCTGTAAACTAGGGTTTCTAAAATAGAGCCCCGTTGTTTTACACTGGCACAGTTCCAATATAGAATACGGATGTTCCTGAGTCCTAGACGGTGACACTTGAGTCTAAAACGTCTCAAACCACCGCGCTTACCTTGCTTCTTTCTCCCTGCGCGGCTACCACGCCGCTTCGTTATGTTGACTGCTGACCGCTCGGAGAACACACGTTGTTCCGCCATGTTGAAAAAACGTAAACACAGACAGCTGAGAACCACACACGCTGCTGAAAATTCACTCAAGGATGGCTTCGCTCGATGCACGAACTCCGTAGCACCCGCGCAGATCTTGAGTAGAAATTCCTGGTTTTACATCCTGGCACACCAATTACACGCAAGCGATGAATAAATCCATCCCCTACGCGAAAAAGTTAACGAACACAAAACAACACGACCGTCCGTCGCCATCTTGAAACCGGAAGATGCTTACTGTTTGAAGTTTGCTGTTTGTTTGTTTTTTTACTGTCGGAAGAAACCGTCACTCCTCGATGTCTCATTCCTGCCAGACCATAGTTCTATATTGAGGGTTATGGGTGATGCCTGTCTACGACCATACTACTATTACTACGTTGAAAATGCCGGTTCTCGTCCGATCACCGAAGTCAAGCAACGTCGGGCGTGGTTAGTACTTGGATGATCTATGAGATAGATAGATAGATAGATAGATAGATAGATAGATAGATAGATAGATAGATAGATAGATAGATAGATAGATAGATAGATAGATAGATAGATAGATAGATAGAAAATCAAATCAAAATCAAATTAACTTTATTAGGGTCACAAATTGGGCGCGCAGGCCCGTCTTACATTCGGCCCTTTCAATCACTCGTCTTTCGTTCATCAAGAGCATTATACATTTACATAGGAAGAAAAATAAACATTGTGAAATGAATGTTGTAAACATAAACAAGGTTAATTACCATGTTATGAAGCCCATCTCCCACCTATCCATACATCACCCCACCCACACAACCCCACTTACCCACACACACACGCACCAAGGGACACATAAACACCCCCACCTACCCACACACACGCACACCAAGGACACATACATATCCCCACCAACCGACCCTTCCCCCCCCACACTGCCCTCACCTGATCCCCCAACCAAAACACACTCGCCACCCACAAACATTCCCCCACCAACCCACACATCCCACGACCATCCACATCTTAACCCACACATCCTCTCCCCACCCACACCTCAAACCACCCATCCCTTAGCCACATCTCCATCGACAACATATTCCCCACCCATGCACACAATCCCCCACCAACCCACACATCGCACATTCACTCACACATCCCCAAACCATACACACACATCCCCACCAACTGACATGTCCCTACCCCCCCCCCCACCCACACACACACCTCCCTAACCACCCATACATCCCCAATCCACACACACACACCCCACCACCCACATATACAACTTCCACCCACCCACACATGCCTTAACCTAAACCCCCACCACGCAATCCCCCACCCGCACATCACATACACCCCCTACCACGTACTATTCCCAACCCATCGCACCACACACACATATATCCCTCACCAACACATCCCCACTTACACACCACACACATATCCCCCACCCAGATACCACACAATATTCCCACCCACACCCACACAGATACCCTTACCCATCCACCCCACATACCCCCACTCACACACCACAAAAATCCCCCACCCACACACACATACCTCACTCACACAATATCCCCAACCAACACACCACACACCTCTCCCCACCCACACACGCATTCCCTACCCGTCCACCAAACACACTCACTCACGCATACATCCTCCACTACGCACTCACACACCCCACCCACCCACCCCCAACCAAACATCTCTCGATCACAATACCCCTACCCACACACATCCTCCACCCACTCACACATCCCACCCCGACACATACAACTCCCTTACCCACCTACACATCCCTAAGCCACTCACATACCCCCACCCACACATTCCCCATCCACACACACATCTCCCACCCACACACCCCCGCATACTTCAACCAACAACCACAATCCCCTACTCACCCACACATATACCCCACCCATACGCACATTCCCCGCACCCATCACACACATCCCCCACACCACACACTATCCTCCACCCATACCACCACAAACATACCCTCCACCCACACATCATTCACACATCCCCCACCAACACACCGCACACATATCTCAAACCCACACACCATACACATCTCCCCACCCGCCCTTGCATCCCCAATTCACCCAACACAATCCCCTATCCACACAACCCCGCCTCCCACACATACTTCCTCAAACCATCCACACATCTCCA
>JACEFZ010000489.1:65000-157500 GCA_014155875.1 Cepaea nemoralis | reverse complement strand
TTCCGCTGCCTATGTTAATTATTTTCTAAATTTACCAAAAATTAGCAGACTATACCAAAATAGTCATGAGTGAATGAGAATGAATTACTTTTGTGGCACTAAAATTTACGTATCATGAATAATAGGATGAAAGGATTTATATATTTGTGATCTAAGAATCATTGATTGATTAATTTTTTCTCAATAGTGCCATGTGTGTCACTATTGACAATAAATATCAAACTATGACGCTTAGAGTAGAAATAACAAATGTACTTTATTTTTTTTGGAAAGAATTTAGAAATTACTTCCCATAACGTTTTATGATTGTACCTACAGGGAAACAATCATTACAATCTGACATATGGAAAATGTGAGCATGCATGTATTGTCTTTCCATAGCAGCCATAATAACTACAGGTCACCGGGTAACTTCAACTGTGGGTGGAATATAGTTACCAAGGTTGTTGGACCAGTATTAGATTATCCGACCACATCGGTGGGTTTCTAATTCTGTAATCATCTCATAAGGGAGATGATTTACGGCCTAACATGTTCTTTTTGTGATTTTTTTATTTTGTTGGAAGGTAGGGCGTTGCTTGTAAGATAGCGTTAGTCGCTGTTAACTACCGGTCTGGCTGATGTCAACTCGCAACCAAAGTACAAATCCAGCTAGGGGACAATGCTTGGGACAAGTGGTCTCATGGCAGCACGTAAAAGAAATATTTATCATGCATCATTACCATATGCATGTCAATGTATTGAACAAACGAGAAAGTCTAACAGACTAAACACTTAGTCGATTCTGACTTATAAATTAATTATTAATTTTAACCAGGTATAAACACCCATGATGAAAGGTTATCCCTTTCATAAGAGGGGGCGGCGGAGAGTGTCAGAATCTCCCTCGCCATCGCCTGGAGACGACGGACAAGCACGACGTGAACCCGACTGACAGCTACGACGCAGTTGAGGTCCAGTGATTAGCGTGACGCACGACGCGTACGTGGACTAACAGCCAAGGGCTAACTCGAAACCTCGAGTGTAGAACAGACTGCCTAGGACTGCGAGACTGGACGGACATGGGAGAAAGTGCTGAGTGTATTGAGGAGTTATCCGATGCTTGATGTGAGCGAGCTTGTATGCTTTGTAGATACTGTGTAAAGACGGAGTGAGTGTCTGTTTCCATGCATTGATGTACTTATATATTGCATGTATGTATTGATAACTGGCATTGCCACTAACTGTGAGCGCAACATTATGTGAATGCCGTTTAAGAGTGTGATTAAAGTGTTTCAGTTATATAGCCGCGTGTTTGAGAACAGTCATTTGTTATGTATGATTGTTTCACTCCCTGCTAGTGAACACGAGCCACTGTGAATAGAAAGTAAGACTCTGACATCCACTATATGGGTTGATCTAGTCCCTCCTGTGGTGACTAAGTGCTTGATTTTGCACCTTGTCCAGCTCTTGTAGTGTGGTTTTTGATGCCGAACACCACGCAGTTGATCTGTATTCCAGGTGTGGTCGTATGCTTTGCTAAGTATTTTCCCACTGGCTCCCCATGTGATTCCACTTAGCTTTCTCAGGATGGCTATTTTCCTTCTGGCTTTTGCTACTGCTTTGTTGATGTGCTTTCTCCCTGTCAGCCTGTCATCAAATGTTACTCCAAGGTATGTTGGTTCTTTTTCTTCTCTTAGGGGTGTTCCATTTATCTGGATGATCCCTGCCTTTTGTTTTGGGGAGAGGGTAAATACTGCACTTGTCAGTGTTTACGCTGACACACAATCTATTTGCCCATGCAATAAATGTATCTACAGCTCTTTGTAGTAATCTGGTGGCCACTGATGCATGTTCATTTGTGCTCCATAGAACCAGGTCATCGTCGAAAATTGCCGCTTTAATTCCATGTGGTAGATTAGCAACAAGTTCATTGATGAAGATTAGAAAAAGTGTGGGGTGACAAGACTCCGCCCTTGGGAACACCGTGACGCAGTAGTAATTTCTTGCTCTTGAGTCCGTCTATCTGTACTCGAGCTCTTCTGTTGTGTAAGTATGCTTTCACCCATTTGTACATTCTTCCATTGACTTTGCAGTTTCTCAGTTTCTTCATCAGACCTTCTTTGCAGACTTTATCAAAGGCTTTCTTCAGATCTATCCATGCCGCAAGCACCAGCTTCTTCTCTTGGAATGCATTCTCAATTTCTTGAGAGAGGTAGATTGTCTGATCTTACGTAGAGTAGCACTGCCTAAAGCCAGCCTGCTGTGGCACAAGGATGTTTTTACTTTCAATGCACCACTGCAGTCTGTGATTGATGATGCGCTCCAGTGTTTTGCAGAGACAGCTGTTGAGGCTAACTTGTTTGTAGCTAGAGACAATGGAACTATGTTTCCCTGATTTTAGGAGGGGTATCATGATTGCTTCTCTCCAGGCTTGTAGAACACTGCCTAAAGTCCAGCTGTTATTGAAGATCTGCAACAGCTTTGCTTTGGCCTCTGTTACTAGGTTCCTGATCATTTCATTGGAGATACCATCAGTTCCTGGTGACTTTCTCATTTTCAGTTTTGATATGGCTAGCTCCAATTCGATGATTGTGATGGGTGCCTTCAGAACCTCATGTACTATTTCCTACTGTCCTGTATGTTGCCGTTTCTCTCGAATCTCTTGTTGTTTCTCTGGACTAATTTTGATATTGTTATCTTGTGCGAATGAGTCCGCAAAATGGTCAGCTGCTTTCTTTCTTGTTAAGATGTTACCATCTTTATGTTGTGCAATTTTTGAGTTTCTCCCTGTGCCCTCATCGTTAAGTTGTTTTATTAGCTTCCACAATTTCCTCGTGTCTCTTTCAAAGTTCAGAGACTCAGCGATAATGAGAAACTGCTGGCCAACATGAAAGAGATCCAGCGCAACATCAAACAAGAGATGGAGCGCATGTCTAAGATGAAGAAGGAAAACGAAGAAATCCTACAAATGATCAAGACCGAAAGAGAACTACTGAACGCCGAAAGGACGCAGCATCAATCCAAACCAACAGATGAGATGAAGCAAGGTGAAGCACCACCAAAAAAAAAAAAACATCGAAAAACTGATGAAGACAATTCACAAAATGGAGACAAAAAGACGCATGATAGAGCCAAGCCTCAGACCAATCAGAAACAGCAAGCAGAAGCCAGTAGTCCAGCCAAGATACCTTTATGGAAGAGGGAAAAAAATATATGAAGCTGATTACGAAGAAAGGGAAAGGCAAGTTAGACTACGATGAGAACAATACGAAAATGACACCAGCTCGTGTAAAGATAAATTTCATAGGAAATGCAACTCATCAGGAAATAAATAGACTAAGAATACCACAGCAACTTCGAGAAGGCGACACAAACTCAGAGCAAAACGAAAGACAACGAAATATCAAACAAAGAGTCCTTATAAGGATTGCAACCAGTCAGACCAGGCGCCTCCATCAACAAAAGAAACCATCAGGAGACGGGAACAAAGGACAGCCGCCGACCATCCCTCAAGCTGACGTCACAGACACAAACGCTTACATAACCAGTACGAGAAAGGACTCACTCGTAAGAGAGCACAAGACAAGAATTAGGGTAAATAAACCCACAAAAGCCACGGACCTGCTGAAGAGGCAGGTTGAACGAGGCCGAATTTGGAATTTTTGTTGTGAAAATTGGAAATGGATATGGAAACAAGAACAGCGTCATCTCTAAGTCAGGTTCCAAAAGTTGCTGTATGTGGCCGGGGCGCAGTGTTTGGGTGAGCACCCAACATTGCTTAAATACCCCAATGGCTCGGGAACACATAACCTCTGCAGCAAAAGTCCAACTCCTGGCCTTCACGTGGCGGAACTGTTTTTACTAACAGGAGAAGGGGCACGGCGAGTTTCTGGCGCCGAAAAATAACCAGTATGCTCTAGATGTGTATGCACGTACATGCATGCGCAGACACGTGTGTGCGTGTGTACACATCTAAACTCGAGTGAGACCACAGTCTGCTCTAGCAAAGGAAAGGTGCTGAAGACGGGGGCAACCAGCCAGGAGGCGCACCACAGAAATCAGGATGCCACGCAATTACGCAAAATGGAATATGTCGACTACTGCTAAATCTTATGGTGCTTGCCCTGCTCTGGACCCCTAGGCACGTGCAGTGGCGGGCATTCTCGAAAAGGTCCAACCCCAACTACTGGAGGTCCTTCTCAGATGTCCTGTGGAGCCAGGGGACATGAGAATAGAACGGCTGGCCATACTAAACAAAGACTTAAAATAATGCACTGGAATGCGGAGGGAGTCAGCAACAAAAAATAGAATTAGAAAACATCCTGGACCAAGAAAAAATAAGCATATGTTGCTCGCAAGAAACTCCCATCCATCCATCATGTGCCATGCCGGTAAGCGTGGGCGATCATGTTCTGCCATCTCACTCGATCACCAGAGTCGTGGATCAGCTCCGTGTTTCTGTCTCGACCATGCCATAGGCCAAGCCATCCAGATACCTGTTTCTATGTCTTCCCCTTGGTCTGTTCCCCTCGATCTTACCAGTTGTCACCAAGTTCTACAAATCATTTCTTCTTATAACATGCCCAAAAAATTGTGACTGTCTACGTCTAATGTCTCTAATCAGTTTACGATCTTCATTTGTTTCTTGAAGAACTTGTTCATTGGTCTTTCTGGCTGTCCATGGTATTCTTTGCATTTTCCTCAGAAACCACATTTCTACAGCCATCAGATGTTTTCCAGCCTGACTGCTCATTGTCCAAGCTTCACATCCATATAAAAGTACAGGTTCTATGTAGCATCTCAATCACTCTTTTTCTCGTTTCAATTGACATCTTTTTATTGGTCAGTATGTTTTTCATCTTGCTAAAGGCTACTTTTGCCATGGCGATTCTTGTTCTAATCTCTTCAAGGCATCTCCCATCAGACGTTATTACTGTTCTGAGATAATTGCACCTATTCACTTGATGAAGAATATTCCCATTTACTTGTATATTACATTGTTGTATTTCGTTCTTCCTAGTGATGACCATAATCTGTGTCTTTTTACAATTTAATTCTAACCCTAGTTGTTCACTGTGTGTAACAACAGCATCTACTACATTTTGCAGGTCCTGTTCATTGTCTGCAATCAAGACTGTATCATCTGCATATCTAATGTTATTGATGCATCGTCTCCCAATGTTGATTCCTTCCATATATTCAATATTTCTGAAAATACTTTCACTGTACAGGGAAAACAGATCTGGAGACATTACACATACCTGTCCCACACCTCTCTTAATAGGCTGATATTGGCTTACTTCATTATCAACTCTTATGGCAGCTTGTTGTTTCCAATATATGTTTTTTACAAGTCTAAGGTCTTTTCCATCAATTTGTAGATCTTCAAGCATTCTTATCGTGTTGACATGTCTCACTTTATCGAAAGCCTTTGTGTAGTCAATACAGCAAAGGTGTAGATCTTTGTTTACTTCTATAGAACGTTCGATTACGTTCGAAACTCACCTCAACGAAAATATAGCCTTCAAAATCAGAGGCTACCAATGTTATCGATCTGACCGAAAGGACAGGCAAAAAGGTGGGAATACTGATCCTTGTAAACAATAACATCACTGCTTCCCAAATCAAAGTCTACATGGAAGGGGCTGAGTATCAGACACTTAAACTTAAGACAGGCAATACAGACCTACAACTGATCAATTACTACTGTCCAAGTGACCGCCCACAGGCACTGGACACACTACCATTAACAGAAAAAAATGAATGTGTGTGGCGATTTCAACAGCCACTCGCATAACTGGGGCTATGATCACATGGACCAGAGAGGAGAGAGACTGGCAGGATGAGAATAGATTCATCTTGATTATCAAGCCGTCCGACCCACATACTTTCTACCCGAGATCATGGCACACTACAACTACACCTGGCCTGGCTTTTCATTCACGAGACCTGGAGTGGAACATTACACGAATTGTTGGGAAACAACTTGGTGGCAGTGACCATCGGCCAGTCTTTCTAACTGTAGAAAATGAGCTTGTAAGTGAAAGCAGAACCCTCTCAAGGTGGAACTACAAGAAAGCAGACTGGCCAATGTACAAGAATCGCACCAGCATACTGGTTAGAAATCTGAACACTGAGAAAGATATAAATAACGTAGTTGAAGAGTTTGGGAAATGCATACTACAGGCAGCGCGAGAAACAGTACTAAGAGGAGCCCGTAAACAATATAAACCCTACTGGAGTAGTGAACTAGAATAGTTGCATAATGATGTGGAAGTGTGTAGAAAGCAAGCAGAGGCCACACCAAGCCAAGAGCACCACAATAAATTCCAGCACGCAAAAGCCAAATTTCAAAGGGCCAAGCTGCAGGCTTAGACGGAAAAGCTGGCAGGAAAAAACCAAGAGTCTCTGAACTTTGAAAGAGACACAAGGAAATTGTGGAAGCTAATAAAACAACTTAACGATGAGGGCACAGGGAGAAACTCAAAAATTGCACACCATAAAGATGGTAACATCTTAACAAGAAAGAAAGCAGCTGACCATTTTGCAGGCTCATTCGCACAAGATAACAATATAAAAATTAGTCCAGAGAAACAACAAGAGATTCGAGAGAAACGGCAACATACATGACAGTAGGAAATAGTACATGAGGTTCTGGAGGCACCCATCATAATCAGCGAACTGGAGCTAGCCATATCAAAACTGAAAATGAGAAAGTCACCAGGAGCTGATGGTATCTCCAATGAAATGATCAGGAACCTAGTAACAGAGGCCAACGCAAAGCTGTTGCAGATCTTCAATAACAGTTGGACCTTAGGCAGTGTTCCACAAGCCTGGAGAGAAGCAATCATGATACCCCTCCTAAAATCAGGGAAAGATAGTTCCATTGCTCTAGCTACAGACCAATTAGCCTCACCAGCTGTCTCTGCAAAACACTGGAGCGCATCATCAATCACAGACTGCAGTGGTACATTGACATTAAAAACATCCTTATGCCACAGAAGGCTGGCTTTAGGCAATGCTACTCTACGTAAGATCAGACAATCTACCTCTCTCAAGAAATTGAGAATGCATTCCAAGAGAAGAAGCTGGTGCTTGTGGCATGGATAGATCTGAAGAAAGCCTTTGACTAAAGTCTGGAAAGAAGGTCTGATGAAGAAACTGAGAAACTGCAAAGTCAATGGAAGAATGTACAAATGGGTGAAAGCATACTTGCACAACAGAAGAACCCGAGTACAGATAGACGGACTAAAGAGCAAGAAAGTACTACTGCGTCACGGTGTCCCCCAGGGCGGAGTCTTGTCCCCCACACTTTTTCTAATCTTCATCAATGATCTCGTTGCTAATCTACCGCATGGAATTAAAGCAGCAATAATGTACGCCGATGACCTGGTTCTATGGAGCACAAATGAACATGCATAAGTAGCCACCAGATTACTACAAAGAGCTGTAGATACATTTATTGCATGGGCAAATAGATTGTGTGTCAGCATAAACACTGACAAGTGCAGCACCACCCTATTTACCCTCTCTCCAAAACAAAAGGCAGGGATCATCCAGATAAATGGAACACCCATAAGAGAAGATAAAGAACCAACATACCTTGGAGTAACATTTGATGACAGGCTGACATGGAGAAAGCACATCAACAAAGCAGTAGCAAAAGCCAGAAGGAAAATAGCCATCCTGAGAAAGCTAAGTGGAACCACATGGGGAGCCAGTGGGAAAATACTTAGCAAAGTTTATCAACAGAGCATACGACCACACCTGGAATACGGGTCAACTGCGTGGTGTTCGGCATCAAAAACCACACTACAAGAGCTGGACAAGGTGCAAAATCAAGCACTTAGAGTCACCACAGGAGGGATTAGATCAACCCCTATAGTGAAAATGGAGAAGATGGGGAGGGCACAAGCACTAAGAGATCGCAGAGATACGAAAACTCTAATACAAACAGAAAAGTTCCTCAGCTTTCCAGGCCACCCTATGAAGAACAGATTTGAAAACCTAGCTATGGAGCGGTTGAAAAGAAGTAGTTTTATCCAAACGACTCTGCAGAGTAACCACCGATCTGCCCACAATTGGTATCCCCCTAACAACTATTCCAGAGCGAACTCCATGGAAAGATGAACATAGACTATCATTACAAATCCAGACAAAAGTGATAGGAATATTTGACAAGGAAGAACAGAACAGTGTGCACTGCAGAACAGCCACTCTCAGCTTCCTTGATGAAGAATACCCACAGGACCTCTGGATCCGAGTCTACACAGATGGGTCAGCACAAAATGCTGTTCGAAATGAGGGAGCGGGAGTGTACATAAAATACCCAAATAATACTAGGGACACAGCCAGAGTACCGACAGGAAAGTACTGCCATAAATATGATGCTGAAATTGAGGCGATCAAGATAGCAACAGAGAAATTACTAAATACCAGCAAAGGTACACAACCTGTGGTGCTATTGGCAGATGCAAAATCAGTACTCGGGGTGCTCCTGTCTGGGAAATTGCCAGTACTAAGGACACTACTTTCTGAACTTAGCAGTCAGCATAAGGTCACCATCAACATACTAGTGTCTGAGATCGATATGTCTTCCTAGAACAGTGATGCCCTGCAAGTGCAGGCATTAAGAATAATGACGCCCGTTCAGGTTGTAATCGTGAACGTTTATGCGCGAAATGGGAAGGTCGACGTGCGACAATGGCAGAGTTTGTTCGATATAGATAAAAGGCATATCATCTACTACGGGGACTTCAATGCCAGAGGCAGTCAATGGGGGAAGTGCATCACCAATAGACAGGGAGAAGATCTGGAGGACGCCCTGGCATCTGCTGCCCTAATCTGTCTGAATGATGGGAAGGTCACTAGAATAGCCACTCGACCATGTGACTCTGACAGCGTCATTGACTTGGCTCTGGTGTCGCCCACCATCGCACCAAGGTGCCGGTGGGGCACACTGGGATACCACGATAGTGACCATTACCCTTGTGTCATCCTGATCAAGAAAGACAGGGCCATGAGTCAAAGAAACAAGACAAATGCCTTCCCGTACGACAACACTGATCAAGACGCCATAAGCAAGATCAGAAGAAGAAAACTAACTTCCTCCCGCAGGAGACAAGGAAGATGGTTGCAGCCACCATGGTGGAATGGAGAGGCCGAGAAGGCATGGCTGGGAAAGAGGCAGGCTGTCAAAGACTGGCAAAAGGCCAGAAAGGCTAACATGCCACAGGTTGAGTTGGCAAACCTGAAGACCGAGGTCGATAGGACGACGACTTTATTCAATTCCTGCGCCAAACAGGCCAAGGCCGAGAAGTGGGACGAGTTCTGCAGGAAGGTGTGCTCCGAGCGATCTCTTACGACATTCTGGCACCTCCATAAGAGCATGAACGGTGCTGCACAACGTAGGGGTATTCCAGACATTCAAGGCACAGATCTCACATGGAAAAAGTCGGATGCGGATAAAGGTAAGGCCCTTCTTGTACGCTACATAGAACAGACTGACCAGAAAGACGAGCCCGCCAGACAGAGGACCACAACGACACTCTCTCAGTTGTGCGAGGGGGTCGGGACAGACGAAGAATGGATAATCACAGCTGAGATAATAGCGTGCGATGCTCAAGAAATCACCTTAACACCGCCCAGGCCCAGACGGCATCCGATATGGTGACCTACTGGTGATATCAGATGATGACATGGAAGAACTGGACCAGAGAATTCAACACCAGTATCCAGAGGGGTCAGATCAAAGAAGAATGGCTACACAGCTACTTGCTGCCGCTGCCAAAACCGAACAAAGACCATTCCAAGATAAGCGGCTACAGAATCATTACGATGCAGAACACTGCTGGCAAGTTACTGGAGAAAATTGTAGCACACAGACTTGCTTGTGACTTGGAACAACTCAGCTGCTTCCCGCCCACACTTGGAGGATACAGACGTAACAAAGAGTCATGGCTGAATGCGGCGGTCTTTGCTCAAGATGTTTACGAAGGATTTCAGGTCAGAGAAGAGACATGTGCGGCCGCCATAGACTTAGAGGACGCATATAATAGAGTATCTTTCGAGCACTTGATGCAAACCCTCCTCAGACTGAAAGTGCACCCTCACCTTGTACGATGGATAGCTGCAGTTCTGCTCCAAAGGAAGGTGGTGCTAAGATGCGGGAGTTGGTCTTCTGAGCCGATAACGATATGTCCAGGATTGCCGCAGGGTTCACCACTGTCACCAGTACTATTCAACGTGTATACGGTGCCGATCACTGAACAACAGTTGGACGGGAGGGGTAGGACTCTGTCATTCGTTGACGACATCCTCGTGTATCGACAGGGTCGAGATAGACAGGCGGTTGCCAATGATATGCAGGGCGAACTAGATCGAATTTCCTCATGGTGTGCTGATGCCGATGCCCTTGTCAACCCTGCAAAGGCATCGGTTACATGGTTCTCCCTAAACAACCATATTGTGAAAACAGACCTGCCGGCAGTAAGAATGGATGGGAGCATTTTGAGTAGAACCCAGTCAATGACATATCTTGGCGTGAGGCTTGATCGTAGCCTGTCCTTCAGAGATCATGTCGATTATGTCATAACGAAAGCTCGAAAAGGTTTGTCAGCAATGAGAGTCATGGCGACTGCCAATATCGAGCAAAGACTGCTAATACTTCTGTTCCAAGGACTTGTGCTTTCACGCATCGAGTATGCCCTGGCCATCCTCACTGTCAGCCCTACACAGATTGGAAGACTTGAAAAGGTACAAAACGAAGCCATGCGCATCATTTTGGGCTGCACGAGAGACACCAGCTGTGTAGCAATGAGATACCTCCTTGACTTCCCGACAATGGAACACAGGATCAAGATCTGGAGAGCTCGTGCATACTTAAAAATAAGTGCAGATGAGCAGCACCCTCTGCATGACGCTATATTCAGAGAAAAGGGTGACAGGCTAAAGAGGGGCAAATCATGGATGGGTCGGGCGGAAGATGTCGTCAGACAGGTCTGCAGTCTTACCAGTATCAACCCCGGCAAGGAATGGGTGCCGGTGCCTCCAGCTTTTAAGTGCACTTTCTCCTGCATTATCACACTCGACAGACGGTGCAGAGAGCAGAACCCTGCCGCTGTCAATGCAGAGGTTAACGCGCTCATCTATGAACACTCAGATAGCCCCGAAGTGCTCATCTATACAGATGGATCTGTTGTAAAGCAGCAGAGAAGTGCGTGGGCATTTACAGCCCGTTCAGCGGGCCGAACCGTTCAAGAATCCAGTGGTGCCCACTCTATGACCACGAGCAGCATGACGATGGAGGTGATGGCAGTTACACAGGCTTTCATATGGCTGGAATCACAGCATTATACCAACGTGTGTGTACTAAGTGATTCAATGAGCATGATTCAGAAGGTCGAAGCTGGATCTGTACGTAGACAGTGGACTGAGTCGCTGCTGAAGTCTGTTGTCCGTAAAGTTACCTTCATCTTCGTCCCGGGACATGCGGGAGTCGAGGGAAATGAACGAGCTGATAAACTGGCTGGCTCTGCACCCCCTGTAGATGGCCAGCCCATGGATCGTGCCGATGTTATTAACGTCCTCAAAGATATGGCGAGAACAGAGGACTTTGACGTTAGTGATTCCACATAGCTTTCCAGGATGAAAGACTTGGGAGTAAGAATCGGCACAGCCAGACGCGAGAGGTACATGGGGAAACAAAGCTCCTCGTCAACCAACACAGAACTGGCACTATTAGCCACCGGACGCTGATGCATATGCTGGGGGGGGGGGGGGGATCTGAAGCACCTATGTACATGTCCGGAGTGCAATGAAGATACCCCAACTGATAACTGATAACTGATAGTGATACCATCCCACAGTGGAGTACTCAGAAACGACAGAGCTGATTAATTGGCTAAGGAAGGAACCAAAGAAGAACAGCCTATGTGCCTGTTACATACCACCAAAAGAAAAGAATAATCAAATCAGTCAAAAAGCCACCAAAACCTGCTCAAGACGACTACCGCATTATGGACAGACCAGAACAAGTCATTATGCTGCGCCTCAGAACAGGACACAATACATGTATACAAAATTCAAGATTGATGAAACAGTCATGTGCACATGTGGATTGGCGTCACAGACAGCAGAGCACATACTCCAAGACTGCCCGAAATATAACATATCTAGGCAAACCTTCTGGCCTAGAGAGACGACAGTGGAAGATAAACTCTATGGACCGCTGTGTGAACTAAAAAAAAGACAGTTAAATTCATACAAGATATAACATTGCAGTTATAGACATATTTCAAGCGAACGAAAGAAGAAGAAGAATCTCTAAGTCACTGTAGAAGACATAACTTCTTCTTCAGCTCAGTACTCTGTGTGTGTTTTGAAATCGCTCCTTTTTTCCCGCAGGAGATGGATAATTTCATCTTATGTATGCAATTTCTGCGCTATAATGTAAACCATAATGTAATAAACTATAATGTAACCTGTTAGTCAGGTCTTAGTCAGATATGACTGAGCTACCGTATGACAGTAGACGGTACTACCTACTTTCTGTCAGCGCCGAATGTTGGGCGGCGCTTACCAAACCCGACACCCCACATTGTGCCAACGGCTTCGGGCGGAAGAGCGCAATTGGGAGGGTACTAGCCTTATCCTGGTGCGAGGAAATGCAACCCAAAGACAAAATAAGTCATGGCAGGGCAGACCAGGCCCTAAGCCTTGGTTGGCAGCTGGTCTAGGATCGAAGCTCCGACAGGCGGACAATTAGAGCATTGCTTTGCTGATCCGGCAGCTTCTGCAGCTTGTCTTGTTCCTGATTATAGGTGTCAACTTTCCTCTGGAGTGAACTAGGCAGGCCGAGAGAGGGATCATGCTGCATGGGCAACACATGGTTTCTTTATTTTAGCCCAGGCTTTGTGCTATGGAGAGGCAATAACTCCATCCCTGGTCTTAACCGGTCTCGGAATCAAAGCGAGAGGCAACTGTTACGGGTTATAAGTCGTTGTTAGTTGGCGTAGACATGGGGCGCCACGCGTTGCCTCTGACGGTGGGAGACACCTACAGGTGTCACTGATCAGCTACCGCCCGCCTCAAGCTGGGCATCCCCCAGCCCAATTGGGTGCTGATCCGCCACAGCCTGCCTGCTTCAATGGGTGCTTGGGGCTAGGACAAAATCTGAATCGCAGGCTGTAAAACCAATGCACCAGGTACTAATAAAAAGAATAGAAACCTCAAGCTACGGCTTGCAACCTGGAACGTGAGAACCATGTGTCCAGGATTTTCCACTGACTTGACAAATATTGACGATGTGAGAAAAACGGCTGTGATTGATGCTGAACTCGATCGTCTTAACATTGATATTGCTGGCCTGCAGGAGACTCGCCTCGCTGAGGAAGGGTCACTCAGGGAAAACAATTACACCGTTTTTTGGAAGGGAAGAGGGCAGGCAGAAAAAAGGCAACATGGTGTGGGCTTTGCAGTGAAGAATTCGCTACTGGGAATGATTGATATCCCAGCTGGAGGTAATGAAAGATTATTATCACTGCGCTTGGCAACCTCCTGTGGATTTGCCACCATTCTCACTGCATATGCACCGACACTCGCTTCCTCTGATGATGTGAAGGATATGTTCTATGAGCAGCTAGACTCTGCGATCAAGGCAGTTCCAAAATCCGACTACATTTATATGCTTGGTGATTTCAATGCTCGTGTGGGCAAGGACTCGAGTTCATGGCCAGTGTGCCTTGGAAAATACAACATCGGTAGCATGAATGATAATGGGCAAAGGCTGCTGGAGCATTGCACTAGAAATGACCTATGTATTACAAACTCCTTTTTTAAAACAAAAGAGATGCATAAGGTCACATGGAAACATCCAAGATCCGGCCATTGGCATTAGCTGGACTTCATTATCACACGGAGACAACATATGAACCATACATCATTAACTCGAAGTTACCACAGTGCTGACTGTGATACAGATCATTCTTTGGTTGTTGCAAGGGTTAGACTGAGACCAAAGAGAATCTACACAGCTAAACACAGGTCTAGCCCCAGGATTAATATTACTAACTGTCAGAGTCCGACAGGGGACAGCGATGCAGGGACATCGTTACGACCGCCAGGCGACTTAGCTCCCAGTAAGGGATGCAACAACTTCGTTGCGCCGCCAGGCGAATGAGTTACCGGCCTGCGAGATCGCTGGCTGACCAGCGGTCAGGCCGCCAACGCAAGACGCACGCCTGCCACGTGACGCCACGTCAGGCAGGAGGCAAGTTGCGAACCAGGTCCAGACAGCTCTGGGGACACGGTACAGGACGGACGTGTGATTGAGAGAAAGGCGTTGTATGGTTTCTGTATTGAAAGGCGAGTGTCTGGACATCTTGCGAGTCAGACTTGTGAACTGTATTGTGGATGTAAGTTGTAAAGTATCCATTATATATATTTGTGATCATCGTTCTGTATTTGATATGTTAATAAATCCATCGAACGATGTGTCGTTGAGTCTTACGTCAAATCACGTTGTATTTGTACTGTCTCACACTTGTTAGGAAAGCGAGCCAAGTTTAAGACCCTGACATGTGTGAACGTGGAGGGCTCGTCCCGCTTTAATTTACTTATATTTGAACGTGAATAGCTCGTCCTTGTTGAACGTGAAGGTCTCGTCCAGCTTTAATTTAGTTAGACTTGAACTTAGATGTGATCGTAATTTACTTGGATAAGAGTTAAATGTGTTAATGTGATCATGGAAGGCTCATTTTGATTATTACTACATTATTTAAACATGTGTAAGATCATTTGTAAACGTACAATGCATACATTTTGTTTGATCCTGTAAGCGTGTAAAACATTTGTGATTTGTGAAACTTGTCACCGTTTTGACCTTGTCGACATTGTGATCTTGTCGCCATTTTGACCTTGTCGCCATCTTGTAAACTTGATGTCCATGTCCTTACTGAATGTCATCTTGATGTAAGTGATGTGTCATCAATGTTGTAGAGTGTTAAGATACTTGTAGATTGTCTTTGTGCATTGAGTTTGTGGAACGCGAAAAGTGTTTGGAAAGAAAGTAACGTGTATTGTAAAAAAAACTGTTGACGGACAAACTTACGACATACAATTACACTCAACGCCATACAAACCTAATCAACACTTAGTGACAAGCAGGCACACACCAACAAATAGACGCTAATTTATCTTCTTCCAAAAACAAAGCAGGTTTTTCCGTACCATCCGAAACCTTGCCGTAGAGGTCATTTGCGATTCGAAGTAGCGACCCTACAGTTCCTAGCCCGATTTTCAACCGTTCTTCACCGCATCCAGGGCACTTGAGTATACTTTTCCTTTTCGTATACTTCAAAAATGCATTTTTAGGCACATATCATCCATATAAACAGATTGTAACTTGTTGATTACTAACCACTTATCACATATTTTGTGTGGCTGGTATTTCATTGACATTTTTCCATCATGTCTTCATTATTTGATTTCATTGATATGGGGATAAAATTACAGTTACATGGTGATGAACTCACTAAGTGGAGTGAGGAGAAATACGCTGAATACCTACTAGTTCAGGAGAAAGCTACCGAACGTGAAGAAAGAGCAGCTGAAAGAGCTCTTAAACAGGCAGAAGCAGAAAGAACTGCCAAGCAAATAGAGGCAGAAACAGCCTTAAGGCAAACCGAATTAGAATTGGCTGCAAAGACAAAGCAGGCTGAGATCGAAAACGAAACAGAACTGAAGAAGGCAGAAATAGCAGCTCAGAGTAAGAGAGAAGAACTGGAGTTACAGTTGAAGATAAAACAACTTGACACTGAGACTGCCATTAACAAAGAGTCTAAGAAATCTGAAAGACTGGAGAAAGAAAACCAGTATAAGAAATATCAAGGTATTGTACGTAATTATACCTCGGGTGACTGCATCGCAGCTTTTACCCAAAATTGTGAAACTTTAATGGAACATTATCAAGTTCCACTGTCTGAATGGAATATTGTGTACATGAGGAGTTTGTCAGGGGAACCTCTTAAAGTTATTGAAACCATCCCCAAAGACCTCAGAAAAGATTACCATTATCTGAAATCTAAGATTATGGCACATTTTATGTTAGATGAGGCAGGTTACAGAGAACAATTCAGTAAATTGAGCCCAAAACCGACTCAAACGTTCTCTGACTACCTCTGCTTAGTCCGAGATATTTTCACCAAATGGACGTCAGCAGCCAAAATTGAAAAAAGTTATCAGAGATTGGAAGATCTAATCATTAGAGACAAAATTGTGTCATCTATTCCTTCAGCCTTTGCTAAATTTTTGTTAGAGAATGAATGCTCTAGTGTGGATGAGATTGAAAAACGTGGGTCGGCTTACTACACAGCCAACAAACATTGCTTTGCTACTGAAGATACTAACATTAACTTTGTAGCAGCAGCTAACTATGACAAACAACCCTATAGTAGGCAGAAACCTCGTAGGCCTACCTCTGAGAAGTTATATCATTGCAATTATTGTAAATATTCTCATCATCAGAGTGAGATGTGTGATAAAAACCCTCGCTACCAGACTTACCTACTACACAGGGTAAATCAACAAGATAAGGAGCGTAAATCCTTCAAAAGTTTGAGTAAATGTTTCCTCTGTAAGGCGTACGGACACCATCGGAAAAATTGTGAGGGCAGGCATATGACCAAGAAAGCAAATGCCGCCTTGTTTGATAGTTCCGCGTCTGAAGAAGAAGAGCCAGAGAAACATCCTGTGAACTCAGCACAGGCTTTTGACATATTCAACGCAAACAAATGCTCTGTTTGTAATACTTTCTATGAAGATGGTATTTTAACATGCGGTCATACCATCCCTATTGCCAATGAAGAAGCTAATCTGGTGGTAGGTTCAAAAGGCAGAATAAACATCCATCACGGATATGTAAATGGCAAATATGCTACAGTCCTTCGCGACACAGGAAGTACACTCATTGGCCTGAAAAGAACGTTCATAATGCCGACAGACTACACAGGCAGGCACGTAACATGTAGAACATTCTCAGGCAATATTGAGAAATACCCATTAGCATGGGCATATATTGAAACACATTTCCTCACTGGGAAAGTAAAGTGCGCTGCACTAACCAGTCCAGTTTGTGATATAATTATTGGTAATTTACCTGGGTAAATGATAAACCTCATGACATAACAACTTCATGTATTGATGATACCATAACATCACCATCAAATGTCATCATTGAAAATGTCACACCACCTATTGATTGTAAAGTAGCTAATGTAGCACTAAGTTCTCATGACATCATTGAAACTATTGTTCCATCATCATCATCTGATATCATTGAGTGTGTGAACGCAGTAACAAGAGCGACTGCTAGAGTGCAAGATGAAATAAATCAAACTGAGGCTATACAATTACTCAGCCCAGTTTCACTACCTACTAACACCATGAAGGAAGCATTTGTAACAGCCCAAAAAGCTGATCCTTCATTGTCAAAATACTTTGACCTGATCGGCCGAAAGCCAAAAGTAACCAAGAATGCAAAATGGCATTTTGCTATGAAAAATGACATACTCACCAGGTATTACACCAGAGGTGACGATACCACAGAGCAAACTGTTTTGCCAACTAGTTATCGCAAGCAAGCCTTACATCTTGCACACGATATACCTCTTGCAGGACATATGGCATACGTTAAGACCAGATCAAGGTTATTGACACAATTTCACTGGCCAAAATTTTGCAATGACATTAAAGAATATTGCAGAAGTTGTGACACCTGCCAGAAACTGGTTAAAAAAGGTAAACACCCACAGGCAAAGTTACAAGTTACCGACTTAGCCAGTCGACCTTTTGAAAAGCTATCGGTTGACATAGTGGGCCCTCTTAGTCATACAACAACTAGAGGGAATAAATTTATTCTAACTGTCATTGATCAATGTAGTCGCTGGCCAGAAGCTATTCCGTTAAAGAACATAACTGCCAATGACATAATGGAAGTGTTCTTCCATATTTTTTCTAGGATAGGTTTTCCAGATACTATCCAATCTGATAGGGGCACTCAGTTTATTGCCGCATCCACCCAAGCTTTCACCAAAATGCTGGGAGTGAAGCAGTGTTTCAATTCCCCTACCATCCTCACAGTAGCGGAGTAATAGAAAAGTTTAACGGGGATCTTAAGCACATGCTTGCAAAAGTAACGCAAGAACACCCCAACAACTGGGATGTATATCTACCAGCTATTCTTTTTGCTTATCGCGAGGTACCACATGCTAGTACCGGTTTCCCTCCTTTTGAACTTATCTATGGTGCCAAACCACGTGGCCCATTGACCATTTACCACCAAATGTTAACTGACTCTACACCAGTACTTAAACCCATATCATCATACTTATATGTGACATCATTGCGTGAAAGAATCATCAAATCTTGTGTTATTGCAAAGAATGCACTAAAACTATCTGGTGCTACTTATAGACAGTATGCTGACAAAGGTAACAGGACAATAACATTGACACCTGGACAGGACATTCTTCTTCTGCTACCTAGTGATTACTATCGGCTTTCACAAAAAGCTGTGTAATGTCTACAATATTGTGATAGGGATTACTCCCATTATATATAGTGTTCTTATTTTACTAGTTCATGTAGTGATTGTCGTGTATAAATGTGCAGTATGTGGTAGAAAGCGAACTTTATTAACTGTATATATTACGTACAAGAACAGTGTCACATTCGCACTTACCTGGAGCGAATTATCCAACGTGACAGTGATAACTTCGTGTTGAATCTTCCAGGAACATTTTAATTACGAGTGTGAAAGTAAAAACTGAACAGTGACGACTTTTCTACACCTCTGCAGTGAACCGAAATCTTTAATGTTCGACTGAAACATCTAACACATGAACATTCGATCGTAATCCAGAAGATTGTGTAACAACATCCAACACGAACTTTGAGAACAGTGTACCTTCCTTAAACTACATCAAACCGGAACAGGTGTGTTCTATAAGCTTTACCATCAGCTGATTTTAGTGCTCGTGTGTACTTCCGGATTAATTAGAAATTTAGAACAAAAATAGCAGACAACATATAAAAGGTTAAAAAGTTTTGACGATTCTAAAACGTTTAGGATTCTATAAAATTGAATACACGAATTGTGTGGTTATTTATTTCTCTAATGTAATCTTAGAATCATATCTTGATTAACGTATTCATATTACCGACTTTTTCTCGTTAATATGAAGAAACGTCAAGCAATGACACTAAGAAATTAAATAGTTATTGTAAATTATTGTGTTTCACTAATGTTAAAATTATTTCCCTTTCATTTATTGTTAGTACATTTTCACACAAAGGGCCATAATTTGAAATGTATATGCTAATGTGTTGTGTGTAATATAACATGTTGTTGTTAAAGTGTTGACACCACAGGCAGGCATCTACTGGGCATGGCAGAGTGTTGCCAACATTGTATACCAACACAATAACTCCTGGCCATGTAAGGACAGGGTTGCAGTGTTTTATACGACTTATATAAAGCCGTATTTCAGTCTGGCTAGATGGTTTTTGTTCCAAGAACCATATTATTATTTTTTTTCAAATTGCTGTGACGTAGATGCGTGAAGCTGGTACTACTGATCTGACTGGGTGATAATGCAATTGCGGTAACCAGCCATCGAGAGGGTGAAGCCTGATATGTGTTAAACATGAAACACCACATGTCGTTGTACCCAACTCCCAGTTCTTATATATTTCTATGCCATGTGTGTATTTTTGATAACGTTGTGTATAACAATGGAAAGGTAGACTCTGACAAGGGTATACTATTAACCCAACAGGTACAGACATTATACATGAAAGACGACATCTTTCATGGATTTTACCGGGGGAGCGTGTCAGAGTCCGACAGGGGACAGCGATGCAGGGACATCGTTACGACCGCCAGGCGACTTAGCTCCCAGTAAGGGATGCAACAACTTCGTTGCGCCGCCAGGCGAATGAGTTACCGGCCTGCGAGATCGCTGGCTGACCAGCGGTCAGGCCGCCAACGCAAGACGCACGCCTGCCACGTGACGCCACGTCAGGCAGGAGGCAAGTTGCGAACCAGGTCCAGACAGCTCTGGGGACACGGTACAGGACGGACGTGTGATTGAGAGAAAGGCGTTGTATGGTTTCTGTATTGAAAGGCGAGTGTCTGGACATCTTGCGAGTCAGACTTGTGAACTGTATTGTGGATGTAAGTTGTAAAGTATCCATTATATATATTTGTGATCATCGTTCTGTATTTGATATGTTAATAAATCCATCGAACGATGTGTCGTTGAGTCTTACGTCAAATCACGTTGTATTTGTACTGTCTCACACTTGTTAGGAAAGCGAGCCAAGTTTAAGACCCTGACACTAACACTCACGATCCTGGAAAGTGCTTTGAATTTCAACAGCAACTTGAAGACGCTTTCAATGATACAACAGAAAATTGTATAGTAAATGATAAATGGAGTAAACTTAAGGAAACTATTTATAAAACAGCGGTAGGGGTTTACAGCACTGTGGATCATAAGAGGCAGGACTGGTTTGCGGCAAACAGCCAGATACTGCAGCCCTTGATTGATAAAAAGAAGATAGCTCTCTTAAGAAACAAGGAAAGACCAACGCGTAACACTCTGAGTGAGCTGAAGCAAGCAAGGAAGGATGTACAAAAGGCTGCCAGGCAGTGTGCGAATGACTATTGGATCAAGTTATGTGAGTCCATTCAAATCGCAAGTGATAAGGGAAACATCAGAAGCATGTATGAAGGGATAAAGAAAGCCTGTGGTCCAATGATCAAAGGAAGTGCACCGCTGAAAACCTTGACTGGAGAAATCATCACTGATAAGAAACAGCAGATGGATAGATGGGTCAAGCACTATTTAGAGCTTTACTCAAGTGAGACCAAGCTAGCGGATGATGCCCTCAACGCCATAGAGGCCCTGCCAACTCTTGACCACCTGGACACACTTCCCACTATAACAGAAGTTAAGTGTGCTATAAATGAGCTTGCATCTGGCAAGGCTCCAGGGAAGGATGGGATTCCAATAGAGGTGATCAGGAGTGGGCAAGACACCCTCGCTCTACAGATCCACCAGCTAATAGAGCTATGCTGGCGAGAAGGACAAGTCCCACAGAATTTCAAAGATTCAAACATAGCCATAACGCTGTACAAGAACAAGGGAGATCGGAGCGACTGTAACAACTATAAGTTGGGAAAGTTGGGAAAGTTGGGAAAGTATTTGCCAGAATTGTCCTGCAGAGACTTCAAGTCCTGGGAGATCAAGTCTACCCCGAATCACAGTGTGGCTTCCGTCAGATCCGGTCTACCATTGATATGATATTCTCATTGCGACAGATGCAAGAAAAATGCCGGGAACAAAATCAGCCACTGTTTATTGCCTTCATCGACCTCACAAAGGCATTCGATTTGGTCAGTAGTGAGGGTCTGTTCAAAGCACTAAAGAAGATTGGCTGCCCACCAACTCTTCTGTCCATTGTGGAATCGTTCCACATAGGCATGAAGGGTATAATCAAGTTTGATGGCTCAACTTCAGAAGAGTTTGAAATCAAGAGTGGAGTTAAGCAAGGCTGTGTGCTAGCACCCACCCTCTTTGGGATATACTTTTCACTTCTACTGAAATATGCCTTTCGTGATCAGGATGATGGTATATACATTCACTCACGCTCAGATGGTGGCCTCTATAATGCTCAGAGATTGAAGGCCAAGACCAAAATTAGCAGGGTACTAATCAGAGAGTTGCTTTTTGCGGATGATGCTGCGATTGCGACCCACTCTGAGGAAGAATTACAACATCTACTATCTGCATTCTCCAATGCTTGTTCTGAATTTGGTTTAACAATTAACAAAAAGAAGACACAGATTATGTCACAAGGTGCACATGGTGTACCATCAATCTTTATTGACGACGCCGAACTGGAGATAGTAGACCATTTGACATATCTAGGATCAGAGGTAAATAGCAAATTATCCATCGATCAGGAAATCAACATCAGGATTGGCAAGGCAGCAACAACAATGAACATGTTAGCAAAAAGAGTCTGGGAGAACAGGAAGCTTACTGCCAAAACAAAAGTCCTCGTCCACCAAGCCTGTGTCCTTAGTACTCTTCTTTATGGCAGTGAAACCTGGACAACTTACTCACGCCAAGAGAAACGTTTAAACAGCTTTCATATGCGGTGTCTGCGAAGAATACTTGGTATTAAGTGGCAAGACAAAATCACAAATACTGAAGTATTGGAAAGATCAGGTTGTGTGACGGTGTATTCCATGCTCAGTCTTCGTAGACTTAGATGGATAGGACATGTTAGGAGGATGGATGATGGTAGAATACCAAAGTACATCTTTTTTGGTGAATTACAGACAGGTAGGAGATCTCAGGGTCGGCCTCTACTACGAAACAAAGATGTGCGTAAGCAGGACATGATTGATACAGGCATTGATAATGCACATTGGGAGCACGTCGCCGCTGAACGTGTTGCATGGAGGGCAACTATCAGAAATGGAATAAAGACAAAGGAGAAAATGATTGCAGATAAAGCACACACAGAGCGTGAGAGACGTAAGATGGTGCAAAATGGTGGAAATGACCATGTTTTCACATGCACCTACTGTGGGCAAACATTTGCAGCAAGAATTGGCCTTATCAGCCACACTCGCCACCGCCATGGATCGTAGTTATTAAACCTTTTTAAAGCACAATGTACCAAACTATCGTCTATCAAGACGGAAAGGTGCCAATGAATGTAAACCAGGAGTGTCCTCTGAAGATTTTTGCAGGTGCAATGGAGTTTCGTGCATCTGTGTGAATCAATCCTATGTGTGTGTGTTTTTTTTTTTTTTGCTGCATGTTTAGTTTACCGTGTAATACACTAGTGGTGTGTAGATTTATTTTTTTTTGAGGGGGGGGAGGGGGGGGGGGTCCAAGACGTAAATGACAGGGGAGATGGGCCGGAGCCAGACGTCACCGGCGAAAATGCGACCGTCTCGGCGTCAAAAACTCGCGTATTCTATATTGGAACTGTGCCAGCGCAAGACAACGAGGCCCAATTTTGGAAAGCCTGGCTTACCGAAATGATGTAAAAGCGTTTCGGGAGATGAGACTGGGTGTTAAATCACTCCATATAGCCGGCTTCAAATATTATTACAACAGGCGACATCTAGGAATGGCGATTCTGATTCGAGACAGCATAGTGGCTTCAGAGCTGGACATGTCCAGGTGGGATAGTGACGAGATACAAATACAGGATGTCAGAGTTCAACCCGGTCGACCATTCGTGTTGGTTAATGTTTATGCCTGTAACGCGAGTGTGGATTCCCACAGATGACAGTGCTTCAGTGAAATATTATTTCAGGAGAGGAATGCCATTTTCTGCGGCGATTTCAACGCTAAAGGCAAATCATGGGGTAACATTTCTTCTGACACACAGGGGGAGGAGCTCGAGGCGGAACTTAAAACCAGTGACCTTGTTTGTATCAACAGTTGCTGTGTCACCAGGACAGTAAGTCGTCCAGGTGATCAGGACAGTATTATTGACTTGGCACTGGTTTCTCCTTCGCTCAATACAGTATGTAGATGAGGTGTCCTAGGGCACCATGACAGCGACCACCACCCTTGCAGCATACTGGTGGAGAACGGAAGAACCAGGCAGCACAGTCAATAGTCAAGACCTTCAAGTATGACAGCTCAGAGCAAGATGTGGTGAGTAAAATAAGGCATGACAAGTTCAGAAATCATCATGGCAGGAAAAAAAGCTGGGAGCAGCCACCTTGGTGGAATTGTGGGGTGGAAAAGGCCTGGATGAATAAGCGTGTTGATGTAAGGAAATGGCAAATCGCCAAGAAGAACAGAGTTGCCCATCCTAGTCATATCGTGCACTTGGAAAGAGAGATGGACACACAAGTTAGCTATTTTAAAAACCTGGTTAAAGTGGTTAAAAGTGAAAAGTGGGCAGAGTTGTGTCAAAGAATAACCATAGACAAGTCACTGAAATTGTTCTGGCGACTACATAAAAGTATGAATGGGGTAGTCAAGAATAAAAGTGTTCCTGACTTCCAAAGTGTTGACCTTATCTGGCTGAAGTCTGATGAGAATAAGGGCAAAGCCCTTTTTGAAGTCTTATCTAGAGCAGAGCAACCAGACAAACAAGAGAGACCGAAATTTTGCCAAGGCAGTTAATTCAGATAGGTGTAAGGCCCAGAACATTGCAGTTGAAGACACAGTGACAGTGAAAGAGATCAGGGCTGTGCTTCGACGATTAAACAAAAACTGCGCACAAGGGCCAGATGGTATATGGTATGACACCATCAATATGTGTACCGACAACGGGCTGGAGGAACTAGCAGATATGTACAACAACCGCATACGGAGTGCAAACATCAAGGAAGAGTGGTTACATAGCTATCTGATTTCTTTGCTGAAGCCTGGCAAAGACCACACAAAAATTCAGGGATATCGGATAATAACCATGCAAATTACAATAGGCAAGCTGTCAGCATCCCCAATAAGGCCTTAACAGAGGCAATGGGTTAATATTAGTCTAGTAGGGAGACACCAGACAGGAGAGACACCGAGTACTATTAATAGCCTCACAAGGAGACACATTTGTGTCAGACCAGAGGTCGACGAGTACAGATGAGCGAGGACTTTCCCCAAAGCAATTGGGTAGCTGGTCCTTGCGAGTAACCGTGATATGCCGGGTTACTCAAACTCACCAGCCGGCGTGCTGGCAAGACCAGGCACGCAATAATAGCTATTGCAAGGAGAGTAAAGTGTCAGTGCTTGTCCACGCAATGTGTAGCGTGTGGACAGACTGACTGGAGACGGTAGAGAGAGCAGACGTATCCTTGACCAATGCGATAACTTTCTAGGCCATAGGCAAACATAGGGCTGTTCATTTAGATTGTGAAATGCTAGCATCATCTATCATCACGTTAATGCATTCATGTTGTGTAATGATGATGAAACATAACGCTCGTAGAGCCATTCAAATGTCGGCTCTGAATAAATTGCATTCCTTTCGCAAATGTCATGAATTGTTATTTCGTGCAGTGCGAAAGTAGCGGAGTCGTGAGAAGCTGCAGCGCACAAGTCGCTGACACAAGCTGCTGGAGACGTTAATTGCCAGGAAAATATCAACCAGCTAGAGAGGCAAGGTTCTTTCCCACCTACCCTTGGAGGGTACCGCCCAAACAGAGAAACCTGGACCAATGCAGCAGTTTTTGCCTATGATGTCTATGAACGTTTCCACTCAGGCATTAAAACATGTGCTGCGGCGATTGATTTTGAGGATGCGAACAACAGAGTACCATTGGATTTCTTAATGCTTCAGCTTCTTGAACTCAAGATAAGCCCATTCCTCCTTAGTTGGATCGCTGCAGCTCTCTTCCAACGGAAAGTAGTTTTTACATGTGGCAGTTTGACCTCTGAACCAACAACAATATATCCGAGCCTGCCACAAGAATCACATTATCTCCGGTGTTATTCAATGCCTACAGTGTGAGAATTATCGGTGAGCAGATCAGAGGACCGGAGAGGACATTGTCATATGCCGACGATGTGTTAGTGTACCATCAGCGTAAGGATAGAGATCGAGTTGCTGTGGATCTACAAACATAACTAAATCGCTAAGCACTTGGTGTGTGGAATCTGGGCCAATGGTCAACCCATCGAAGGCAGCAGTGACATGGTTCTCCTTGAATAACCATATTGTCAATACTCCAACACCAACTGTAAATCTGGGTTCAAAGACGGTGGAAAAAGCGCAGGCAATGAACTACCTGGGATACGTTTTGATTGAAGTCTTGCTTATCATGAGCACATAGATCGGGTGATAACAAAGGCCAAGCGATGTTTGGCTGCGATGTAGGTGATGGCGGTGGAAAACTGAGAGCAGCACCATCTATGTCTCTTTTACAAGACTGTTCCTTTCTGTTTTGGAATATGCGATGACAATTCTGACTATCTGCTGTAAGCAGATGGAAAGGATACAGAACGAAGCTATGCATATTTTTCTTGGATGTACAAGAGATACAGCATGCAGGGCGATGCGCTACCTTCTTGATTTTCCAACCATTGGGGACAGAATACAAATTTGCAGAGCACGTGCCTACCTCAGACTCAACGCAAAAACACAACATCCACAGCACAGTGAAATTAAGAAGGTAAAGGGCAGCAGGTTTAAAAGAGCAAAGTCGTGGATGGGTTAGCGAAAGACATTCTTCAACATTTGTGTTCACTTGAGGAATTAGAACCTGGCAGGAGTGGGTATGAATGCCAACAGATTTTTGCACGTACTTTTCAGTTTGCATCCAACTAGACAGAAAATGCAAACAAGAAAATCTGGCTGCTGTAGAGGCGGAAGTACAGGCTTTGATCTTCGGAAATTCTTTGGAGGGTGATGCTGTCATTTACACAGATGGGTTGGTCGTTCGACGAGTGAGAAGTTCATGGACTTTTACGGCTCAGGCTGGAGGGAGAGTTGAGTTGAGTTGAGTTAAGAACCGACATCACTGCACTCATGACATCCCCACGCTTGCTCCATCCCCTCGTTCAATAGCTAGCGAAGAGTCATACAATTAATCACTCCCACCGCTATCTGATTAAAAGTTCTCCTGGTCTTCCCTCTCAGTTTTGAGATTCTTCCAGAACCCCTGTCGATCCCCCGTAATCTCATTCTTTCCGCATATGGGGTTTCAATCTGTTCCTCCGCCTTCTCCACCTGACCCCACAAGCGGACGACCACCTCCCCCTTGTCCATAGGCTATCTGCCGCCAAGAGGTGCATTCCCTGCTAGTCTATCAGTCTGTTCATTCCCCCGCATACCCCACATGGCCAGGGCAAAATATCCACACAATTCTCACAATCTGTGACCTCTGAAGCAACGAGGGCCATTCCACATGAAACATTCCTTTCTCTACCTAAGCATACTCTCTGAATCCATAATGAATACAGCATGTGTTGCAGTAGTCTCCTCTAGCCAACGGAATGCCGCTGTTTCTGCCTCCATCTCCATTCTCATCCTGGAGGTCTCATATGCCAGACTCTCCCTTTTCAAGACTCGTCCATTAGCCTTTGCAATAAAGCCCCAACAACTACGCCTGTTTCTCACCACTGACCCATCAGTGTAGATGATTATGTCACCTTGATGTGTTACTCTGGATCTCTGTGGCACTTCAAACTCAGTTAGTTAGTTAGTTAGTTAGTCGACAGATCATCCTCGTTGCACATCGAACCATTCAGTCCATAAGTGCTCGGATCCCCTCCTCAGCAAATCCCGCAGCGTGTAGCGGCTAACGACGCCAGTTCTGTGTTGGTTTATCAATCTTCTTTGGCTTCCTGCGTAGTGTTCTTGTTTGGCCACCCCTCTTTTAATTTGCTGCTCCTGCAGTCTGGCCATGGTTGTAGATTCACAGTCATCACTTGGTTCTCGCAAAAGTCTCACTTCTCGTAGAGCATTCAGAATGTCAGCCTGGTCCATGGCGCGTCCGCCCTCCACAGTAGCCTCCCCTGCAAGCTTGTCAGCCCGCTCATTTCCTTGTACTCCCGCATGACCTGGCACGAAGATGAAACTAATCTTTGCCAGCCGAGACCGCTTCAGAGGCAGCAGCCATTCTCTTCGGATCGACCCCTCCTCTATCCTCTTGATCATGTTCATTGAGTCGCTAAGGAAACAAGCCCTAGTGAATGTCTGTGTCTCGAGCCATGTTATTGCTTTACTTACTGCCATGACTTCCATGGTCAGGCTACTTGTGGTTTCAGTGAAAGCACCAGAGTCCTCCTTCACAATTCTCCCTCCGGCCCGAGCTGTAAAGGCCCATGAGCTTCTCACATGTCGGACGACCGACCCATCTGTGTAGATGACCGCGTCACTGTCTAGCGAATTCTCGAAAATCAACGCTTGTACTTCAGCCTCAACAGCAGCCGGATTTTCTTGTCTGCATTTTCTATCTAGTTGGATGCAAACTGAAAAGGATGTGCAGAAGTCTGTTGGCACTTGCACCCACTCCTCGCCAGGTTCTAAGTCCTCAAGTGAACACACCTGTTGAAGAATGTCTTCGGCTTGACCCATCCACGACCGTCCTCTTTTTAACCTGCTGCCCTTCACCTTCCTAATTTCACTATGCAGTGGATGTTGTGTGTTTGCGTTAATTCTGAGGTAGGCGCGTGCCCTGCAAACTTGTATTCTCTCTTCAATGGTTGGAAAATCAAGAAGGTAGCGCATCGCCCTGCATGCTGTATCTCTTGTACATCCAAGAATAATGCGCATAGCTTCATTCTGTATCCTTTCCATCCTTTCTATCTGCTTATGGCTGAGAGTCAGGATTGCCATTGCATACTCCAAAACAGACATGACCAGCCCCTCGTACAGAAGACATAGATGGCGCTGCTCACAGTTTGCTGCCGCCATCACCCGCATCGCTGCCAAACCCCGCTTGGCCTTTGTTATCACCTGGTCTATGTGCACATTATAAGCAAGGCTTCGATCAAACCGTATCCCCAGGTAATTCATTGCCTGCGTTCTTTCCACCGTCTCTGAGCACAGCATTACAGTTGGTGTTGGGTTGTTGACAATATGATTATTCAACGAGAACCAAGTCACTGTTGCCTTTGTTGGGTTGACCATTGCCCCAGCTTCATCACACCAAGTACTTATGCGATTGAGTTCGGTTTGTAGTTCCACAGCAACCTCCTCTCTATCCTTACCCTGACGATACACTAAAACATCATCGGCATACGACAATGTCCTGCCAGGTCCAGTGATCTGCTCACTGGTGATTCTCACTGTGTAGGCGTTGAACAGTACCGGAGATAATGGTGATCCCTGTGGTAGGCCAGGATATATTGTTGTTGGTTCCGAAGTCCAACTGCCACATCTAAAAACTACTTTCCGTTGGTAGAGGGCTGCAGCGATCCAACTAAGGAGGAATGGACTTACGTTTAGTTCAAGAAGCTGAAACATTAAAAAATCCAGTGGTACTCTGTTGTATGCGTCCTCAAGATCAATCGCTGCAGCAACGGTTTCAGTGCCTGAGTGGAAACCTTCATAGACATCATGGGCAAAGACTGCTGCATTGGTCCAGGTTTCTCTTTTTGGACGGTACCCACCCAGGGTAGGTGGGAAAACACCTTGCCTCTCTAGTTGGCTTGATATTTTCCTGGCAATTACCTTCTCCAGCAGCTTGCCTATTGTATTCTGCATGGTTATAATTCGATATCCCTGAATTTTTGTGTGGTCTTTGTCAGGCTTCGGCAAGGGAATCAGATAGCTGTGTAACCATTCCTCCTTGATGCTCGCACTCCCTATACTGTTGTTGTACATGTCTGCTAGTTTCTCTAGCTCATTGTCGGTACACCTATTTATGTCGTCGTATCTTATGCCATCAGGACCTGGAGCACTGTTATTTGATCGTCGAAGCACAGTCTTGATTTCTTTCACTGTCACTGTGTCTTCCTCCGAAGTGTTCTGGGCCTTGCATCTGTCTGAGGTGACCTCCTTGGCCAGATTTCGGCCTCCCATGTCTGTCTGGTTGCCCTGCTCAAGGTAGCGTTCAAAGAGGGCTTTGCCCTTGTCCTCGTCAGTCCTCTGCCAGGTGAGGTCAGCACCTTGGAAGTCTGAAATGCTCTTATTCTTGACTACACCACTCATGCTTTTATGTAGTCGCCAGAACAATTTCAGTGACTTGTCTGTGCTTACTCTTTGACACACCTCTGCCCATTTTTCGCTTTTAACCACCTTGACCAGTTTTTTGAAATAGCTTACTTTTGTGTGCATCTCTCTTTCTAAGTGCAAGCAGGGACTAGGATGACCAGCTCTGTTCTTCTTGGCATTTTGCCATCTCCTTACAGCACTACGCTTATCCACCCAAGCCTTCTCCACCTCGAAACTCCACCACGGTGGCTGCTCCCAGCTTTTTTTCCTGCCCTGAAACGTTCTGCGCTTGTCACGTCTTATTTTACTCACCACATCTTGCCCTGTACTGTCATACTGGAACGTCTTTACCTTTAGCTTGTGCTGCCTGGTTCTGCCTTTCTCCACCAATATGCTGCAAGGGTGGTGGTCGCTGCCATGGTGTCCTAGGACACCCCATCTACACACTGTAGTGAGTGAAGGTGAAACTAGCGCCAGATCAATAGCACTGTCCTCATCGCCTGGACGGCTTGCTGTCCTGGTGACACAGCCACTGTTGATACAAACCAGGTCGATGGTTTCCAGTGCAGTCTCGAGCTCCTCCCCTTGTGTATTGGAGGAAGTGTTTCCCCATGATCTGCCTTTAGCGTTGAAGTCACCACAGAAAATAACATTTCTCTCGTGGCCTAATATGCCACTTAAGCACTGCCACTTCTGGGCGTCCATACTCGCATTGCGGGCATAAACATTAACCAACACGAATGGTATACTGGAATGAACTCTCAACGCCTGTATTTGTATATCGTCACTGTCCCAACTGGACATGTCTAGCTCTGACGCCACCATGCTGTCGCGAACGAGAATCGCCGTTCCCAGATGTCGTCTGTTGTAGAAACATTTGAAGCCGGCAATTCGGAGTAGCTGATCGCCCAGTCTCGTCTCCTGGAGTGCTACAATGTCGTTCCTGTAAACTAGGGTTTCTAAAATAGAGCCCCGTTGTTTTACACTGGCACAGTTCCAATATAGAATACGGATGTTCCTGAGTCCTAGACGGTGACACTTGAGTCTAAAACGTCTCAAACCACCGCGCTTACCTTGTTTCTTTGTCCCTGCGCGGCTACCACGCCGCTTCGTTATGTTGACTGCTGACCGCTCGGAAAAAACACGTTCTTCCGCCATGTTGAAAAAACGTAAACACAGATTGCTGATAACCACACACGCTGCTGAAAATTCACTCAAAGATGGCTTCGCTCGATGCACGAACTCCGTAGCACCCGCGCAGATCTTGAGTAGAAACTCCTGGTTTTACATCCTGGCACACCAATTACACGCAAGAGATGAATAAATCCATCCCCTACGCGAAAAAGTTAACGAAAACAAAACAACACGACCGTCCGTCGCCATCTTGAAACCGGAAGTGCAGCCCACTCAGTGCAGCCCACTCAGTGCAGCCCACTGCCCATTCTCTGCACTCACAACCCAGTGTTATTATATTATGCCAGTCCATCACGTCTTCCGGAACTTCAACCCACTCTTTTTAATGATTGATGGTTTCTAGATCACACACCTGATGTATAGATAGTTCTGCCTGTGCCTTCAAGGACCTGCCTCGTCTTAGTCTATGACCCTTGACTATATCCATGGCTGCATGCAGCGGGTGATCCATATCTGCAGCAACTCTCAGGTACCATTTGGCCTGAAGGACCCTATGCCTATCCGTATTTGTTGGTAGCGCCAGGATATGCCTCATGATTATAATTGGTGTCCTTTGTCATTGGCACCTTGCCGTCTTGACAGACGATAGTTTGTGCTTTAAAAAGGCATAATAACTTTTACCTATGGCGGAAGCGCATGTGACTGATAAGGCCAATTTGCGCTGTAAATGTCCGTTCACAGTGGGTGCATGTGAACACGTGGTCATTTCCACCATCATGCACCATCTTGCGTCTCAAACGCTCGGTGTGTGACTTATCTGCATTAATTTTCTCCTTTGTCTTTATTCCATTTCTGATGTTTGCCCTCTATGCAACACGTTCAGCGGCGACTTGCTCCCAATGTGCGTTATCAATGCCTGTATCAATCATGTCCCAGCTTACACACATCTTTGTATCGTAGGTCGATCCTGAGATCTCTTACCCATCTGTAATTCACCAAAAAAGATGTCCTTTGGTATTCTACCATCATCCATCCTCCTAAGATGTCCTATCCATCTAAGTCTACGAAGACTGAGCATGGAATAAACCGTCACACAACCTGATCTTTCCAATACTTCAGTATTTGTGATTTTGTCCTGCCACTTAATACCAAGAATTCTTCGCAGACACCGAATATGAAAGCTGTTTAAATGTTTCTCTTGTAGTGAGTAAGTTGTCCAGGTTTCACTGCCATAAAGAAGATTACTAAGGACACAGGCTTGATAGACAAGGACTTTTGTTTTTGTAGTAAGCTTCCTGTTCTCCCAGACTCTTTTTCTTAACCTGTTCATTGTTGTTGCTGCCTTACCAATCCGGATGTTCATTTCCTGATCTAGGGATAATTTGCTATTTACCACTGATCCTAGATATGTAAAATGGTCTACTATCTCTAGTTCGGCGTCGTCAATAAAGATTGATGGTAACCCATGTGACATAATCTGTGTCTTTTTGCTGATTCTTAAACCGAATTCAGAACAAGCATTGGAGAATGCAGATAGTAGACATTGCAATTCTTCCTCAGAGTGGGTCGTAACTGCAGCATCATCTGCAAAAAGCAACTCTCTGATCAGTACCCTCCTAATTTTGGTCTTGGCCTTCAATCTCTGAGCATTGTAAAGGCCGCCATCTGAGCGTGAGTGAATGTATATACCACCATCCTGATCACGAAAGGCATATTTCAGTAGAAGTGAAAAGTATATTCCAAAGAGGGTGGGAGCTAGTACACAACCTTGCTTAACTCCACTCTTGATTTCAAATTCTTCAGAAGTTGCACCATCAAACTTGATTATACCCTTCATGCCTGTGTGGAACGATTCCACAATGGATCAGAAGAGTTGGTGGGCAGCCAATCTTCTTTAGTGCCTTGAACAGACCCTCACGACTGACCAAATCAAATGCCTTTGTGAGGTCGATGAAGGCAATAAACAGTGGTTGATTCTGTTCACGGCATTTTTCTTGCATTTGTCGCAATGAGAATATCATATCAATGGTAGACCGGTTCTGTCGAAAGCCACACTGTGATTCGGGGTAGACTTGATCTCCTAGGACTTGAAGTCTGCGCAGAACAATTCTGGCAAATACTTTTCCAACAATACACAGAAGTGAGATACCCCTATAGTTGTTGCAGTCGCTCCGATCGCCCTTGTTCTTGTACAGTGTTATGATGCTTGAATCTTTGAAATCCTGTGGGACTTGTCCTTCTCGCCAGCATAGCTCTATTAGCTGGTGGATCTGTAGAGTGAGTGTGTCTTGCCCACTCCTGATAACCTCTATTGGAATTCCCATCCTTACCTGGAGCCTTGCCAGATGCAAGTTCATTTATAGCACACTTAACTTCTGTTATGGTGGGAAGTGTGTCCAGGTGGTCAAGAGTTGGTAGAGCCTCTATGGCGTTGAAGGCATCATCCGCTAGTTTGGTCTCACTTGAGTAAAGCTCCAAATAGTGCTCTACCCATCTGTCCATCTGCTGTTTCTTATCAGTGATGATTTCTCCAGTCAAGGTTTTCAATGGTGCACTTCTTTTGATCACTGGACCACAGGCTTTCTTTATTCCTTCATACATGCTTCTTATGTTTCCCTTATCACTTGCGATTTGAATGGACTCACATAACTTGATCCAATAATTATTTGCACACTGCCTGGCAGCCTTTTGCACATCCTTCCTAGCTTGCCTTAGCTCACTCAGAGTGTTACGCGTTGGTCTTTCCTTGTTTCTTAAGAGAGCTTTCTTCTTCTTATCAATCAAGGGCTCAGAGTCTCGCTGTTTGCAGCAAACCAGTCCTGCCGCTTATGATCCACAGTGCCGTAAACCCCTACGGCAGTTTTATAAAGAGTTTCCTTAATTTGACCCCACTTTTCATTTACTGTACAATTTTCTGGTGTATCAGTGAAAGCGTCTTCAAGTTGCTGTTGAAACTGAAAGCACTTTTCAGGATCGTGAGTGTTAATAATATTAATCCTAGGGCTAGATTTGTGTTTAGCTGTGTAGATTCTCTTTGGTCTCAGTCTAACCCTTGCAACAACCAAAGAATGATCCGTATCACAGTCAGCACTGTGGTAACTTCGAGTCAATGATATATGGTTCAGATGTTGTCTCCGTGTGATGATGAAGTCCAGCTGGTGCCAATGGCCGGATCTTGGATGTTTCCATGTGACCTTATGCATCTCTTTTGTTTTAAAAAAGGAGTTTGTAATACATAGGTCATTACTGGTGCAATGCTCCAGCAGCCTTTGCCCATTTTCATTCATGCGACCGATGTTGTATTTTCCAAGGCACACTGGCCATGAACTCGAGTCCTTGCCCACACGAGCATTGAAATCACCGAGCATATAAATGTAGTCAGATTTTGGAACTGCCTTGATCACGGAGTCTAACTCCTCATAGAACGAATCCTTCACATCATCAGAGGAATCGAGTGTCGGTGCATATGCAGTAATAATGGAGGCAAAACCACAAGAGGTTGCCAAGCGCAGGGATAATAGTCTTTCATTTCCTCCTGCTGGAATTTCAATCATTCCCAGTAGCGAATTCTTCACTGCAAAGCCCACACCGTGTTGCCTTTTTTCTGCCTGCCCTCTACCCTTCCAAAAAAAGGTGTAATTGTTTTCCCTGAGTGACCCTTCCTCAGCGAGGCGAGTCTCCTGCAGGCCAGCAATATCAATGTTAAGACGATTGAGTTCGGCATCAATCACAGCCGTTTTTCTCACATCGTCAATATTGGTCAAGTCAGTGGAAAATCCTGGACACATGGTTCTCACGTTCCAGGTTGCAAGCCGTAGCTTGAGGTTTCTATTTTTATTTTTGTTTGTACCTAGTGCATTGGTTTTACAGCCTGCGATTCAGATTTTGTCCTAGCCCCAAGCACCCATTGAAGCAGGCAGGCTGTGGCGGATCAGCACCCAATTGGCCGGGGGCTGCCCAGCTTGAGGCGGGCGGTAGCTGATCAGTGACACCTGTAGGTGTCTCCCACCGTCAGAGGCAACGCGTGGCGCCCCATGTCTACGCCAATTGACAAGGACTTATAACCCGTAACAGTTGCCTCTCGCTTTGATTCCGAGACCAGTTAAGACCAGGGATGGAGTTATTGCCTCTCCATAGCACAAAGCCTGGGCTAAAATATAGAGATCATGTGTTGCCCATGCAGCATGATCCCTCTCTCGGCCTGCCTAGTTCACTCCAGAGGAAAGGTAACACCCCTACATCTGGAACAAGACAAGCTGCAGAAGCTGCCGGATCAGCAAAACAATGCTCTAACTGTCCGCCTGTTGGAGCTTCGGTCCTAGACCAGCCGCCAACCAAGGCTTAGGGCCTGGTCAGCCCTGCCATGACATTTTGTCTTTAGCTTGCATTTCCTCGCACCAGGGTAAGCTTGTACCCTCCCAATTGCGCTCTTCCGCCCGAAGCCGTTGGCACAATGTGGGGTGTCGGGTTTGGTAAGTGCCGCCCAACGTTCGGCGCTAACAGAAAGCAGGTAGTACCGTCTACTGTTATACGGTAGCTCAGTCATATCTGACTAAGACCTGACTGTCCTTTGTGCACCCCAGGATTAACATGGCAGCATTTTGTATGCGCTCTAACCTTTCAAGCTGGCTCTTTGATACTGTCAACAGCCCCAAACCATACTCAATGACAGAAATTAATAACTGCTGAAACAGCCTGTACAGCATCCTCTGCTCTACTCCGGTTGCTGCCATAGCCCTCAATGCATTAAGTCCACTAACAGCCTTCACCACCAAAGCCTCCACATGATCCTTAAAAGACAAACACCTGTCAAAGGTGATACCCAAGTACTTCAGTTTACTCTCTCGCCTAAGAGGACATCCATCCAACATAATACCTGGAACATCTGCCTTGATGATCCGTTATCCAGGGAGTACCACACAATCAATGCCTTTTTGGGGTGTATAATGGCACTTGCGTCCCTACACCACTCTGCCACCCCATTTACTGCCACCTGTAAGTCTTTCAGCAACCAGTCCCTGTCACTGCCCTGTCTGTACGCCAGCACATCATCTGCAAATGTCAAGATTCTACTGGAGGTAGAATGGAGGGAGAATTGTGAAGGAAGATTCTGGTACTTTTGCTTTGACCACAAGTAGCCTGACTATGGAAGTCATGGCAGTAAGTAAAGCAATAGGCACTCTTCCGATTGACGGGTCTAAATAGTTCCGCAGTGAATGAATAAATCTTACATGTAAAACAGTTTCCCTTACAGGGCCTCATTTGGGTGACTGGAGTTATTTCCCCGGTTGCTAGACACAGATTAATACGAAACACAACAGAATGTTAACGTTGCCAACGTCCGATGTCATTAGTTTCGGGGGTCGAATGTTTTGACAGATTTTCGTGGCGGTGTTGTCAATGTCATTTCGTTCTTTGCCAACTCCCAACTCCCAAGTGAAAAAGTTGTGATGATAATGTTTTACTGGTTGTTCGATGTGAAGTTGAAACATGTGATGTTTTTCGAACGCCTGACAAGCTGTGATACTATTGTCAACTACAATACTATTTTCGGGTAGAGTGTTACAACTGGTTGCTGCGTAAACAATCCACTGTTGGGAGGGATTTAATGCTCAGGGACAGTCAGTGGTCGTTGAAGTTGACGAGAGCTACTTTTTTCCACCGAAAGTACCACCGTGGTCACTTTCGTCGTGGTCAATGGGTAGTTGGCCTGGTTGAACAGGGTAGTGTCGTTGCTGGTTGGAAGTTGTAGAAAGGCGAGATGCGACAACACTGAACGCATTATAACGATGACTCACACGTCTTACCAGGAACGACCATTGTCACCGATGCCTGGCGAGGCTACAACAACGTAGGTCAACTAAAACCATGGCATCTACGATCATGCAGTTGTTGACCCTGTACACAGTGACATTCACACCCAAACAATTGAAGGGTTGTGGATGCAAGTAAAAAGGAAACAAAGATACAAGTGGCACTAGTCGTGCAGTGTTTAAACACTTATTTAGCAGAATTTCAGTGGCGCCACAGTCACAAAGTACATGTTTTCGGACAATATTTACAACTTTGTGGCCACATTCGAGATATAACTTTTGACTATAATTGGACGTTTCTGACTGCTGAGATATTTCTGGAAGCTACCCTGTCAGCAGGCTGCTACAACAACGTAGGTCAACTAAACCATGGCATCTACGATCATGCAGTTGTTGACCCTGTACACAGTGACATTCACACCCAAACAATTGAAGGGTTGTGGATGCAAGTAAAAAGGAAACAAGATACCAAGTGGCACTAGTCGTGCAGTGTTTAACACTTATTTAGCAGAATTTCAGTGGCGCCACAGTCACAAAGTACATGTTTTCGGACAATAATTACAACTTTTGTGCCACAATTTCGAGATATAACTTTTGACTATAATTGGACGTTTCTGACTGCTGAGATATTTCTGGAAGCTACCCTGTCAGCAGGCTGCTGTGGGTTTGATTGAAAATTCTCTGAAGCACTCGCTCGCTTTGAACTCAAGCGTAGTCCATACACACTATTTCAAGTAATGCTGGAATGAACTTTGCATGTGAATAGCTTCCCCTATTAACAGTGTCCCTTGCCATCAAGTGAATGCACTCTGACTTTCAGAGGTACTTGTAATTTACATCTCCAAGCAAGGACGATAGGTCAGCATTTTGGTCAAACTGCCCGGTGTAGGGGTTGAACCCCTTACCTCGGCATCAGCACACCGGATGTTTAAGAACACGTGTTCTTATCCATTCGGCCATGCTGACCTACAAGTATGGAGTTGAACCCAGGGATCTGAGTCAGAGACCAAATATAACTAGAAAACATTGTCAAATGAATTTTGTAAACATAAACCAATGCATATTACCATGTTATGAGACACATCCACCACCCACCCACACATCCCCCATTCACCCCAACTCCCCACCCAACCACAAACACAACCCAGATACACATACATGCCTCCACCCATCCACCACATCCTCACACCTACACATCTCCCCACCTACACACATCTCCCACCCACTCACAATCCTCCACCCGTCCCATTACCCACCCACATATCCTCCACCCACAACAATTCCAACCCCAGCCAAACACACATCCCTCAACCACACTCCAACCAACACACACACACACATCTCCCCGCCAACTCACATATCCCGCACACAAATTCCTCACCCACCCACATAATCTCCCATTTCCATTAGCCTATAAGTGTGTTGTTTAAACTATTTGTAAATTCAATTATTATACTTTATTATTGTTATTACACACATTTTTCTATATTTTTCTTTGTTTGCTTTTGCTGTTCATGTAATTAAAAAGTAACGTGTTATTGATAGTGATAATAAAGGATTTGAAAATCAGACTTTAAAAAATGTTTTGTTTTCTTTTCTGCTTCACATATATTTTGTTTGCACTTCTATCTGCACATACATTCTTTCTACCAATCCATGTAGATTATTTCTCATCAACAAGATGTGTCATGACGAGAGAGAGAGAGAGAGAGAGAGAGATAGAGAGAGAGAGAGATGAGAGCGAGAGAGAGAGAGAGAGAGAGAGAGAGAGAGAGAGAGAGAGAGAGAGAGAGAGAGATAACTTTCTGACAGGCAGACAGGCAAGAGCATGTTCTTAAGTGTGTGTGAGAGAGAAAGAGAGAGATTTTTATAGGTATAACTTTATGACAGGCAGACAGATGACGGTGTGTTCTTAAGTGAGGGAGAGAGAGAGAGGCATAACTTTCTGATTGGCAGACAGGCGAGGGTGTGTTCTTAAGTGAGAAAGGAAGGGGGAGGAAGAGAGATAGAGGAGAGAGAGAATGAAAGAAAGTTATTGGGATAATGTTATGGCAGGAAGACAAATGAGGACTTTCAAATGCAAGCGAGCGAAAGATCGTGTGAGAGAGAGGAGACAGGTATAGAAAATAAAGAGAGAAAGAGGTGGAAAGAAAAATAAAGGTTGTTGTCATTATGAGTTTATGCAAGAAGACAGATGACGACATATTCTTAAGTGGGTACGTCAGTTATATAAACCCCACTGGGCAGAAGAGACATGGGCAAAGTCTGCTGGTGAAGAAAGGAGTAAAGCATGTGGCACTTGACTTGAGCCAGTGGAATCACAGTGCAAGAGAGGTCCATGGTATACAAATGGAGATTGGTGGCTTAAGTTGGAACATCATAAATGTATATGCCACAGTGGACTGCTTTGTCAGAAAGGAACAATGGGACTGGCTTAAGGAATTAGAGGACTTACCAGGTGATAGGCTACTCATATGTGGAGACTTCAATGCGAGAAACAGAGATTGGGACAGTAGTGGAGAAAATCGACAAGGAATTGCACTTGCGGAAGCCATGGTGGACTCCGTGAGTATGTCTTCCTCATGGACTCCGATGTGGTCTGCATAAATGATGCTAGGCCGACTAGAATGGCAATGAGGCCTGGCGATGCAGATACTGCTATTGATTTGGCACTTGTCTCCCAGTCATCAGTCCTTGATGTAAAGTGCGACAGACACCCCTAAGCTCACGAGAAGAAGTGGACATAGCGGAAAATGACAAGAAAGACAAGGTGGAATCTTTCAAGCGATGTGCTGCAGAGGCCAAGAAAGTAAAATGGGAATGTTTTATGAAGGAGATTGGAGAGTGATAAAACACTGCATAAATTCTGGAAACTGTACAGACAAATGCAAAGAAAAGATCTGCTATGACAGTGGGAACAATTTATAAAGAGGATGGGGTACGCGTGACAACAGACAAAGAGAAAGGGGAGGCGTTCTCCAGAGATTTTTAGAGCAGACCAATCACAGTGATGCGGATACCAGGGATGCAGTTAGAGTGGAATTATCTGGCACAATAGAGAATATGCCTTACGAAGACATCATACTGTTTGAAGATGTTAAACATATTTTGCAAAAGGCAAAAGACACGGCACCAGGGCCTGATGGTGTCAGGTATGGCCACATGAAGGCTTTGAGCGATGTGGACCTGAAGGAGATGGCCGGCTGCTTTAATCAGAGCATTAGGACAGCGTCAGTACCGCAGGATTGGCTGCATAGCTATCTCATCCTCTCCCAAAACCATACAAGGATCATTCAAAGCTTGGCGGCTTTAGGATCATCACCCTTCAAATACATTTGGGAAGGTTTTAGAGAAGATAGTCGCTGTTAAGCTGCAGGAGTTTTTGGAAAGGGGGAAGCTTCTTCCAAGAGGCCTGGGGAGCTACAGGCCAGGAAAAGATACCTGGTCGAATGCGGCCACCTTTTGCCTTTGACGTTTATGAGGGGTTCCAGAGTAGACAGGAAACGATGGCGGCAGCGCTTGATCTCGAGGATGCGTACAATAGAGTTCGCTATGATATTTTGATGACCGCACTTATGGAGAAGGGGGTCAATCCCTGGTTAGTGAATTGGATAGCAGCCGTCCTGCACTTCTCGTCAGGTTGCTCTCCGTCTGGGCGCATGGACCTCAGAGCCACATATTTTAAACCCCGGGACTGCCACAGGGATCTGCAATCTCACAGGTGCTCCTTAATGTGTATACGAGCAAGATTGCATACCTAGAAGCACCAGGGGTTGGAAGGATTCTAACATTTGCAGATGATATTCTTGCATACAGGCAGGGGAGAAATAGGGATCAAACAGCCAGGAGCTACAGGTGACAGTAGACAAAGTGATTGACTGGTGCACTGAAATGAGTGCTGTCATCAACCCGGAAAAGGCGGCTGTGTTGTGGTGCTCTCTGGACAACAGGATTGTGAGAGATGATGCCCCAAGCCTCACGACAGATGGTAGAAGTGTCAACAGAGAGAACACAACTGAAGTATCTGGGAATCACATTTGACAGGAGTCTGTCCATCAGACCATGGTGGAGACGGTTGTGACAAGATCTCAAAAGGGACTCAATGCACTTAAAACTATGGCTGCAATGGACACAGAGCAGAGAATTGCTCTTCACACTATACCAGCACTTGATCCTCTCAGTGATTTATTATGGACTAGGACTGCTAACTGTCCTCAAAGAGTCCCAGTCTGGTTAAATTAGAGCGCATACAGAATGAGCTATGGCGGGTCTATTCTGGTAGGCACAAGGTGTTGCAAAGCGAAGGCATACCTCAGAGTAGCGGCAGACGACCAAAGATCACCCGTTTGCATGAAGCGCTGTGTTGCAGCCACCATGGTGGAATGGAGAGGTCGAGAAGGCATGGCTGGGAAAGAGGCAGGCTGTCAAAGGACTGGCAAATGGCCACAAAGGCCAACATGCCACAGGTTGAGTTGGCGAACCTGAAGACTGAGGTCCATAGGACGACGACTTTATTCAAATCCTGCTGCCAAACAGGTCCAAGGCCGAGAAATGGGACGAGTTCTGCAGGAAGGTGTGCTCCGAGCGATCTCTTACGACATTCTGGCGCCTCCATAAGAGCATGAACGGTGCTGCACAACGTAGGGGTATTCCAGACTTTCAAGGCGGGAGTCTTCGTGGCGAAGTAGTCAAGCCGTTTAACTCGGGCTCCGAAGGTTGTGGGTTCGATTCTGGGCCGCGTCCTTCGGTTCACGAGTTACATTTTTCGGAGACTCCTGTGGGTCGTCGCTACAGCTACGGAGTTCGTGCTTTGTGCGACGCTTTCCGCGCTGCGGTAAGAGACCGAGCCATATGGGATAAAATCCCGGTGCAATGAAGTCGACCCTGTCGACTTTTAAGCGACTTTTTTTTTAAGGCAGAGACCTCACATGAAAAAAGTCGGATGCGGATAAAGGTAAGGCCCTTCTTGCACGCTACATAGAACAGACTGACCAGAAAGACGAGCCCGCCAGACAGAGGACCACAACGACACTCTCTCAGTTGTGCGAGGGGGTCGGGACAGACGAAGAATGGATAATCACAGCTGAGATAATGCGTGCGATGCTCAAGAAATCACCTAACACCGCCCCAGGCCCAGACGGCATCCGATATGGTGACCTACTGGTGATATCAGATGATGACATGGAAGAACTGGCCAGAGAATTCAACACCAGTATCCAGAGGGGTCAGATCAAAGAAGAATGGCTACACAGCTACTTGCTGCCGCTGCCAAAACCGAACAAAGACAATTCCAAGATAAGCGGCTACAGAATCATTACGATGCAGAACACTGCTGGCAAGTTACTGGAGAAAATTGTAGCACACAGACTTGCTTATCACTTGGAACAACTCGGCTGCTTCCCGCCCACACTTGGAGGATACAGACGTAACAAAGAGTCATGGCTGAATGCGGCGGTCTTTGCTCAAGATGTTTACGAAGGATTTCAGGTCAGAGAAGAGACATGTGCGGCCGCCATAGACTTAGAGGACGCATATAATAGAGTATCTTTCGAGCACTTGATGCAAACCCTCCTCAGACTGAAAGTGCACCCTCACCTTGTACGATGGATAGCTGCAGTTCTGCTCCAAAGGAAGGTGGTGCTAAGATGCGGGAGTTGGTCTTCTGAGCCGATAACGATATGTCCAGGATTGCCGCAGGGTTCACCACTGTCACCAGTACTATTCAACGTGTATACGGTGCCGATCACTGAACAACAGTTGGACGGGAGGGGTAGGACTCTGTCATTTGCTGACGACATTCTCGTGTATCGACAAGGGTCGAGATAGACAGGCGGTTGCCAATGATATGCAGGGCGAACTAGATCGAATTTCCTCATGGTGTGCTGATGCCGGTGCCCTTGTCAACCCTGCAAAGGCATCGGTTGCATGGTTCTCCCTAAACAACCATATTGTGAACACAGACCTGCCGGCGGTAAGAATGGATGGGAGCATTTTGAGTAGAACCCAGTCAATGACATATCTTGGCGTGAGGCTTGATCGTAGCCTGTCCTTCAGAGATCATGTCGATTATGTCATAACGAAAGCTCGAAAAGGTTTGTCAGCAATGAGAGTCATGGCGACTGCCAATATCGAGCAAAGACTGCTAATACTTCTGTTCCAAGGACTGGTGCTTTCACGCATCGAGTATGCCCTGGCCATCCTCACTGTCAGCCCTACACAGATTGGAAGACTTGAAAAGGTACAAAACGAAGCCATGCGCATCATTTTGGGCTGCACGAGAGACACCAGCTGTGTAGCAATGAGATACCTCCTTGACTTCCCGACAATGGAACACAGGATCAAGATCTGGAGAGCTCGTGCATACTTAAAAATAAGTGCAGATGAGCAGCACCCTCTGCATGACGCTATATTCAGAGAAAAGGGTGACAGGCTAAAGAGAGGCAAATCATGGATGGGTCGGGCGGAAGATGTCGTCAGACAGGTCTGCAGTCTTACCAGTATCAACCCCGGCAAGGAATGGGTGCCGGTGCCTCCAGCTTTTAAGTGCACTTTCTCCTGCATTATCACACTCGACAGACGGTGCAGAGAGCAGAACCCTGTCGCTGTCAATGCAGAGGTCAACGCGCTCATCTATGAACACTCAGATAGCCCCGAAGTGCTCATCTATACAGATGGATCTGTTGTAAAGCAGCAGAGAAGTGCGTGGGCATTTACAGCCCGTTCAGCTGGCCGAACCGTTCAAGAATCCAGTGGTGCCCACTCTATGACCACGAGCAGCATGACGATGGAGAAAGAGCACGGGGAAGACAAAGAGAGGAATAGCCGGATGATTTGGTCGCCTATCATTATCGGGACAAGAACACTGACCTGATACAAGACTGATGATTGTGTGAGATCACAAACCATGACCTTCCACGCTTATCGGCATTGCACCTGATGATGATGATGATGATGATGATGATTGATGATGATGATAAACCAACACTGCGAATATGCATTACTGGTTGGTGTTTATTATTATATATTAACCAACAGTCTGCTGTGTTTCGTATTGTAGCATCACCCAATGATGACCACACTGCAAAAATGCGTTACTGGTTGGTTTTTATTATTATTATATATTAACCAACATTATGTTGTGTTTCGTATAGTAGCATCACCCAATGAGGCCCTGTTTTACCACATAGATATTTATCATTCACTGCAGAACTATTTAGATCCGTCAATCGGAAGAGTGCCAAGCAATAACATGGCTCGAGACACAGACATATCACTAGGGCATGTTTCCTTAGTGACTCAATGAGCCATGCTGAAGATAGAGATGGGGGTGGAGAGTGGATGCTGTCCTCTGGAGTGGTCTCAGCTGGCAAAGATTAGTTTCATTTTTGTGCCAGGGCATGCGGGTTTACAAGGAAATGCGCGGGCTGACAAGCTTGCAGGCAAGGCTACTATGGAAGGTAGATGAGACATGGACCAGGCTGACATTCTGAATGCTCTAATGAGAAGTAAGACTTTTGCAAGAACCAAGTGAGGACTGTGAATCTACAGCCATGGTCAGACTGCAAGAGCAGCAAATCCAAAGAGGTGTCGCCAAAACAAGATCACTATGCACGAAGCCAAAGAAGATTATTAACCAACACAGAACTGTGTTGTCAGTTGCTACATGCTGCAGGATGTACTGAGGAGGGGGATCCAAGCACTTATGGACTGAATGGTTCGATTTGCAATGACGATGATCGATGATCTGATGTTTGTGTACTAAGGAGATTCAGTAGCATGATCCGAAAGGTCAAGCTGGGTTCTGTATGAAGACAGTGGGTCTGCATCGTTGCAGGAGGCTATTGTCCATAGAGAGTCAGCTTCATCTTCTTTTCCAGGACATGCGGGAGTTGAGGAAATCACGAGGTGATAAAACTTGCTGACTCTGCAGATGGCCAGCTCATAGATCATGCCGATATTATTAACACCATTAGAAAGATGTTGAGAGCGGTGGACGTTGACGTCAGTGAATCCACATTGAGACCCAGGAGTAAAAAATTGTCATGGCCAATACGAGAGCTTCCTGAAAGAACCGAAGAGATTCCAGTGAATCAAAAGTTTACTGAGAGAACCAAAGAGATTCAGTGAATCAAGCGCTTCCTGAGAAAACCAGAGATTCCAGTGAATCAAGCTGTGAGGAAAACCACCCTGGCGCTGGAAAGGACACTCGCTGAGAAAACCTGAGGATAGTATACTTACACTTCTCTGTCTGGAATCCACAAGGCAAACAAAATAGTGGGGAGACCAAAAATCACACGGAAAAGAGAATTAAAGGGCAGAATGAGCTATATGGGAAATACATGACTGAGTTGTGGGAGATAGTAAAAGCATAGGAAGGTTTGGCATGTGTTGGTTGAGGGCGTGAGCCTTAATAGGGTATGAAAGATGAAAGAAAGATGTATACAGAAAACTTGTGACGACACAGGACATTACAACACAACAATGGTGTTTGATTCAACTCTTTAATTCTGTTACAAGCATTTAAAAAAAAAAAGACAAATGTTGTCTTGACTAAATATCATAGAATATACGTGATAACTTTCAGCCAAAAAATATAGCACATTAGTAAACAGATGGTAAACTTGTGTTATCCTCATGTACAATCTCTTGTGATTTATTAGACAATAAATCTGAAGAATAATATGATTTACATATGTTGTACATGAAACTCTCATGATACATGGGTTTATCCATTTAAGCCAAAGATACACAGCAACTATAATACTTACAAGGGCTCAAAATGTATGTCTTCAAACAAGAAAGTACCTCAAACTGATCACCACAATCATGACATTGTAAGATTGATATACTTAATGTACGCTGTTGTGGCACTTTTGTCTTTTTGAGTCAAAGTAGCAACACAAGCACAAATACTGCGCTTGTCACGTCTTATTTTACTCACCACATCTTGCCCTGTACTGTCATACTGGAACGTCTTTACCTTTAGCTTGTGCTGCCTGGTTCTGCCTTTCTCCACCAATATGCTGCATGGGTGGTGGTCGCTGCCATGGTGTCCTAGGACACCCCATCTACACACTGTAGTGAGTGAAGGTGAAACTAGCGCCAGATCAATAGCACTGTCCTCATCGCCTGGACGGCTTGCTGTCCTGGTGACACAGCCACTGTTGATACAAACCAGATCGATGGTTTCCAGTGCAGTCTCGAGCTCATCCCCTTGTGTATTGGAGGAAGTGTTTCCCCATGATCTGCCTTTAGCGTTGAAGTCACCACAGAAAATAACATTTCTCTCGTGGCCTAATATGCCACTTAAGCACTGCCACTTCTGGGCGTCCACACTCGCATTGCGGGCATAAACATTAACCAACACGAATGGTATACTGGAATGAACTCTCAACGCCTGTATTTGTATATCGTCACTGTCCCAACTGGACATGTCTAGCTCTGAGGCCACCATGCTGTCGTGAACGAGAATCGCCGTTCCCAGATGTCATCTGTTATAGAAACATTTGAAGCCGGCAATTCGGAGTAGCTGATCGCCCAGTCTCGTCTCCTGGAGTGCTACAATGTCGTTCCTGTAAACTAGGGTTTCTAAAATAGAGCCCCGTTGTTTTACACTGGCACAGTTCCAATATAGAATACGGATGTTCCTGAGTCCTAGACGGTGACACTTGAGTCTAAATCGTCTCAAGCCACCGCGCTTACCTGGCTTCTTTTTTCCCTGCGCGGCTACCACGCCGCTTCGGTATGTTGATTGCTGATCGTTCGGAAAACACACGTTGTTCCGCCATGTTGAAAAAAACGTAAACACAGACTTTGATTGAGAGCCACACACGCTACTGAAAATTCACTCAAGGATGGCTTCACTCGATGCACGAACTCCGTAGCACCCGCGCAGATCTTGAGTAGAAACTCCTGGTTTTACATCCTGGCACACCAATTACACGCAAGAAATGAATAAATCCATCCCTTACGCGAAAAAGTTAACGAACACAAAACAACATGACCGTCCGTCGCCATCTTGAAACCGGAAATGGATAAAGAGGAATTGAGTTCACAGTGTGAGTCAGGGTGGGAGATGGAGTAAAGATACTCAGGAAATTTCCACAGCCTATTGTGGTCAAGATGACTCATTGTGAATGAACAAATCAAGTTGTTTTGATCGAAAACTAGACTTTATGTTTGGCTTTGTGAATCCCTTTGTTACCATTACTCTGTTATGAGCAAACATTTTTACAATGAATGATTACGTCTCATCACCGCAAACAAGGTTGCATACAGTTGCCAAAAAGAACTGACTGTACAGAGTTAAAGCGCTGGACATTTACTGCCATTTTTTTTTTTTGGTTTGTTGCTGAACTTTGCCTTTAAACGCGAATCTATCACATACATGATACAGCAAAGTGCCATCTCCGCAATGAAGGTATAAAAATGTTTGGATTATTACTTTGTTGTCACCACGTCCAGGAAAAGTACAATAACGTGAGGTACTGTGTCGAGACAGAACATTTTGGATAATTACTATCACCTTCAACTTTTTTTCGACGGTTGGAACTTGTGATCACCACATGAAATTCAGTCACCACGCAAAAGAGCAATGGGTCATTTTGGAATTTGAAATCGTAGACATTTCGGAATTTTAACCAACAGACACTTCCAGCCTATTGTGAAAAAAACTATTAACAGCAAAAATAAGACTTTTGGCGATGGATTAATAAGCACATTTTTGTCGGTCAACCATTTGGACATTTTGTTTGCTCCCATCGTCATATTTATTGTTGTCGGTTGTTAAGCAATTACTTGTATGTGGTCTGGTGTTTGTCAAGAGTAGGGGATTTTTGTGTGTTTCATGAAGGTCGGGAGACAGGGCAAAAATTTATTTTCTTACGTGCACCATATATTTTCTGGGAATTAAATCAAAAGGTCGGTTTGTTTGGTTCTGCAGTGACGCAGTGTTGGTCCTGGATTATATAACCGTGCCTTTTTGCGTCTAACGTCAGATCTGTGTATATTTTGGTGTTATATTTTTTTCCCTTCTCTTTTCATATTTACATATGATATTTGTTGTGTTCGGATATATGTTATTATTGTGATCTTTCATCATTTCTACTGTTTAGTGGTTGGGGTCAGTTTATATTATTACGCGCACTGTGGTCGTCTTACACAAGCTTGTGGATGTTACTGTGGTTTATTTCTTTGTGATCACCGTCTCCGTATACTCAGCCTGTGCGTCTAGTGTGTTATAGACATCACTTAGTGTGGATCATCCATTCGTTTGTATATGTATTTATATGTATGTTTAACAATATTTCCAGAGACTTTATGAACTTGGTGGTCATATATATATATATATATATATATATATATATAATATATATATATATATATATATATATATATATATATATATAAGGGAGTATAGGTAAATAACCCCCACCTCACTACCTAGTACTTATAGAGTGACTGTGTGAGGACAGTGATATTATTAGTACTACGAATTTACATACACAGCAAGTGGTGGTGTACTTAGGGAAGGTACACAACGACTAGAAGCAGAGTCTTTACATTTATAGTTGGCTGACAGACAGCAACGTGTCCACAAGTATAAGATGCCTACTTTAATGGAATATTATATCAAAGCAGGTGAACGGTTAGGTCTGAAGGGTAAAGAGTTACAGGAGTATGCAGAAGCAAAAGAACAAAAACAGGTTGAAAGAGAACAAAGACAAGCAGAGAGAGAACAAAGGCAGGCTGAGAAAGAGACACAACTGAAACTAGAAATGGAACAACAAAAACACCTACAGGAAGTAAAGTTAGCTGAAATGGAAGCCAGGCATCTACAGGAAGAGAGAGAGACACAAATGAAAATAGAAATTGAGAAAGAAAAGCTCAAAAGGGAAACTGAAATTGAGTTTAAAAAAATAAGAACTATCTTCGAAGGACAAAGTGAAGAAAGCAGAAGACCTTCGCAGTCATCACAGAGACTAAAACTGCCTTATTTTAATGGACCGGGACAGTCTTGAAGCTTATTTGTCGAGATTCGAAGCATCAGCGAAAGGGTTAGGCATCCCAAAAGGAGAGTATGCTATTAGACTGGGTGAGTATCTAACAGGGAAGGCTCTAGATGCCATGTTTAATTTACCTGTGGAAGAAAGAAACAACTACACTATTTTGTGTCAACGTTTGCTTACAAAGTTCCAACTAACAGAGCATGGATATAGAACAAAGTTTAGACAATTAGGGCCAGAGACAAAATCAAGATTTCACAGATTTTGTTAGACACAGTAAAGAATACATTTAATAAATGGATGGAGCTTGCAGAAGTAGGGAAAGATTTTAATAAATTAGTGATTTAGTGTTAAGAGACAAGGTTTTATCATCATGTAATACAAACTTAGCGGCTTTCTTTGAAGAATGTAAGCCAAAGGACATAGACACAAATGTCACAGTTAGGGCAACATTACATGACAGCAACATCCTAAACAGTTCTATTGGTAGACAAATGAGTGAGGAAATAGTCTGTGCAGCATACACTAAACAGGACCAGAATCCAGATATCAGACCAAGGGCGAAAGTGTGGATTCAACACATAGATATGAAACAACAAGAACCTCAAGACAATGCCTTTTTGAGGAAACAATGTTGGTAGAGTAGGACATTAACCCATACAAAAGGGGAAATTTTCAGAGATGGCCAATAGGTTTATGCTGGATGTTGGAATTGTGGGAGCTGGAGACACAAGGCAGCACAGTGTGACGTGCAACCAGCCAGTGGGCCAACAAATAATAGGAGAAGGACATTATTTGCTTCAAATGTGGCAGGACAGGGCATGTTAGTTTTGAGTGTACGATGGGAAAAAACAGAGCACTCTAATGCAGCGCAAGTAAATTGAGATGCTTAACAACGAGAAAAAGACGGTCAGGCCCGGTCTTAATATGTGGTCACACAGTGAAAGCAGGATCAGCAGTGCATGAAGGAGGAAGTCTGAAACTGCACCATGGAGTCATTAATGATAGGCCAGCGTTAACAATTAGGGATTCCGGATGTACATCTATCGGAGTGAGGAAAAGCTTAATACATCCCTCGGATTACACAGGGAAAAAGATTAGATGCATAACATTCAACAGGACAGTAGAATTCTACCCATTAGCCATAATAACAGTGAAAACACCATACATCACAGGAAGAGTGACAGCGTGTGTGCTAGACTCACCAGAGGCAGATCTGATCATAGGAAATGTCCCAGGAGTTAAAGATTGTACAGAAGAAGTAGTTTATTGGGACCAGAAACATAGTTTAAGTAGCAACGAGGTAGTTACCAAAAGAAAACCTAAATTAGAGAGTATAACTGAACAAGAAGAGGCATTTGAAGTAGACAATGAGGACAAGGATAGGGCAGCTGAGCAGGTGAGACTGGATCTCAAATATAGTTGTAGGGGATCCCAGAGACAAGATGCTACTATAGACAAATGTGTCCAAGGGTGTAGTAAAGTAGAACATAGAAAATCAAAGAAGGGTAGATGGTGCTTCAAAAGGAAGAACAATGTTCTCACTCGCCGGTTTTCAGATGGCGGAACCGCATGTTGGCAAGGAGTAGTACCCTTAGCACGTAGTGACCGACATATTAGATCAGCTCAGGATAGTGCATGTGCAGGGCATACAGTCATAAGGCGTATGCAGCAGAGAGCAAGGTGCCAGGGATATGGGCCAAGATTGAATAAAGAGTTCAGACTAAACAGAGACATCCAGTGTAACGGTGCAATATGCAGATAGGAGAGTGAGTCAGGCCAAAAGAGTGTTCAGCGACATCACTGACCCAGGGTTAGGGATAGCATACAGATGTTGTAAATATATGGGCACCATGAGGAATGGGTACAAGAAAGGTAGATACATCATCGACAGAAATAGATGGAGGTTTGATGCAAGAAAAGAACCACCTGATACAGGGTCGGGACACAATAGGTTGTGTCTTCTTGAGGATGTACACGACTTGCAGGTACACAGATATTATGTTCCCTATGATATGTTTATTATTATTATTATTATTATTATGTGAGATACTAGTCATGTATTGGTACACGACGATGGAAAGTTGTTGGTATTGATGTGTGAGGAATATGGGAGTGTACTATGAGCATTTGATTGTATTATTTAGTGTGGTAGCTAGAGTAAGTTGGATTTATACTTACGACTACCAAGGCAATGTGTCTGGGTCCATATTTGATTAAGGATTAGTCTCCTAACATTTGAAAATGATGTTTCTTTTGAGGAGGGGGTACTGACATATGCCTGGGTCATTGACATTAAGGAGAATGACCGTGCTAGTACATAAACAAGTTGACCGGGCATGAGAAATAATAGATGAAAGTTGAAGACAGTAAGGTGAGTGACCTGGCTACGAGGAAAAACAATCAACCCTGAGAAATAATGGGGGCGGGTGTGAGTGGAGACCCCTGGGGGGGGGGGGGGGGATGGGGTGAAGGACAGTTTAGTATTTTTGTGAAGTCAGGGGACTTCAGGACAGTTGATGTTTAGATACCGAGCGGGTCGGTAGTCTAGGGGAGAGCGGAGTTCGAGATCTCCGTGCTGTGTTGTTTTCCGAGTTTTGAATGCAGGCCTAAAACCCAGTGGGGGTTGGATAGTTAATGGAGGCCTGAACCCAGATGGGTTGAAATAGTTAGTGTAGGCCTAGACCCCAGTGTTGTGTGTTGGATAGTTAATGGAGGCCTGAACCAGAGTGGTTGAATAGTTAAATGGAGGCCTGAACCCAGAGTGAGTTGAATAGTTAGTGTAGGCCTAGGACCCAGTCCTGTGGGTTGTATTGTGTGATGTTCGCCGTGGATAGTAGCTGGATAACTGTAGGCTAGACCCAGTGGGTGGTTGTATTGTGTGAGATCCAGCAGTGCACAGGAGCTGATTACCGGTCCTGTACATTTGAGATTAAGCAGGCCGTGAGAAGACAGTGAGGTGTACGGGTTAAGTTATGAGGAGGATATTTAATTCTATGGATTATATTGTTTCTGATATCGAGTTGGGTTCTGTTTGTCCATGTTCTTTCTGCATTAAAGGATTATGTGCGCCAACTCAATCTTGTTTAATGACTGGTGAATGTGCACTGCGGGGGTGAGTTATATTGTAAGACAGTTAGATAGCTCTATTGACACACCAGGAGTATCGTTACCTAGACAATGACCATATCACGCACTTATCATCAAGAACATCGTGATAATTGGTATTGTACTTTCTCTTCCTTCTGTGCTTTTGTAAGAATTCTTTATTGCATTTTGTTCTTTAGTCAGCCAGAATAAGTTTTAACAAATACAGATGGATTTACATTTGAGGATTTCTATCCAGCTAATTGGACCACGAATAAAGATGATGAAGAATTATGAGTGTGCTCATGATGTGGTGTTATCGAAAAGCATGAGAAAAATAATCTTGGGACCACATTCTAAGATTGAAGACATAGAATGAAATTAGGTGACAAAATCTTAAGAGATAGATGATGGAACATGTATAAACCAATCATACACTAGCGTGTCAATGCAGACATACATGACATTGAAGAAAGTGGCACAAACCAGACACATACAGAACGGGTTTCATCAGGAGCTTCATGATCATTGCTGAAGATCTCGTTTGTAAATATATTGACCCTGCATATGAGTTCATCAGTTCAAATCAGATTGCAAACTTGAATAAAAGATATCCAACTACCATCAAATCTGTTAGGTGTCTCTTCCATTTTTGTGTGCTGCACTTTAGATTGCCAAAACAAATAACGTATACACAGAACACCTAACATTTATAAGATGTTTCTTTGATATGGTTTGTCTCAACACAACACGGTCCGCTAAAGAAATGATTTGAACAAAATGTCACAAGTGTGATTTGATTTTTTCAAGCATCTCTTGTAGGATTTCCGATTGTCCGTTTTAATTAATATGCACCACAATTAAAATCTTCAATTCTTGTGTGATTCCAGTGCTAACGTATGGATGTGAGAGTTGGAAATCAACGGTAGCCTTAGATAAAAAATTAGACAATTTTGAGAACAAATGTCTTAGAAAAATTCTAAACATCCAGTGGACAGATGTCAAAGCCAATGTGCAAATAAGACAAGAGACTAAGCAAGATATTGTATCCAATTTTATAAGAAAACGCCGTTGGAACTACATCGGCCATGTACTCAGAATGGACAAGACAAGACTCCCCTACCAAGCCCTCATATGGTCACCAGTAGGGAAAAGAAAACGGGGAAGACCAAGAGAGACCCTGCACAGAACCATCATCAGAGAAGGCTCATTCAACGGCCAAGTGAACATCCAAGATCTACAACAGGTAGCAGCGAACTGCCAGACATGGAGAGCCATGACTTCTGCCCTATGCACCGACTTAGGCTCAAGAGGAAAGACTAACTAACTAACAATCATCACACTCTTCAGGTTTCTCCTCTGTCCGCTTGTGATACTTTAATTAGCAAACTTGTATAAGTGATACATACTGGAGAGAAAAATGAAGATTACCACACCTATCTGGGCTCGCAATGACTTTCAAATTGCCAAACTCAGTCAAGAAACTCAAATTAGTTAGTCCTTTAGTTAGTTAGTCGCAGTTCTAATTTCACAGCAAAGGGTCAACCCCATAATGCTCAGTTCCTGTGCCACTAAATATCACACAAAATGCTCCTCGCTGTCCCATGTGAAAAGTGGAACAGACAGTAGTTCTGACAAACCAACAGCATGCACAGGCACACTAATGCATAAGGTCACTGCCAGAATGCCAACACAACAGCCCGCCGAGAAATTTACACTTCATCCTCTATGGAAGCAGCACATAATGCAAAGCCAGCTAATTCAACAGCTGGCCAGTGGCCGTTTTCTGATTATGCAGTTCACAATACAAACAATCGCAGACAGATGTAAAAGCATTCCACATGAAATCCACAGCTCACAGTGTCACTCCAAGTGCTTCACTCAGTAGCTAGTCGACGGAACCATGTCCTACCAGTCCAACATGAAAATGCATAATCAAACCGTAGCCAGAAGCACAGACACCACAGAGACAGCTCAACAGCCTATCCGCCACATTGGACAGGAAGCAGATCCTTTACAGGACGTAGCAGTCAACTCTAGCATTTTGTGGCTATTTGTGATTCCTGGGCAAGTTTACATTCAGTAGTTTGCCATTGCTTTCTAAATGGCCGGCACTCATACCATTGTATGGAAACCAACACAAGGCAGTCTGCTTCCAAATCACCTTCAGCTGTGTTTCGAACATGGCATGCAGGATTACAGATTGTATTCGTAATCCCTTCACCATAGTAAAAAAAACACCAGAATAATCACAGCTGAAAGAATTTTCTGTGTCTTCATTTGTGGCACTTCAGTCGGACAACTGGAAGAAAATTAGACTCACAAACATCACATATAAAATGTTTCCTAATGTGAGTATGAATTATGATAGTCAGTAAAATAGTACTACTAAAATTATAGTAATCACAAGTTTTATTTTATATATTCTTCTTTAACATGTTGCTTCAGCAAAAGATGAACCAAAATAAATATGTATAAAGTACGTGGTATGTCAGGTGCTAAAAACTAGTAAGTGATGCACAACAACCAATTAAACATTACATTTATACGCTTTCTCTCCAGTATGTGTTATCTTGTGGCACTTCAGACTTGAAGTTTGAGTAAAAGATGCACCACATTTATCACATATGTAAGGTCTCTCTCCTGTATGTATTCTCTTGTGGCATTTCAGATGCACAGCTTGAGTAAAAGAATCCCCACATTCACCACACATGTAAGGTCTCTCTCCGGTATGTGTTCTCTTGTGCGCTTCAAATTTCGATCTTGATTAAAAGATGCTTCACATTCATCACATTGGTAAGGTTTCTCTACTGCATGTGCTGTCTTCAGTTTTGTAGCTTCTCTAAAAGACACACCATATTCATCACACTGGTAAGATTTCTCTCTTGTATGTGTTGTCTTGTGGTACTTCAGTTTTGCAGCTTCTGAAAAGGATGCACCACATTCATCACAATGGTGTGGTCTCTCTCCTGTGTGAGTTCTTGTGTGGCGTTTCAAATTTTGAGCTCGAGTAAAAGAAGCACCACATATATCACATCCGTAAGGTCTCTCTCCTGTATGTGTTCTTGCATGGCACTTCAGATAGTGTGCTCGAGTAAAAGATGCAGCACATATATCACACTTGTAAGGTCTCTCTCCAGTATGTGTTCTTGTGTGTGACTTCAGATGCTGAGACTGAGTAAAAGCAACACCACATTCATCACACTTGTAAGGTTTCTCTTCTGTATGTGTTCTCCTGTGGCGCTTCAGATCAAAAGCTGCGGCAAACAATGCACCACAATCATCACATTTGTGAGATTTCTTTGATTTATATGCTGTTGTGTGTCTGTTTACACTGACACCTGGATTACACATATCAAATACACCATCTGCTTGTATTCTCTGAGGACTACAACCAGTATAACCATCAGTATCATCAAGTGGCTTCACAGAGGATTGTGTAATTTCTACTAGTGCATCTACATTTTGTAACTGACAATTATCATTAATCAAAGATAGTTTCGGATTGATTTCAACAACAGAAGACATATTCTCTGAGCAATGTCCATGGTCTCCTAATGCCTTATCATCATTCTCAGTCAGTCTTGGTTCTAGTTTACTGTTTCCTGCCATTTCCTGAACTATGTCATGACCTGTTATGTCTATTATTTTACTGGATCTTTGACTTCTGTTCTCACAGTTTACCTCTGATAGTTCTTGTTTCACAAGTTCTGTGTTACATATACACTTCCATTTGTGAATGTTCTTTTACAGAGATGGAAGGACAACTTTCAGATGATGCATGTATTTCTGAACACAGCACAGTAAATATTGGTTAATAATGGGGTATACCAGATAACATACTACAATCTGATGTGAAAGTGAAATGTTACTACAAGTGTTATATTTTAAAAAAATGTTTACAGAACATCACTGTCAACATCAGCATCTTTCATCTGATTGTTGATTTCTTGGCAAGATTACGCTCAGTAGTTTGCCATTGCTTTCTGAGCGACCGGCTCACATACCCAGGTAAGTTACAGACGCGGTAGAGAACCGCTTCCAATTCTCTACACACATCACGTTATACTCACGAGAGTATATGAGATTATGGGAGAAGTCGTGTAATCTCTAGACCAGGGAGGCCAGCAAGTGTTATATTACAGATATAAAGTTACTGTGCTTGCTTGCTTGTGTTCGTTGGCTTGAGCTCCAACGCGAAGTCCTGTATGTCGGATGAAGACATCCTGTTGTCCAACATCAGTGTGATGTCATACAGGACCTGAGGTTTGCGTGAGTATCCGTTGTCCCATGTCTGGCTTATTGGTGTGCAGACTGGTGGTTCCTCGCCGTACAGGCAGACACTCTCCGACTTCGGAGGAATCGGCGATCCTATTGACTTTAGCCAGGACCCCGAAGGGACCTGTTGCCCAGGACGCTCGACGAGGACGCGTCAATAGGTCTTGGCCAGTATATAACCCGGCTCTGGTGCCTTAGAAACACCTCTGCGTCCCTAAAGTTACTGTGTGTAGCTGTGTATCAGTCAGGAACTTATTTACACGGACAATCTAGGCCACAGTTGTTAGAGAACTAACTATCATGAGCTTTTTAATGTAAATAATGCTTTTATGAAAATATCCAACCTCTTCACATATTCAATTGTTTTCCATGGGTTGGACGGGAAATCTTCACACTTTTGGTTAAAAATTTTTTATATGAAGATGAAGATATGTAACCATTTTTTTAACTAGCTTGTGCCAAATACATGTGTATGTGATGAATGACCAAACACATAAATGATGAGATACAAGAAGGAAACTATTCAGTGTGCACCTTTTTTCTACTGCCCAACTTTCAGGGACTGGGTGTAGCAAAGGGGTTACAAACATATTTCACAATTCTGCATTCAAAACACAGCTGCAGGTGATTTGGAAGCAGACTGCTTTGCACAGGTTTTCATACAATGGTTCAAGTGCCGGTCGTTTGAAAAGTAATGGCAAACTACAGAGCATAAATTTGCCAAGAAATCACTAATAGTCAAAAGAATGCTGGAATTCACTGTGACATCCTGAACTAACTTATCACCATACAATCTTTGAGTATTCAGGATAGCAGTTTGTAGCTGAGTATAAATGCTCTGTGTTGGCTTTAGATGCAAAAATTTAAACTGTTTTTTTTTGCGGCGCTCACACACTCAGAACTCAAGTGTAGTTCATACACACTTTTAGTAACAGTGGACTGAATTTTGAGTGTGGATTAGCTTTCCCTATTAACAGTGTCCCTCACCATCAGGCAAACCCACTGCAACTTCAGAGGTACTTGTAATTTACATCCCCAAGTCAAGGATGACAGGTCAACATTTTAGTCCAACTATCCGAAGTAGGGGTTGAACCCCTTACCTCGGCATCAGCACACCGGTTGTTTAAGAACTCTTGTTCTTATCCATTCGGCCATACTGACCTGCACCTACATTATGAAGATGTCAATTAATCAGATCTGATTAACAGGGGATATATTTTACATAGAAAACATACAAACATTAAACAGACTGTGTGCAAGAAAATAGTGAAGTCTCACACTTCAAAAAAAAAGAACTGGTCAGTCTATCCAAAAGACAATCAGCAAAATTATGACTATTATTCTTGAGGGACAGGCATGGGTCACTGTTCCTTGTCTCAGGTCAGGGCACAACAGACTAAATGAAGACATGCATAGACTGCCAGTCTGTCTCAGCACATGTGGACTAAACAAATCAACCACCAGGCACGTTATTTTATGCAGAACTGTATTTTGCAGTTTTGGTGAAGAAAGATATATTGGCTCACTGAATCAAGAGTAACCGCTAAGCTGTATGAAACAACAGAGGAACTCCAAAATATGAAGAGAACTTGCTGGACAGTATAATTCTACAACATAAGAATGCAAAGAGCTGAAGGAAAAACAAAAGAAGCAGCAGTGAAGAAGGATGAGAAGAAAAAAAAGGAGAAGATGTCGAAGAAGACAGCGAAGAAGACAAGAAGACAATGATGATGAAGAAGACAAAGAAGATGAAGAAGATAAAGACAAAGAAGACAAAGACAAATAAAGAAGAGGAGGAGAAGAATAAGTGGAAGAAGAGGAAAGAAGCAGATTTCCGTTAAGTTATATGTCACTGATTCTGACCTTACCTGGGTATTCTATATATACATCAGGTTCTATTTTTACACTTGGTCTTTTACCATCCTTATTATAGGCATGTATCTCATCGAGATTCTCTTTGGCAAAAATGTGAGTACAGTCAATCTGAAAGGAATGGCATATGATAAAGTTAAACATAAATAAATTATATAAATGCATTTTATTTGTTTTGTTTGTGTAGAATTGACTGTACAAACAGTTTTGTGTGGTTTTGTGGGTAGTTTTCCAAATCTGACAATGTTGCCAGGGCAGTCACTTATTTGGCTTGTTCTTTTTTATTTCTAACTGTTCACAGACAGACAGAAAAAACAGACAGGCAAAATAGAAGATAGATAAATTGGTAGACCAACAACACATCAATAAGATTAAAATGCATGCACATCTCCAAATGATGGGAAAGAATTTAGAATAGTAAATGTGTATAAAATATACTTCCATAAAAATGCATAGTAAATACTTATGACTCAACAGAAATAAAGAGCTGTCTAAGCAAGTCTCACATTGTTGCTTCTATTGATGAGACTAAATATTGGTGCAGATTTAATTTTATCTGCAATGCTGGACACTTCACATCACCAGAACTGTTCAAACTATAGACAGAGCAACAGAGAAATAAATCATAATCTGGCTTACCTAACAAAACCTGGTCTCTGCTGTGCTATTACAGTTGTATGTGAGAATTTAATGAGAATATTTCTGACAGTCGGATAATAAATGATGCATCTCACATACGAATGATTAAACTAACGTGGAAATGCAAATGTAGTAATACTTCCTAGTTTAGACTGATATCCCAAATTAAAATAAAAATGCATTATATAATTAACATTTTCAAACAATGGTATCATGATCATGGGTCTTTTCAAATTAGCCTGCAACTAATGATACATTTTCTATAAGGGTAAAAGTAAAAAGAATTAATTTAATGAGTTGTTTATTTATGTAGTCAGGTAGTGGATATAATTTATAATCTGTATAAATTATGTCCACTAATTATTTAGACACTCCTTCAAATAACGGTGCCAAATTATGTATTGTTAAAAGTATCCCTTACAGGGCCTCATTAGGTGATTATGCTTGTTCCAGGGTGATATGCTGATTCAGGGGAGATATGTACAGTCATTGTGTGTGTGATGGACTGCTAGACAGATCGATGGATGCAATAAATGTTTTCTGGGCCCGAACGTCCCTCACTGTCATCGGAGTCTTTATTTGTCATGATCTTTATCTTGTACGTAAGTTCCACATATAACTGATAGGTATGCACTCCGATGACAGTGAGGGATCTCCAGGCCCAGGAAACATTTATTGCCTCCATCAATTATTGATCTAGCAGTCCACCACACACTCAATAACTGTACACAATAAAATAATGGTCACAAATTATTTATTGTGAGTATGCATTTCCATATATAATTGTCAAGTATTATTGGTATATATTTCAATTTTCTCGGTTCTATGTTTTAGTTTGTAGTTTTTAATAGTTTTTATTATATCAACTAATGAGGCCCTGTAAGGTATACTTTTTACAATAAATAATTTGGGACCGTTATTCAGAGGAGTGCGACTATTTATAAATGTACCAGGCAAAAGTAGTCCCACTGCAGGTACTGCTGGTGGGTTGTGAAGTGTGCAGTGAAGTGTCCTTCACATATTCTAGGCCTTGGTAAAATGAGGTGGGGTGGCCAGTTCCAGTCCTCATTACGTTCCCTTATCAGAGAATTTAATTAAAATTTTTAATTAGGAGGCCGGTTTGTTGACGGAAAATCCTGTCTCTGTGACAGTTGGAGCAGGATTGTACCTAGACTAGTCGTGGCGGGCTATGCCGTCGAGACTCCCCATTACAAACTTGCCAGTGAATGCTTTTAAATTGTTTCCTGTTTTTTCAAATTTGTTCAGTGCCAGTACCAGTATTGAATATGATCAGTATAGTGATTAAGTATATTCTGAAGTGCCATTCCATTAATTATTTAATTATAATTTAGCGTGTTCCATTGTGCCATTACCGAAGTAAAAACAAAAGTCATGTACGGAGTCAGGCCGCCATTGAAAATGTAGTCCTGGAAAACGCTGTCTAATTTACCATGCATTCTTTCGACGTCATTCATTCATTCAAATCTCACGTGACAATAACACACGTCATCCGGGTTTTCCAGGAAAGGTATGCCTAATATTCCGTGCACAGCAATTGGTTGAAATCATCGTGACCTTTTATATAAATAAGAATATATTTCATACTTACCGTAATTAATTGTTTTTGGTGTTTTAAATTGAATTAATTCAATTATAGATGTATATTTTAATTCTGCATACAATTTTAAATATATCTGGAAAGTTTAATTCTACTTACTAGCTTTGAATTGTGGATGAAACAACTTTTCTACGAAGCTGCGTTTTTGTTCTTTGTGCATATTGATCGGACGTGCATGTGCACTTTGTAACACAATTCTGGCATTCTCAATCGAAGTAAGATAATTATAAATGTATTTTTGAACTTTGCCTACAATTTTAAATATATCTGGAAAGTTTAATTCTACTTAATAGCTTTGAATTGTGGATGAAACAACATTTTCGGCGAAGCGTGCCTTTGTAAATGGGTAAACACATGGCCATGTGCCATGGCAACTGTGCATGCGCGTATTGATCGCTGTGGCATGTTACACTTTCGCTTTAAAACACTCAAAACGTACAATCTGACCTACAAAAGTTAAAGAGAACACAAGTTTAAAGATTATTAATAATTTATTTTTATACTTGTACTATCTTTTAATCATTTAACATGACGGAACATATTTTTGAAGTCAGTTTTCATAATCTGTCTGTGACCCGTTTGGTTGAGACCAACCTCGCACGCGGCGAAAAATGAAAACGGCACATTGGACCGTAAATAACTTTTTTCTGACGCTTGCAATAGAAAACCATCAATTGTAGATGGGTCTTCGAATTCTGCATCAAATTTTTCAGAAATTTGGAAAGTTTCATCGCTAAACTTGCTTTAATTGTGGTTGAAAAGCAGGCGAAAATGTTACGATCATAAAACCAGTAACTGCGGCTTTACTATATAAATATCTTTGCAGAACAAGCATTGTCTTCTCGCTAGCGTATGTCGTAAGCAGCCCGCTTGTCACACAGGAGTGCAGGGTTCACTTCCCGACTGGAAATGAATTTTTATTTATTTATTTTTTTAATTTTTCACAAAATTATTAGGTGATATAATAGAAACTATTAAACATTACGAACTAAAATATTATATAGAACTAAGAAACTGGAAGTTTGTGAATAAAGTGTGCTCTATGGATCTGTGCGAGCTGCCGACTGCCGGGGAGCAAGCAGCGGAATTATCGGAATCGATGGATCCAATAGATGTCTTTGTTTAATGTGAATTTTAATTGCCGTATAAAATATCGCCCCTGAATCAGCAAAGTTTCATCGCTAAACTTGTTCGAATTGTGGTTGAAAAACAGATTTTCTGCGAAGATGTGACTTTGTGAATTGGAAACCCACGGGTCATGACGGCCACATATCGATTGCGCTGCACTTTTCAACACATAAAACGTGCGATTTGACCTACTAAAGTTAAATAGAACACAAGTTTAAAGATTATTAATAATTAATTTGTATACTTGTACTATTTTGTAATCATTAACATGACGGAACATATTTTTGAAGTCAGTTTTCATATGACAGTTTGAGACAATCTCGCACACATAGACGCGCAGACCCCAGCGGGTGCGCTGGTTGGAGGAAAGGGACACATTAGAGAGCTCTCATTACGGATGAATAGTATGAAAAATCGCAACTTCGTCTCACCTTCACAAAGCTGTGAATATCTTCACTTAGAAGTGACATACAGGCATCATTGAGGTACCATTAGATTTTAAATTTCAAGGCCTATCTACTGTGGCAGTCTCATTTGTAAATACTCAAAATTAAACTGATGATGGGACTCGCTAGTAAGTAATACTCCTAATAGTATATTAATTGGTCTCACTCTCATTTGTGATTTCATATATTGTCAGTTGCTCTATCCGAGATTTTGTTTCATCATATTTAGTCGTGCCTTTAAATTAGAGACACGTTATTAATATTACACTACCTATTTACCACGTGATACTGCTGTAGTTCAATTTCCAACATCAACAAACTACGAATGAGTGTTCCTCCAGTTCTATATTCAGCGTCCACAAGCCGCCATTTTCCCCCATGAATAACGGAAGTGAACACTACACACTTCCCAAGAGTTATTCTCCCTGGCCAAACAAGTGACGTTCAGATTCATTCTTGTTTTAAACGTGTTCCAGTTTTTCCTTCTCATAATGTGGCCCAAAAAAATAAATGTTGACTGGGGTAGGGGCATGTCCTACTAATAGCCACACCCGCTGGGTGGCAAATGGCGCAGTGGCCTCTAGATATTTTGTCTAGCGGTTAGCTGCAAATATGTTGAAAATGCAGCCGCGGACCAACACAGGCGGTGATTCATTGGGTGGATCCATATTACATTGTCACCTTGCCGTCTTGACAGACGATAGTTTGTGCTTCAAAAAGGCATAATAACTTTTACCTATGGCGGTAGCGAATGTGACTGATAAGGCCAATTCGCGCTGTAAATGTCCGTTCACAGTGGGTGCATGTGAACACGTGGTCATTTCCACCATCATGCACCATCTTACGTCTCACACGCTCGGTGTGTGGCTTATCTGCAATAATTTTCTCCTTTGTCTTTATTCCATTTCTCATGTTTGCCCTCCATGCAACACGTTCAGCGGCAACTTGCTCCCAGTGTGCATTATCAATGCCTGTATCAATCATGTCCCGCTTACACACATCTTTGTATCGTAGTAGAGGCCGACCCTGAGATCTCTTACCCATCTGTAATTCAGCAAAAGAGATGTCCTTTGGTATTCTACCATCATCCATCCTCCTAACATGTCCTATCCATCTAAGTCTACGAAGACTGAGCATGGAATAAACCGTCACACAACCTGATCTTTCCAATACTTCAGTATTTGTGATTTTGTCTCGCCACTTAATACCAAGAATTCTTCGCAGACACCGCATATGAAAGCTGTTTAAACGTTTCTCTTGGTGTGAGTAAGTTGTCCAGGTTTCACTGCCATAAAGAAGAGTACTAAGGACACAGGCTTGATAAACAAGGACTTTTGTTCTGGCAGTAAGCTTCCTGTTCTCCCAGACTCTTTTTCTTAACCTGTTCATTGTTGTTGTTGCCTTACCAGTCAGGATGTTGATTTCCTGATCTAGCGCTAATTTGCTATTTACCACTGATCCTAGATATGTAAAATGGTCTACTACCTCTAGTTCGGCGTCGTCAATAAATATTGATGGTACCCCATGTGCACCTTGTGACATAATCTGTGTCCAAATCTGTGTAATCCAAATTCAGAACAAGCATTGGAGAATGCAGATCGTAGACATTGTAATTCTTCCTCAGAGTGGGTCGTAACTGCAGCATCATCTGAAAAAGCAACTCTCTGATCAGTACCCTCCTAATTTTGGTCTTGGCCTTCAATCTCTGAGCATCATAGAGGCCGCCATCTGAGCGTGAGTGAATGTATATAACGCCACCCTGATCACGAAAGGCATATGTCGTAGTAATCCTTTATTACTTTAGTGTCGTCCCTGGAGTGAGGGGAATCAACACCCACATTTTAATTAACCCAATATTATTGTCCTAGAGAAACCACCAGAATCCGTCCACAAAACTCCTTCAGTCTGTAGACACCTCTTTCTTACTCTCACTCACCCCTGGATCATACCCCCTCTCATCCTTCCCCAACACAACATACTCAACAACTCTAGCTTTAACAAATAAATACAACAAATAATTTATTAAAGCAAAGAGTATGTGTGTGAGAAATGTGTGTGTGTGTAATGTGTAGAATGTGTGTCGAATATTCTAAGGTGTATGTAGAATCAGACCAGTGAATCAGGAGCAAAGTTAGTTACATCACTGTGCTGAGCACACAACAGCACCAAGTATTCCTGACAGAAAACCTCACCAAGAAGATGTTTCTCCGGCCACGTGACGACTTTCTCCGATCACTCTCGAACAATCAGGACGCTGGTCATCAATGATAGACACTGTTCGATATTGGTCTTCACTCTAGCAAACACTGTGAATTTACACTGTTCAATAATGTTTGTTGATTAGAGAATCTTTCCAATAACTTAAATGTCACATGGGAAAATATAACTGTTCATAAGTCACTGGTTATACGATTTTTCCCATATAAAAAAAAAACAACCTATTAATGTTCCAGGTAGTTATATATATATATATATATATATATATATATATATATATATATATATATATATATATATATATATATATATATATATATATATATATATATTGGTATATGTGTTACGTATAGTGTTCTGATTCTACAGTGATGTAGCATATCACTCAAGGAAAAATCACACATATGTTCATCAAGTCCTGCTCAGCAGAAGTCAGGTTTCTGCAGACCAACTAGGCCATGAGCCCAGTGTACAAGCCTCTCAGTAACCTCTGTCTTCCATCCGTGAGCCATCATTTTTCTTCAACTTTGATACTAACTTCTTGGTAGTATATCGTATCACCATCAACAAGTGGACCTGTAAGTGGAACCTGTAGAATAGAGAATCCCCTGGTGAGAGCAACTCAATTCTGACCTTAATTAGGTGAGTGTAGGCCGATAGCAGCACTCAGATCTATAACAGAGAACTGAACTCTGTTATACGGCCAAATAACTCATCACATTGGTCTGAGACATGGAAACACAAGGAAAGATTAAAGGAAACGGGTAGAAACCCAGCAGATGCCCTACTTGAAGATCCTACCATTTCACATTCCCTTCATCCCTCCCAACCATCCTCAATCTCTAATTATTATCCCATTACATTGTCCTTAACTCCCTGAGTTAAATGATATATTACACAAGCTAGTTAAAGCTACACAATAGGTTACTAGTGCCGACGCTCCTATAATACTTCCTATCACCGCACTTATAGAACATTCTATCACCGCACCATACTGTACTCTATTCCTAATCATACTCTAAGTTAGATATGATTAATAGACTACCATATGCCTATTCCGGTTGATGATTGAGTCTATGCAATCACAGACTGGATCTATGTCCGCCGATAAATATCAACACTTTGACACTATAGTCTCTTTCAATTAACACAACTCGGAATACTGCGCCGATCTTTAACACTTCAGAAATTTTGGTCAACTCACTCAACTTGTTTACCTCAACTGGTTTTAATTCGGGGCTTGAGTGACGTCACCAAAAAGTCTAGACGCTAATCAGTCCAGAGTCTGGTTTTCTCCGCCTGTTTTTAGACTGACTGGAATCAATCCGCCGTCTAGTTTGCTTTCATCTGGGACTTGTCCCGGCACTTCCGAGAGTCCCGCTAATCTGGGATCTGGGGAATCATGTCCCCTACATCACAAGACCTCTCCGACGTCTGTCCAGACATTCCGTCTACAACATCAAAGGCCGACTACCGCCTTGCAGACGGATGGCACTTTTGTCCCGTCTCGAGCAACAACTTGTTAACAAAATGCCGACCGGGTGTAGACATTTGACGCGACTTATTTTGTTCCTCAGTCCCCTGCTCATCAAAGGGTTGCCGGTGTTTGTGTAGACGAATGTCGGGTCTTTTTGTCATCGATCGAAACTATCAAGTTTTTCCGCGACAGCATATTTCAGTAGAAGTGAAAAGTATATTCCAAAGAGGGTGGGAGCTAGTACACAACCTTGCTTAACTCCACTCTTGATTTCAAACTCTTCAGAAGTTGCACCATCAAACTTTATTATACCCTTCATGCCTGTGTGGAACGATTCCACAATGGACAGAAGAGTTGGTGGGCAGCAAATCTTCTTTAGTGCCTTGAACAGATCCTCACGACTAACCAAATCAAATGCCTTTGTGAGGTCGATGAAGGCAAGAAAAAGTGGTTAATTCTGTTCACGGCATTTTTCTTGCATTTGTCGCAATGAGAATATCATATCAGTGGTAGACCGGTTCTGTCGAAAGCCACACTGTGATTCGGGGTAGATTTGATCTCCTAGGACTTGAAATATGCGCAGAACAATTCTCGCAAATACTTTTCCAACAATACATAGAAGTGAGATACCCCTATAGTTGTTGCAGTCAATCCGATCACACTTATTCTTGTACAGTGTTATGATGCTTGAATCTTTGAAATCCTGTGGGACTTGTTCTTCTCGCCAGCATAGCTCTAATTATCTGGTGGATCTGTAGAGTGAATGTGTCTGCGCACTCCTGATAACATCTATTGGAATCCCATCCTTACCTGGAGCCTTGCCAGATGCAAGTTCATTTATAGCACACTTAACTTCTGTTATGGTGGGAAGTGTGTCCAGGTGGTCAAGAGTTGGTAGAGCCTCTATGGTGTTGGGGGGTATCATCCGCTAGTTTGGTCTCACTTGAGTAAAGCTCCAAATAGTGCTATACCCATCTGTTCATCTGCTGTTTCTTATCAGTTATTATTTCTCCAGTCAAGGTTTTCAATGGTGCACTTCTTTTGATCATTGGATTACAGGCTTTCTTTATAATCCATATTATACGCAATATTAATACTCCTGATCGCCTGTAAACGAGTCGTTCCGCCTTTCTTTTCCTTCTGTATACCAAATTTACACTACGTCCAGTGAACGAAAGAAGAACACTAGCCTGGTGTTCTTCTTCCGTTGACTGGACGTAGTGTAAATTGACACTAGGCTGACTAGGCCTCAAGACGTACTCACCTACTTTCTAAACAAGCAGAGTGGCATCAAATCGAATTGTTTTCCAACACTGTCTTTATTTTGAAGCCATAGAAAAGGCTTTATTTCAATATTGGCTTTCACTATCTTTGTTTTAAACCCCCATCCCCTAATCATAACAGTAAATTAGTGCAAATTGACAGCTGAATAAAATAAAATAATAATTTAAAACACTCACACACACAGACACGCACGCGCGCGCGCGCGCACACACACACACACACACACACACACACACACACACACACACACACACACCACATCCTGCGTGTGCAGCGTATTTTGGAGTTCATATTAAGTGACTAGTTTATAGAACTGCATTATAACAAAAGTATCTGAAAACGTCGCTTTAAGATCCATCGCCTATCAACAACTGTAATCCCTGTCTAACCGCAATGAAGACAAATCTCAGCAGCCTCCAGTCCAAACCACCACCCCAGCACCAAAAATCTACAGTCTCCTCCAGGATGTGACCTCTTCGACCCTCGGCTGTCTCAAATACTGGAGTCGCAGTGGTCAAGTGATTAAGCCGTCTGTTTCGCGCTCAGACGGTCATGGTCGTCCGTCACGTGGTACATGAGAGGAGGTTTTATATAGACCCTGGAGGGTTATCCATGGAACTACAGAGTTTGTGCTCCGTGCGACGCTTTCGAAACGCGTTAGCCGCTGTGCGGAGATAAATAGAAGTCATATGGTATCAAATCTGGTGCAATGAAGTGACCTTGCATTTAAACCAATCCAGTAGCACTTTCGTAGCAGAGATGTTCGGCATCTGGCAGACGTAGAGAGCGCCAACCCATTGGCGGATTAAAGGCTCTTTATGGTGCACAACAATTAAGCTTGCAGGCATGTATGTATACACACACCAACCCCCACACGAGAATTGACACACACACATATAGACGTCGACATGGTCGAATGGAGAACAGCGCTCACTCTAAACTTAGACTACGCTGATGATGAGGTAGGTAGTTCAACCCCTACACCGACATTACGTTGGGCTTAAGCGTTGACTTTCGTTCAGACTTAAATGGCAAACTACTGGACGTACAATTGCCTAGACAGTCAACGCAGTGTCCTGCACGACGTGTGTGTTTGTACGCGCGCGCGGGATTGTGCATGGTGTGTGTAAGTGTGTATGAGATTGTGTATATACTTACACACAGTCACGTTCGGAATATTATATCTGTTCCAAATCAGGAAAAATAGATGGCAGGGGATGTGTGTACGGACTCACAAATCACGATGAGAAGGGTGAAGACAGGTATGCTTCTTGCAGAGTGGCATGCTTATATTTGTAAGTCAAAGATAGGGAGCATACATTGGATATTTTCCCCAGGACATGTTGGTCTGTTGTGAAACGAGCAGACGGAAACATTAATTGGGTAAAATTTGGTGGAACTGCAGTAAAGCTGTGGAAATGTAAAACTATAAAATAAGACAAAGTAATGCAGCTTTACAGAAAATAATTACAACACATACAGGACATTGCAGCCACTAGCCTATATCAGCAAACAAATACATGCAGGAAACGCAACATACAGTACAGGAGAAGATCCTTCGATGACTACATTAAGGCATAAGGACGGGATGAGAAGAATAACAAAGATGAAGAAATGAGAGCGATGAAGAGTACATGAAAATATGAATAATAAATAAAAAATGTTGTTACAAATCTCAGATTCCCAGGCTGTACTACTGGTATTTGGGTGTAAACAACAGGGTGGGGTATTAGTGCAGGATAAGGTAGATGTGATCAGGACCGTTTGGGATCATGTGTCTAGTGTGTAAGACCAGATACACCACCATTATCTGGAGTCAATGGTGTGACAGGGAGTGGCCAGAAGATCTGGCCCATACCCAACACTCCGACGAAAGACAGACAAACATATCATATAATCAGATTGCAGTTGTACAAGTGTTGAAACTCTTCACTGGGTGTTGAAGATGAAAACAGAGTGCCTATGTGAATGTCCCGACTGCCGTTACATTTGTAACGGCCACGTGTTTTGCACGGAACCTTCACTTTCTTGCTCTTATCCAAGAAAGTCTTGTATCCAGTCTCATTACCCAAGAGAAAAGGGGGCGTGTGACATTCGACAGCAGTGGTTCTTGGACACAAGCCCAACCCTGTGCAGGGATGGAACCCGGAACGTTTCAAGTCCGAGAAAGACACAGTCACCACTCTGCCACTTATCGCAATTTTATACACAATGCATGCTCCTTCCATATATCTACACTCTCACATCTATTACCACTTTATACACAATGCATTATCACTCCATACATCTACGCTCTCCCACCTATCACAATTTAATACACAATGCATGCTCCCTCCATACATCTACACTCTCATACTTATCACCAGTTTATACACAATGCATGCTCCCTCTATACATCTACACTCTCACACTTATCAGCATTCTTATCCCACCTATCACCATTCTATACACACTGAATGTTCCCTCGATACATCTATTCCTCACCAAGACTGTTTAAATTATGTTCTTTTTTTTTTTTTTAAATTGTGACTGCTTCACAAAGCATGCTGACAATGGTGAAGATTGGCATGCTTCGTGCTGAAATGATGCATCAATTCAGGGGTCGCGGGTCGTGAGTATTCGCTGGTTCTTTTCTCCTGGACACTGTTGTGGTTCAAAATGAACAAGCGGAAAAGATGATATGGTGCATGATAAGGCAGATGTGGCGAAGGCCGCCTGAGAGCTCGTGAATAATGCAGAAGAACAGATAGACTATCATGATCTAGAGAGAATGTGGCAGCAAGGGGTGGTCAGAGGATCTGGCAGACAGTCGTCACACAGAGGTACAGCACAATGCACATATAATCAGATGGCAACGGGCACCATAAGTATTGGAACTCTAAGCTGGCTGTTGAAGATGGTGACTAAGCTTATGGGAATGCCCCGAGAGCAATGATATTGGTTGACTCAACTTAAACAAGACCGGGGTGGGACATGACTCCATTAACGTTTTCTCTGCACCCATATAAATGACATAGATTTAGATTTCCTGAATTGTATAAGAGGTAAAATAGGCGATGATGTGAGCATCACTGCGACACCCACAAGTGATTGGGTCAGTTTCTCCTCAATGACTTCAATCCTGCTATCAAATTCACTTCTCAGATTTCCACATCTGTGAATTTCGTAGTTATTATACATATTCCTGTTGTCCAATCACCAATCCACGGACTCTCATAGATCTACTCTATACGCCTTCAGTCCATTCTCGTGTGTAAATGCAATACCTTTTCCTCAACTCCGTCTATGCCTGGATATGCTCTGAAATCTATTGACTTTGTGAGTGAAGCTCACGAGCTCCGGGAATGATTCTGTGACCGGCTCTCTACTGAACTCTTCCCCTCAGAAGCTTGTGACTTATGCTCAACTTAGACTTGAGCTTAGATGCATGACCTAGATAGTGATATTCTCAAACAATACTCAGTGCACCATTTGATAAGGTATAGAAAGAGGGATTGAAAGTCAAACTGCAATGAATGAAGGTTTTGGGGGAAATGTACAGATAAATCAGTCACTATCTTGACAACAGGATTGCCAGGACAAAAGTACAAGAACAACCAGCAAAAAAGACTCTGTTGGAGGAAGGTGCCCCCTTCGGGAGTTCTTAAACAAGCATTATTTCCAGCATATACAAATGACATCACAGACAATTTTACAGCCAGTGTACACACCTCCTATTTTGCAGACAACCTAGCGATATGTTTATCTGAAGAATGTTGTTTGTTCATCAAGAATGATGATGACCATTCATTTCATCCAGTGGGGTTTAAAGTATGGAGCCATGAGTTCTAAGATGGCTGATAAGGCCTATTTTGGCTCAAAATGTTCTTTGACAATGTGTACAAAGAATGCTTGACGTTTCTGGAGGAGGATTTTCTGCAGTGGTTTTTCTGTTGTCTTTTCTCCTTAGCTCTTGCAGTCCTGGTTGCCTCACAAGTGACTGCAACCTTGCGTAATGATGCACACCACGAATTTCGATCTTTGGCTGCAGTCTCCCAGGTGTCATTATGAATTTCAAAAGCATTCAGTGAGATTTTCAGAGTGTCTTTAAAGCGTTTCCTTTGGCCGCCTTGGGAGCGTTTACCACAACGCAACTCGCCCGTAAAAAATTAATTTAGGGAGTCTGTGATCTGGCATGCGAGTCAAGTGACCAGCCCAGCGAATCTGATTCTTCATTAGTAGAGTGTGGATACTGGGTATGGATGCTCTTTCTAGGACTTCAGTGTCTGGGATCTTGTCTTGCCATTTAATCTTCAGTAAGCTTCCTAAGGCAGACTGTGTGGAAGTGGTTTAATTTCCTAGCGTGTCGCTGATAAACAGTCCAGGTTTCACAAGCATATAGCAGTGTGGATAATACAACTGCTTTGTAGACTTTCAGCTTTGTTTGCAGGCTTATTCCATTTCTGTCCCATACATTCTTGTACAGTCTGCCTAAAGGCCGCGCTGGCCTTGGAGATTCTTGCATTCACTTCGTCATCAATTGTAGCAGCTTGCGACACAGTGCTGCCAAGATAGATGAATTTGTCCACAACACTTAGTCTATGACCATTCACTTTGATATTCTCCACAGTGTGATTATTCCCTGGAGCTGGCGGCTACATAACTACAGTCTTCTCCAAATTGATATTGAGCCCAAAGTTGGCACAGGCATGTGAGAAAGCTGAAACATTATGTTGCATGTCTGCCTCTGAGTTGGCGTATAGAGCGCAATCATCAGCAAACAGGAGCTCTCTGACGTTGTCGCTGTCAATTTCGGTTTTAGCTTTCAGCCTTCTGAGATTGAATAACTTTCCATCCATACGGTAGTTGATGTCTATTCCAATGTCACCGTTCTCGAAGGCATTCATCAACATGGCTGAAAACATGAGACTGAACAGTGTTGGTGCCAGGACACATCCTTGCTTCACTCCATTGGTGAAAGGAAAGGGTTCAGACAGTTCACCATTTTCCTGTACTCTTGCCTGCATGCCATCATGAAATAGCCGCACTATTTGGACAAACTTTCGTGGACAGCCAAATTTTGCCATAATCTTCCACAGTCCTTCTCTGCTGACTGTATCAAAAGCCTTGGTAAGGTCAATGAAAGTGGGGAACATTTCGCAGTTATGTTCCTTACATTTCTCTTGCAGCTGCCTTGCAGCGAAAATCATGTCAACAGTTCCACGTTCTTTTCTGAAGCCACATTGACTCTCAGGAAGAAGACCTTGATCGAGATGGGCCGTGAGGTGATTGAGAAGAATTCTGGCGAGTATCTTCCCTGCAATTGAAAGCAAGGAGATACCTCGGTGGTTGTCACAGGATTGACGGTTTCCTTTACGTTTGTAAAGGTGGACTATTGACGCGTCCTTGAAATCTTGTGGCATGGTCTCGTTCACCCATATGTTTGTAAAGATTTGGCGAAACTGCTCTGTTAGGACCGGCCCACCTGCCTTGTATATCTCTGCTGGGATGGAGTCAAGACCAGGTGCCTTGCCGCTGGAGAGTTGCTGAATAGCTTTGTTTACTTCCACTATGGTTGGCAGGTCATCAAGTGTCTCATTGGTGGGAACTTGAGGAAGGCAGTTGATGGTTTCATCATCGAAGAAGGAAGTTGCATTTAAGATGTTGCTGAAATTCTCTGCCCAGCGTTGAAGGATTTCTTTCTTATCGGTGACCAATGTTCCCCCATTTGCACTGAGGAAGGGAACTATGCCTGGTGATGTAGGACCATAGGCCGTTTTCAGTGAGTCGTAGAAGTTTTTCATATCATGTCTGTCAGTAAAGCCCTGAATTTTATCAGCTTTGCTGCTCAGCCAGGAGTCCCGCATGTGCCGAAGTTTCTGCTGCACTACTCTCTGAATGTTCTTGAAGGCATCTGTTTTTGATGTTGACTTCGGGTCATTCAAATGTGCCTTGAGGAGAAGATGTTTCTCGGCCAGCAATTGGTTGATGTCTTCGGAATTTTCATCAAACCAGTCTTTATGCTTTCGGGGGGCTGGACCCAGGATTTCTATAGCAGTGTTGTAAATTATGTCTTTTAGGGCTCTCCATTCTGTTTCTGTATCCTGTTTAGCTGCAGCGTTGGGCTTGAGGCGGTCTTCCAGCATATTTTCAAACGACTGCTGCATTTTCTTGCTGATTAGGCTGGTGACATTTAGCTTTTTTTGCATTTTCACCCCTTGAGGACGCCGTGGTGGCCTGATGTGAATGTTTATTTTCGAGACAATGAGACGATGGTCTGTCCATCATTCGGCACCACACATGGATTTTGTCACCCGAACGTCTTCTTTGTCACTCCTCCTGACGATGACATAGTCAATGAGGTGCCAGTGTTTCGATTGAAGGTGCATCCACGATGTCCTGTTTCTCATGGGGAGACGGAAAATTGTGTTGGTAATCAGGAGATCGTGTTCGGCACATGTCTGAAGAAGGAGGAGTCCATTGCTGTTACAATTTCCGACTCCGTGCTTTCCAATAATGCCACTCCAAGAGGTGGTGTCCGTGCTTACTCTGGCATTGAAATCCCCAAGGAGTATAAGTTTGTCTCCTTTGGGAACAGATGTTAATACATTGTGCAGGTCCTCATAGAACTTGTTCTTGAAATCATCTTTGTTGGTCATAGTTGGTGCGTTGTGCAACGTAATGAGCTTTGGGAACAGATGTTAATACATTGTGCAGGTCCTCATAGAACTTGTTCTTGACATCATCTTTGTTGGTCATAGTTGGTGCGTAGACACTCACAATGGTTGCATGCTTCCTTCCATTCAGCAGGGGCAACTTAATGGACATGAGCCTGTCGTTTATAGCCTTTGGAAATTCAGCTAATTTGCCGACCAGGGCCGACTTAATAGCAAATCCCACACCGGATTGGCGTCTTTCCTCGCTTTTCCTTCCACTCCAGAAAAATGTGTAGCCGGCACCTATTTCACATATGTGGCCTTCTTCTGCAAGTCGTGTCTCGCTCAAGGCTGCAATGTCGATGTTGTACCTGCCCAGCTCTCTCCCAATTAGTGCTGTTCGTCTCTCTGGACCCGACGCGCCGTCTCTGTCAAGTAGGGTGCGTACATTCCAAGTTCCAATTGTTAAGGGAATATGGTTTACCATTTTAGCTTTGCTTGTTTTGTCTTTGCTTGTATGTCGACCGCAGTTAGGGTACCCACCAACCGCGGCTAGCTGGTTAGGTAGTGATGGAGCAGACAATGTTTAGGGCACCTTTTCTAGCCCTTCCTCATGCTGTGGTAGTAAGCAGTGTGTTCCTATAGAGGACTGCTCAGTCGCTCAGTTGGCTGCCGAATTCCACTGTTGCTCCGGTCAGTAGAAGACGACCATATGGCCTGAGCCGCCTGTGGGCAGGTCTGCGACTACGGCTGCCAGTGTACCCACGCCTGCCGCTTCGCCCATCGCCACAGGGCTTGAAGGTGATATATGACGTTGGATGAAGAATGACTTGCGCGATCACTTGGATTAAAGCGAGGAGAGAGTTGCGCAATTCGTCGACCTCACTCTCTCGCCTGAGTCCATCTGAGTCCAGTGGCAAGACAAGTCGAGACGACTGGAGACGAATACAGGTGCAGTGGATGACCAGGGCGCTCTACGTGCCTTGCCATGCTCATTACGTTCCACAACGCTTTGCAGGTAAACGCCGTCTTGCCCGTTGAATCAGGAATGATTTCTTCCGCGCAGTCTGCCGAATCCTGTCTTCACATGCTGAGTTTATCGCTTGGTTTGACACCAAATCGGCTACCCATGCCTGGTTTAGCCAGCGTCTCACAGCTGTTGCCGGGGGAGGGGGGGGGGGGTCGCCGCTGTCGCATGCTGACAGCTACTAGGAGCCACAGGCACGAGCTGGGTGTCAGACTTGGACCAGTGGGGGATGGGTCCAGTAGGTGTATAATAGCGGTTTGAGATCTAGCGAGGGGGTACCCTGCACGCCGATGGTTATGGTAGCGTCATGGTGCCCAAACACACACCCCAGCATATGTTTGATTAGTGGGGGTAGGGGGTCCCGGACCACTGGGGTAGGGGTGTCCGGGGTGTATAAGGGTGGTAGGAACACCACAGAGGGGCGAAGCGGTTTGAGATCTAGCGAGGGGGTACCCTGCTCACCGATGGTTATGGTAGCGTCATGGCACCCAAACACACACCCCAGCATATGTTTGATTAGTGGGGGTGGGGGTCCCGGACCCCTGGGGTAGGGGGGTTCTGGGGTGTATAAGGGTGGTAGGGACACCACCGATGGGCGAAGCGGTTTGAGATCTAGCGAGGGGGTACCCTGCACGCCGATGGTTATGGTAGCGTCATGGCACCCAAACACACCCCAGCACATGTTTGATTAGTGGAGGTGGAGGACCTCGGACCCCCACCCCCAAGGGTCCGAGGTGTATAACGGTGGTAGGGGCACCATTGATGGGGGGGGGGGAGCGAAGTGGGGGTACCACGAATGTTGAGACCCCAAGGGTCCGAGGTGTATAAGGGCGGTAGGGGCACCATTGATGGGACCCCAAGGCCAGGGCAGGCACACTGAAATATCTATTAGAGAGATATGTTATTATCTGTTGACTCACGTGCTTGTTGTTGTAGCTGCTTTACGGTTGGCATATTTTTTTCCCGCCACCTACATAGATATACATATTGAAACCACTATTAGAGAGGTGTGCTATTATATAACATACCATTCAAGATGGGTCTAGGTAAGAACACATGTCAATGGTTGCGCTCATACTCCACAGCGTTATGCGGTCGGCGCTGTATTGGTGAACATTGTAAGGTCCACCTAGCCCAAATGCGAAAGGGGTCATACACAAAGCCCTGTCAAATCTGTGGAAGGGGGGTCATCAACTACCTATCTCTGTGCCTAGATTGTGGATATAATCGCAAGAACCGCCGGACTTGGTACCAGAAACATATAAAGCTGTACAAAGCAGAGGTTCGACGTTTGGCTAGGATCACATCATTTTAGTCACCCTATTAGAGACTGGGAGAACTATAATCCGTACCGGAGAGCCAACCATTTTTTGCCAGCCTATTAGAGACTGGGAGAACTATAGTTCGTACCAGGAGAAATTATGCCAACAGTAAAACAACTACGGAAACCGGCACGTAAGTATGAGATGCCATACAGTGGGAGAAGGAAAGCCGTCCTCGAGAGGGAAATAGCCCAGGCGGGTGATTGGGTTCGCACAGTCCGACTTGAGCGAGCCGCCACCACCGGGCGATATCCAGCACTCCGAGGACAGGTCCAGGATGAGGCGCAACGCGCACAGGAGTGGGAACAACTTGAAGCTGAGACTACCGCCACCCTACGATATGGGGCCCAACGTAGACCAGTTGTTGTACCACCACGCGAGCCAGTCATCGAACGCCCCATCCTGCGCCACGAGCCAGCCACCGAGCCAGCCGCCGAGCGCCTCATCCCAAAGCCACGCACATCCATCCTGCGCCGCGAGCCAGCCGCCGAGCCAGCCACCGAGCGCCCCATCCCAAAACCACGCACAATCTTTTTGCCCCGCTAGCCAGCCGCCGAGCACCCCATCCCAAAACCACGCACATCCCGCCGCGAACCAACCGCAGAGCACCCCATCCAACCAACCGCCGACCAACCAGGGCCACTTGAGACAGGCTACCTGTCATACAACAAGCCATTGGAATATAGAGTCGTGCGTGAGGATGCATGGGGTTTGGTGGATTACCGGGCGACGGTACCAGAGTGGCACATACACCCAGACGCTAGAGGATTCCTTGATCGTATGTCCCATCCACCAAAGCACTCATAGAGAAAGCATTGGAGAGGTATGGCGGCGTCAAAATGTATATATGTCTACATGCTAGGTATTCGAGTAGAAGCAAAGATGGCGAGATTATACACGCAGACACATATCATGGTAGCCACAACTTTGAGGTTTTGCACACCGGTGATATTGATAGGGGGCTGGAACTAGCCAAGGTCAAGATACTACACGACATCGAAGAGTTTGAGAGATCAGGCTCGGGCTGGAAGTTTGAAAAGTGCCTACAGCTAGACCTCCGCCTCTCACGATATCAACCATTCCGCGGCTCCAGTTACTTCGCAACACCCAAGGCAATCCCACCACGCACGGTGGTGAATGTGAAGAACGAGGACAACCGCTGCTTCGAGTGGGCCATTCTTTCAGCCCTCTACCCAGCACCCAACAATGTAGACAAACTATACAACTATAGGAGCCACCTAGGTGAGCTAAACTTCGAAGGAATCGAGTTCCCAGTGCAACTGACCAGCATCGACAAATTCGAAAACCAAAATCCCACCATAGCCATCAACGTCTTCGGGTGGGACAAGGGACCAACGATACTCCGGAAATCCACCCACAAGCGAAACCAAATCAACCTCCTACTTCTGAGTGAGGGCGACACCAAACACTACGTCTGGATCAAGCTCATCTCACGCCTGCTACACAAAAAACAGCAAGTAGGAGGGGAAGAAGTACCCATGCCTCAACTGCCTCCATGTATACTCCATCCAGGACCTCTTGACCCAGCATGAGCCACTCTGTCAAGGCATCAACAAGGCATGTCAAGTGAATGTCATGCCAGAGGAGGGAAAGAACATCATGAAATTCAAATTATACCAAAGACAGATGCGGGTGCCATACATCATATACGCAGACTTCGAGACGCTGAATGTTCCTGTACATGGTGCAGCGATGGACCCAAGCCAAAGCAACACACGACAGCTAGCCGAACAACCTGCATGTGGTTTCAGCTACATCGTTGTACGTTCTGACGGCCACACCACAGACCCAGTGATTTACCGGGAAGAGGACGCCACCAGTAAATTTCACCAGTATATGCGGCGAGAGTGGGCCACCATCCGCAACAGTCTACAACGACCAGCCCTAATAACTATAGCGCAAAAATCGCCGGGGCAACCCCGAGTGCGAGCAACCATTTCTTTCTTTTTTGTCGTACATACTAGGAGGCCAGCAAATATCGTAGGAGCCGGTCGCACCGGGGGTCTATCGTGCTAGGGGTCCGTCGCAATGGGAGGTTGTTGTATCTATTGTCTGTTACACTAGGGATTGTCGTCTCTGTACTCTCTATCGTAGTTGCCGCCTCTACTGCCTCTGTGTCTGTCTGTGTGTTTGTACAAGGCCGTGTGCGCCTGTGTGTCTGTCTGTGCCTGTCTGTCTATGCCTGTTTTTGTGTGTTTGTCAGTGCCTGTCTGTGTGTGTGTCTGTGCCTGCCGGTGTTTGTCTGTGCCTGCCTGTGTCTGGCTGTCTGTATCTGTGTATGTATGTATGTGTGCCTGTCTGTGTATGTCTGTGCCTGTTTGTATGTCTGTCTGTGCCCGTCTGTGTGCGCGTCTGTCTGTATCTGTGTGTCTGTCTGTGCCTGTCTGTCTCTGTGTGTCTGTCTATGCCTGTCTGTCTGTGTGTGTCTGTCTGTGCCTGCCTGCCTGTATCTGACTGTCTGTATCAGTGTATGTATGTATGTCTGTGCCTGTCTGTGTATGTATGTCTGTCTGTGCCTGTCTGTATATGTGTGTGTCTGTCTGTATCTGTGTATGTCTGTCTGTCTGTCTGTGATTGTCTATCTGTGCCCGTCTGTGTGTGCCTGTCTGTATCAGTGTGTCTATCTGTCTGTGTCTGTCCGTCTGTCTGTGTCTGCCTGTGTATGTGTGTGTGTCTGGCTGTCTGTGCCTGTCTGTCTGTGTCTGCTTGTACGTGCCTGTGTATGTATGTCTGTGCCTGTCTGTCTGTGTATGTATGTCTGTGCCTGTCTGTATGTATGTCTGTGTCTGTCTGTGTATGTATGTCTGTATGTGCATGTCTGTATGTCTGCGTGTGGGTGTCTGTCTGTGCCTGTGTGTGTGGGTCGCTGTCTGTGTCTGTCTGTATCCGTGTATATATGTATGTTTGCCTGCACCTGTGTCTGTATGTGCCTGTCTGTGTGCTCCTGTGTCTGTATATGCCTAGGTGTGCCTGTGGTGGTGTTTGTGGGTCTCTGTGTGGGTCTCTGTACTCGTCTGTCTGTGCCCAGGCGTCTGTGTGTTTGTATATGCCTATGTGTCTCTGTATGTGCCTATGTGTCTCTGTGTGGCTGTGTGTGTCTGGCTCTGTGCTCGTCGGTGGGTGTCGAGGCGTCTGTGTGTGGCCGAGTGCTTGTCTCTGTGTGTGTCTCTGTGTGTGCCAGTGTGTATATGTCTCTACTGCCACCTCTATTGCCCCCCTCTGCAGCCTCTGCCGCATCGATTGTCTCCTCTAGCACCTCTATTGCAACCTCTACACACCTCCTCGGTTCTCTCTCGACCGTCTCCTCTATGGTGGGATCTGGGTTGGACAGAATTCGACAGCCACACACGGTACACATCGCAGATGTATCGACCCACCTAGGAGGCACCCCGGACGCCCGCTACCATTGAAGACACTCCTATTAGACATATGCGGTATACAGGTTCGAATCGCCAGAACCATAGCACAAGCAACCATTTCGAGAGTATGGGTCTTCGCGCCGAAAAGGCCGTAGCGCCCTACCTTCTTCTCGAAAACGCATACGAGAGCAACCTCGTACCCGACATTGCGAAAGTCGACTACTTGGAGGGCAACCTCGGTCGCACCCATCTCCAACCGCTCGATGGACTTCCAGTCTTTGTCGACGACCTCTATGCGTTCGGCTATCTACGGCGCGAAGACTGTGTGTCCAAGGGTGGAAATATTTGCTGCACCTCGGGGGAGAATGGTAGCGCAAAGATGGTGGTTGGAGATATTGCCGCCGTCGTCCGCAAAAGCTTGGGGGCAGCCCCCGCGGGCACATCTACACTGCCATTGCCCACACCGTTGGAACCCACAACACCACCGCTGGTGGAACAATCCGAGCCACCATCGCAAGGATAGAGAGCGATACCAATTGTAGAGCCCTACAGAAGTTTCGAGAGATATACCCCAACACAGAGCCCGCAGCCATATTTGTAGCCAAACTCGATGTGTCCGAAATTCCAATGGCCGAGCTACTGGCCGAATTGCCGAGCTTCGAACGCCTGCTACACGTCCACGGCTATGGCCTCTATTGCATCGACTATTGTCGTGTACTCCTTTACAGTGTCGTCCCTGGAGTGAAGAGAGTCGACACTCACATTATAATATTTTTTTTCCTCTCAATATTCTGGAGAATCCACCAGCTTCCGTCCAACACACTCCATCAGCCTATGGACACCTTTTCCTATCACTCTCTCACTGTCGTACCATGCCCCCTCTCATACTTCCCCAACGCAACATACTCAACAAATCTTGCTTCTAAAAATTAATAAAGACTAATTTATTAAAAGAAAAGTGTAACGTATATGAGACGTGTATGCGAAGAAAAAGGGTGTCGTGTATTATAACATAAATGTATGTGTCAGCCTTCAAAGTTCAGGATCATAGTGTACACATCATGGCAAGGATCACACGACATCATTCAAGTCAGTACGAAAAACCTCACCGAAGTCGTATCCTTCTCTCCAGACATGTCCTCCTCCAGGAACTCTGATGACCATGAGATCTGAATCTCATGTAAATATAATCCGTGGAAAATACTAGTATATTTCCTAACGCAACTGTTCCTAATAGTTTATAGAAACTCCGGCTTCATAATTCCGGCGCAGTGAAAACAAACATGGAACACTGTCCTACTAACAAGTCTTTTTGTCTCTTGATAAATGTTCACTAGTTCTCACTATTAAACAGTTAATGTATCTAGAATAAAATGGCTTGCTTTATTCACTAGATATAGTCTGAAAGTTCTGATTTCCTTGATACGTGGAACAACTACACTTCAATGTTTGGTTTCATCTACTGTGAACATCAGTCCCTACTGATCTAGTTCCACATGGGCTGAACCTCCATCACTTCAGGTGTGTTAACGATTGGTATTCACTCATGTAGGATACATATACCATTAGACTCCACCGAGCAATGTGTCTTAACTTCTTCCATTGCGAAAGTTGCTGGCCCATCTCTCTACATCATAATTTATCCGGGATCGGATGTTACATTGGGTCCGGGTTCTTCATTCCAACCCGAGGAACCTGTAAAATAAATCATACAACTGGTGATAGCCTCCCCGTCACTGATCTCTATTAGATGATCGTGGGCCATCGGCCTCACTCAGAAAATATAATGAACCCATCAGGGACATATGAACTGACCACATAGGTTATCATCAGGCCAAGACAAAAAATATCAGCAAACAGAATGCGGAACCCCGACCACCAGGGACACCTACGGGAAAATCCCAATTATCCCTCATTACTCAATTCTCAACTAGTAAAGCTTATCAACACTTCACTAATCTATTCTCAACTAACAGAGCCAAGTATCACTTCCTACTCTAGTTAGTTTTCCACTAACAGTGCTAATCATCACCCTATAGTTTAACAAGGCCACAGTCTATATTAATTAGAACGAATATATTATAATAGGTTATACCTTAAATGGCACTACTGCAGTCCTATCAATCATATCTACATCTGCCATTATAGGGCACGTGTAAAATTAAGTCACTAATTAACACACGGTAGATATTATTTCCACTAAGCACTGCAGTGCCTTTGCACTCCGACTAGAGCATTTTCAAGTCCCCCTAGTTGGTCCCAACTCGGGTTTATATGGCAAACTACCAAGTTGGCCACGTGACGTTATCCTTTATGCCCCACACAGGTGGCACATTGGCAGATCATCCCCTGTCAGGGATCCATCCCCCCTCTGGCTCCCTCCATGTTAGATCTGTCATCACTGGTTTAGATTCCCAAAACAAGCCAGCGAGTTCCTGTATACCCCCAACAACAGTTGCCAATAACCCCGTCAATCTTCTCGATGTTCCGGAAACCCAGAATTGACATATGTACTGTTACTTCCGTGCTAAGTACTTCCGTTTTCCCTCTGATATGTTTATGACTTGTCAAGGTGATATATGATTCAGCGCACTCACTTCCTCCTCACTCACCACCAAATGTGTATATGGGCTGACCTGATGTATCCCGTGCAGCTGTGTTTACTCTGTTAGTACGACTGTTGTGGCCTAGAAAATATACGCCAAGCAAACGTCGGTATTATTATCTGGTTAACTCATGGCGAGCTCGTGACATAGGCCCCCTCTTAAGAGAGTAGTCCATCTCACTCTTCTCCACCATGAGTTAAATCCAGATGATTCATTCCTCTTCTTCAGGAGCTGGGTGTCTTGACAAGAAGTCCGCTCCAACATTTTCCTTCCCAGGAATGTACTCTACTGTGAAATTATACGGTTGAAGTAACAACGACCACCGCATCAAACGTGCGTTGAGCTTCTGAGAAGTAGCCAGGAACATCAGGGGCTGATGATCCGACTGGACCCGAAACTTAACTCCATACAAATATGGCTGAAATTTTTGCACTGCCCATACAAGGGACAAGCACTCTCTCTCGACGGTTGAATAATTCCTCTCCGCCTGTAAACGTTTCTTACTTGCGTATGCCACAGGTTTCAAAACCGAAGCAACGTCTTTTCCTTCCTGTAACAAAGCGGCTCCAATTCCAATCGCACTCGCATCTGTTCTCAACACAAATTGTTTGGAAAGGTCAGGGAGCTGTAATACAGGTTTGCTGACCAAGGCCTCCTTTAACTGACTATAGGCATTCTCACATTCTGGTGTCCAAATGATTTGATCCGGGAATCCCTTTTTCAAGGTTTCCGTCAACGGAGCTCCCAATTCAGTGAAATGTGGGATAAATTTGTGGTAGAACCCACACAACGAGAGAAAAGATCGCACATCCTTCTTCGTTTTTGGCCTTGGTGCATTTCTGATTTTCTCTAGGCTCTTCTCTTCTGGGACAATGTGTCCTGGAGTGATGGTGTGACCTAGAAATTCCAGAGTCTGGTAACCAATCATGCACTTGGTTGGACGAGCAGTAAGCCCTGCTTCCTTGAGTCTATTAAACACTCTCTCCAAGGATTGTAAGTGGTCATCCAGGCTGTCACTGGAAATCAGAATATCATCCATGAATGAGATGATGGACGGATCCTGTAACGGATCTAGTAAAGTCCTCATCATGCGTGTAAACACACTAGGTGCATTGCTGAGTCCAAAGGGCATGACCTTGAATTCGTAGTGTCCACTGGGTGTACTGAAAGCTAACAGTGGTCGAATCTCCGGTTTGACTGGTATCTGATAGTACCCCCGACTCAGATCCACCTTTGAAAAGTACCGAGCCTTATGGAGCCTAGCGAATAACTGAGTTGGATTCGGCAAAGGTTCCACCTGAAATTGTGTGTGACTGTTCAGAAGTCGGTAGTCTATACACAACCGGTGTTCTCCACTTGGTTTGCGTAACAAAACTACCCCCGCATTGTATGGGGATGTGGATGGTGCAATCACGTCATCCTCCAGCAGTTTCTGTATTTCCTCCTCCAGGGCCTTTTCTTTAGAGAATGGCACTGGGTAAACCTTCTGACGAACAGGCTCCTGTTTGGTCAAAGTCATCTCGAACTCCACCAACCTCGTTCGTCCTGGTTTATCAGTCAGTATCTCCTTATGAGACTTGAGAACCTGGGTTATCTTTTCCCTCTCCTGTGAGGTCAGATCAGGGTTCACTTGTACATCCCTATAGGTTTCCTGGTGTACCAAGGGATATTCCCTGCCCTCGTTGGTTCCCGCTTCTGTCTCCACTGCAACTGCCATTGCCATGAGGTGAGCTGCCTTGTCTCCGGGTCTCTCTTCGTATTTCCGCAAGAGATTGATATGGAAAATCTTCGACTTTCCCCGGATCCGGATCTGATAGTTGGTTCTGGATATTACCCTTTCCACGGGAAATGGTCCTTGCCAACCTATCTCCAGTTTGTTGTTTCCCGTTGGGAGTAGCAACAAGACTTTGTCTCCCACCTCTAGAGATCTTTCTTTAGACCTACGGTTGTAGTAAGCCGCATGTCTTTTCCTGGCCTTTTTTCAAGTTTTGATTTGCCAGAGTCCATCCCTTGTGGAGTTTTTCTTTCAGTTCCTCCACGTATTGATAGGATGAGATCACTTCTTCTGACGTCCCCTCTTCAGTCCAACTCCTCAACATGGCTTCCAACGGTCCTTTGATTGGACGACCAAACAGCAACGTAGCGGGTGGTAGTCCTGTTGAGCCATGAGGAACTTCCCGATAGGCAAAGAGTGCTGCTGGGATATATTCATCCCACCTATCAGGTTTTTCCTGCGCTAGTTTCCTGAGCATTGTCATCAACGTGCCGTTGAAACGCTCTACTTGTCCATTGGCTTGAGGGTGGTAAGGGCTGGTATGTATGTGGTTAGAGTGAAACACCCTAAATACCTCCTCCATGAGTTTTCCACAAAACTGAGATCCATTGTCCGTCAGAATTTGATCCGGAAAGCCTAATCTGGTAAAGGCCTCCATCAGTGCGTCCGCCACTCTTTTCGAGTCAATCGTGGTCAACGGTATAGCTCACCCCACATTGTACAGCAATCCACCATTGTGAGTATATACATGTTCCTCTTCCTAGTCCTGGGAAGTGGACCCACGATATCGATGGCTACCCTCTCGAAAGGAGAGTTCATGATGGGCATCTCACCCAACACCACCGGTGCTGTCCAGTGTTTCGGTGCCACCCTCTGGCACTCAGGGCATGACTTCACATACCGACGCACATCATCTGTCATTCCCGGCCAATAGTAGTGGCAGGAAATCCGCTGCATGGTGGCGGCAATACCCATGTGTCCACTAAAGGAGATGGTATGCCCCATATGAAGAATCTGGGACCGGTGAGCTTTCGGGACGACCAACTGACCGTATAGGTTGTCTCCCCTTCCTGCTCTCCTGTAGAGTATCCTATTCTTCATGTAGTACTGCCCCCGTCCTGGTGGATCAGCACTTTTCTGCAGCTTTTTGTAGCAAGGACGTAAAGTATCATCCTCACTCTGGGCAGTTCGTAGCTCCCCCGGCATTGGGTTAGTCACAATTGCGTCTGCCTCTTCCGTTTTCGTCTGAGAGCGAGTCTGCATTGCTCCCATATGGATTGGCTCCCTGGGCATTCCCAGAAAGACATACCGGCAACCTAGGATGACTGGAAAAATGGGATCGGTCAATACAGCGGCCTTGATGGTGCCGGTGACGTACCTTGACCGAATCTCCACATTAGCAATGGGCAACTTCATGGTTACAGCACTCTTCTGTGCAGGCTGTATATCCAATGTTTCACCTGTGAATTGTTCTGGATGTACCAGATCCGCAGAAATCACGGCCTCCCCGTCCAGTCCTGTGTCGTATAAACACTCCACTTGACGACCGTTAACCTCTACCAATTCCACTACAGGTGGTTTTTCCTGGTCTGGAGTCTCTTCCTCGGCCTCGACCTGTTCGGTGGGCTCCACCTTAGGTTTCCCGGGGCACACGACGAATTGAGTGTCTCCTGACTCTCCTCTGCAGTCAATAGCATTGTGCGTATTCGACTGGCATTGGTTGCACCATTTCCCTGTCCTAGATTTTCTATTGCCAGACTTGAGTGAGCTCTCCTGGTGGCGAGCTTCCTTGTTGACCTTGGCATTTTCCGTGACAACCTCCTTGGAAGTCACTTGACATGCTGCAAAGTGAGGGTTCTTAGCCTTCGATTTGCAGTCCCTCGTATTGTGAGAGGGTGACTTACAAATTGAACACCACTTCTCCGACCACGGTCGTTTAGGTGTAGAGCTTGAAGTGCTCTTGCTTCCCTCCTTCTTCTTCTCTGAAACTATCCTCTGATTTTTGCACATAAGGTTCCCACTTTTTTGTTCCTGAGTTTTTGGCTTTCTTCTTATCATGTTTCTCTTGACTTTTGGTGTTGGTGGAAAGGTTTTCCCCTGCCTCCCCATGTACCTCGACGAACCGTTCTGCTAATTTATTCACGAGGTCAATACGTTCCGCTCCTTGTTCTCCCAGGAACGTCCTGAGAGGTTTAGACATTTGCTTCTTCAGCTGGTCGACCACCATGAGCTCTTCCAGACTCTCATAGTCATGTGCGAACCCAGCCAAATCCATCCACTTATGGAGATAAGATTTTAGACGCAAACTGTAGGCGGCAAACAACTCTCCCTGGTTCTCGTTTCGCTGCTCGAAATTTTTTCCGGTAGGTATGTGACGTAACCTCGAATCGTTTCAGCAGAGCCGTCTTTAACTCGTCATAATTGTTCTCATGTCCTGGTGGCAGGCGAGTATAAACCTCGTATCCGGTCCCGCGTAATCCCTGGGATAGCTTAAGATTCCATTTGTTACGCTCCAGACCCATAGCAACTGACATAGCCTCGAAGCGTTGAAGGTACTGGTCAATCTTCTCTTTGTCCTCCTCGTAGACCGCTTAAGGAAACTTCATAGCATGGTACCCATGTCCACCTACTGGTGTTGAGCCTGGGATGGAGGAACCTCCAACTGCTCCCTCAGTTTCTCCATTAGATTGACTCTTCAACTCGAGTTCCCTCATCCGGTACTCGTGCTCCCTTTTCTGAGCCTCCTGCTCCGCTTCCCGTTTCCTAGCCGTTTCCTCAACTTCAAGTTTCCTAGCTGCTTGTTCCAACTCCATCCTTCTCAATTCCAACTCGGCCTTTCGATCCTCCCGTTCTGCCTGACGATACTCTCTCTCCACTTCCTGTATGTAATCCGTTAGAGCAGAACCCCCCAATCCCATTTCTTCCCCCTTTGCCTTTAATTCTAACGTGGTTAGTTTAGGGGTGGCCATTATACAGAGAGGTAAGCTAGCAGGTCTAGTACAATATAACTGCAAATTACTATACAGATATATGAACAAGTACTATAAATCTAGATATTACCATGCACAGCACATTCACTCAGTGACAAGAGTAGAATCAGGACCACAGACCTATGCAGACGTGTGAAGTGTGAACAGGTAAGATAATAGTCCTAACCCCTATCCACATTCACTCTAGCTGGATTCTCCAAAATGATATCTCCCTCTTATAACTAAGGATCCCGTGTCAAAAGACCCCGTTGTCAGAAGATCCCACTGTCAAAGGTTCCTGCTTGCAGGAGATCTCGCTGTCCAAGGATTCCGTTTACGGGAGATCCCGCTGTCCAAGGATTCCGTTTACGAGAGATCCCGCTGTCCAAAGATCACGTTTACGAGAGATCCCGCTGTCCAAAGATCACGTTTACGAGCCCCCAATAATGTCGTGTCCTCCTTTACAGTGTCGTCCCTGGAGTGAAGAGAGTCGACACCCACATTATAATATTTTTTTTTCCTCTCAATATTCTGGAGAATCCACCAGCTTCCGTCCAACACACTCCATCAGCCTATGGACACCTTTTCCTATCACTCTCTCACTGTCGTACTATGCCCCCTCTCATACTTCCCCAACGCAACATACTCAACAAATCTTGCTTCTAAAAATTAATAAAGACTAATTTATTAAAAGAAAAGTGTAACGTATATGAGACGTGTATGCGAAGAAAAAGTGTGTCGTGTATTATAACATAAATGTATGTGTCAGCCTTCAAAGTTCAGGATCATAGTGTACACATCATGGCAAGGATCACACGACATCATTCAAGTCAGTACGAAAAACCTCACCGAAGTCGTATCCTTCTCTCCAGACATGTCCTCCTCCAGGAACTCTGATGACCATGAGATCTGAATCTCATGTAAATATAATCCGTGGAAAATACTAGTATATTTCCTAACGCAACTGTTCCTAATAGTTTATAGAAACTCCGGCTTCATAATTCCGGCGCAGTGAAAACAACATGGAACACTGTCCTACTAACAAGTCTTTTTGTCTCTTGATAAATGTTCACTAGTTCTCACTATTAAACAGTTAATGTATCTAGAATAAAATGGCTTGCTTTATTCACTAGATATAGTCTGAAAGTTCTGATTTCCTTGATACGTGGAACAACTACACTTCAATGTTTGGTTTCATCTACTGTGAACATCAGTCCCTACTGATCTAGTTCCACATGGGCTGAACCTCCATCACTTCAGGTGTGTTAACGATTGGTATTCACTCATGTAGGATACATATACCATTAGACTCCACCGAGCAATGTGTCTTAACTTCTTCCATTGCGAAAGTTGCTGGCCCATCTCTCCACATCATAATTTATCCGGGATCGGATGTTACATTGGGTCCGGGTTCTTCATTCCAACCCGAGGAACCTGTAAAATAAATCATACAACTGGTGATAGCCTCCCCGTCACTGATCTCTATTAGATGATCGTGGGCCATCGGCCTCACTCAGAAAATATAATGAACCCATCAGGGACATATGAACTGACCACATAGGTTATCATCAGGCCAAGACAAAAAATATCAGCAAACAGAATGCGGAACCCCGACCACCAGGGACACCTACGGGAAAATCCCAATTATCCCTCATTACTCAATTCTCAACTAGTAAAGCTTATCAACACTTCACTAATCTATTTTCAACTAACAGAGCCAAGTATCACTTCCCTACTCTAGTAGTTTCCACTAACAGTGCTAATCATCACACTATAGTTTTAACAAGGCCTACAGTCTATATTAATTAGAACTAATATATATAATAGGTTATACCTTAAATGGCACTACTGCAGTCCTATCAATCATATCTACATCTGCCATTATAGGCACGTGTAAAATTAAGTCACTAATTAACACACGGTAGATATTATTTCCACTAAGCACTGCAGTGCCTTTGCACTCCGACTAGAGCCATTTTCAAGTCCCCCTAGTTGGTCCCAACTCGGGTTTATATGGCAAACTACCAAAGTTGGCCACGTGACGTTATCCTTTATTCCCCCACACAGGTGGCACATTGGCAGATCATCCCCTGTCAGGGATCCATCCCCCCTCTGGCTCCCTCCATGTTAGATCTGTCATCACTGGTTTAGATTCCCAAACAAACCAGCGAGTTCCTGTATACCCCCAACAACAGTTGCCAATAACCCCGTCAATCTTCTCGATGTTCCGGAAACCCAGAATTGACATATGTACTGTTACTTCCGTGCTAAGTACTTCCGTTTTCCCTCTGATATGTTTATGACTTGTCAAAGGGATATATGATTCAGCGCACTCACTTCCTCCTCACTCACCACCAAATGTGTATATGGGCTGACCTGATGTATCCCGTGCAGCTGTGTTTACTCTGTTAGTACGACTGTTGTGCCCTAGAAAATATACGCCAAGCAAACGTCGGTATTATTATCTGGTTAACTCATGGCGAGCTCGTGACACTCCTCATCATTATATTCCTCCTCCTCAGAGTCATCATCATCCTCCTATTTTTCCCTCCTCCTCCTCCTCCTCCTCCTCATTATTCTCATCATCATCCTCATCCTCCACATCATCATCTTTATTCTCCTCATTCTCCTCCTCAGTACACTATGTACTCAGCCCAGTACACTAGAAGTAGTAGCACGTGTATGGACTACGCTTGAGTTCAAAGCCAGCGAGCATCTATTGAGGTAGTCTGACTGTTTATTGTTGGACATGTGGGGGTAATGTCAATGTATATGTTGGACATGTGGGGTAATGTCAATGTATATGTTGGACATGTGGGGTAATGTCAATGTATATGTTGGACATGTGGGGTAATGTCAATGTATATGTTGGACATGTGGGGTAATGTCAATGTATATGTTGGACATGTGGGGTAATGTCAATGTATAGGTTGGACATGTGGGGTAATGTCAATGTATATGTTGGACATGTGGGGTAATGTCAATGTATAGGTTGGACATGTGGGTAATGTCAATGTATATGTTGGACATGTGGGGTAATGTCAATGTATAGGTTGGACATGTGGGGTAATGTCAATGTATATGTTGGACATGTGGGGTAATGTCAATGTATATGTTGGACATGTGGGGTAATGTCAATGTATATGTTGGACATGTGGGGTAATGTCAATGTATAGGTTGGACATGTGGGGTAATGTCAATGTATATGTTGGACATGTGGGGTAATGTCAATGTATAGGTTGGACATGTGGGGTAATGTCAATGTATATGTTGGACATGTGGGGTAATGTCAATGTATATGTTGGACATGTGGGGTAATGTCAATGTATATGTTGGACATGTGGGGTAATGTCAATGTATATGTTGGACATGTGGGGTAATGTCAATGTATATGTTAGACATGTGGGGTAATGTCAATGTATAGGTTGGACATGTGGGGTAATGTCAATGTATATGTTGGACATGTGGGGTAATGTCAATGTATATGTTGGACATGTGGGGTAATGTCAATGTATATGTTGGACATGTGGGGTAATGTCAATGTATATGTTGGACATGTGGGGTAATGTCAATGTATATGTTGGACATGTGGGGTAATGTCAATGTATATGTTGGACATGTGGGGTAATGTCAATGTATATGTTGGACATGTGGGGTAATGTCAATGTATATGTTGGACATGTGGGGTAATGTCAATGTATATGTTGGACATGTGGGGTAATGTCAATGTATATGTTGGACATGTGGGGTAATGTCAATGTATATGTTGGACATGTGGGGTAATGTCAATGTATATGTTGGACATGTGGGGTAATGTCAATGTATATGTTGGACATGTGGGGTAATGTCAATGTATATGTTGGACATGTTGGGTAATGTCAATGTATAGGTTGGACATGTGGGGGTAATGTCAATGTATAGGTTGGAAATGTGGGGTAATGTCAATGTCTGTTGTTGAATATGTGAAGTAATCTCGATGTATGTTGTTGGACATGTGAGGCTAATGTTAATGTGTGTTGTTGGACACGTGAAGTAATCTCGATGTATGTTGTTGGACATGTGAGGCTAATGTTAATGTGTGTTGTTGGACACGTGAAGTAATCTCGATGTCTGTTGTAGGACGCGTGAAGTAATCTTGATGCCTCTTGTTGGACATGTGGGGTTAATGTCAATGTCTGTTGTTGAACATGCGAAGTAATCTCGATGCCTATAGTTAGACATGTGAAGTAATCTCAATGTCTGTTGTTGAACATGCGAAGTAATCTCGATGCCTATAGTTAGACATGTGAAGTAATTCTCGATGTCTGTTGTTGAACATGCGAAGTAATCTCGATGCCTATAGTTAGACATGTGAAGTAATTCTCGATGTCTGTTGTTGAACATGCGAAGTAATCTCGATGCCTATAGTTAGACATGTGAAGTAATTCTCGATGTCTGTTGTTGGACATCTGCTGAGGTTTCTTGAATCACAGTTTAATTAAACCATTGGAATGTGTGTGTCTGTGGTAGTGTGTGTGCGTGTGTATGTGTGCGTATGTGTATGTATGTGTGTTTGTATCTGTATATGTGTGTGTGTGTGGTGTGCTTGTATGTGTCTGTATGTGTGTGTGTGTGTCTGTGTTTGTGTGTATACGTGTACAGGTGGATCTACCTGGATACAATTAGATAAATATTGATTGAAGCAATTTGCCTCCGTTTGTCAAGAATTGCGTGTAACAGTGTTTGAACTGTGCCTTGTTATAGCAAGCATGCAATATTGGCGCCCGACGACCGACACATCCGACTTCTTTCCGGCATTTGTTAGCCGGGTTAACCTTTCTGGGTGAATGGACTAATGAGCTAATAGATACAAAACCAGTGAACACACAGGCAAACACGATGATTTAATGAATGTAAGAAAACAAACTGATGATATTGACACACGAGGATCTCTCTCTCTCTCACAGAGAGAGAGAGAGAGAGAGAGAGAGAGAGAGAGAGAGAAAGACAGCGACAGAGAAAGAGAGAGAGATAGAGACAAACAGAGAATCACACACAGACAGACATACATTCAGACAGAGAGAAGAAAGACAGACAGAAAGACAGATAGACAGACAGACAGACCGACCGACCGACCGACCGACCGACCGACAGACAGACAGACAGACAGATAGATAGATAGACAGACAGACAGACAGACAGACAGACAGACAGACAGACAGACAGACAGACAGACAGAAAGAAAGAAAGAAAGAAAGAAAGAAGGACGGGCTGGCGGAGTGCAGTCATGTGAATACATTCTTGTGATTAAAGTATTTGTAAAATTACATAGAAATAAATGAAAGGCAGTGTGTGTGTGTGTGTGTGTGTGTGAGAGAGAGAGAGAGAGAGAGAGAGAGAGAGAGAGAGAGCGAGAGAGAGAGAGAGAGAGAGATGGAAGGAAGAGGACATGGGAAGAGAAAGAGACACAGAAGAAACACGCAACAGATCTAACAGTGAAGATTCTTTCATCCAATCATTAAGCTGACCAATTTTAGACAAGGGCACATAATTATGAGTAACCTCAACATTCGAAAATCGATAGCGGGCTGGCTCCTCCATTTTTTTTTGTCTGAACAAATATCCTTGATTGGGCCTCAGCTTTGACTTCGGCTAATCGGCTAAATGTAATTTGGCTTCATAATTTCAGTGCGCCATCGTGGCCGCTTTTGTGGGTGATATTATTTCTAGAAGTGGCATAGAAATTCGGGGTGTATGATATCTGCGGTTATATGTTGAAAGATCAGCCACCTTATTTTTTTTTTGTTTCTTTTGTTTTGTTTTGTGTTTTTTTTAGTGTGTTTTAAAACAATGACAGAAGAATCAACACAAATGTGGAATCATAGCTTGAAAGAATGAGTTAGTCAAGAAGATGGCATCTTACACGTCTTAAGAGATTAAATGACAAACAAAATGTAGGCTTGTACCTAACAAGGGGATGGGAAGTAGAGGTGTGTCACAGTTATGACTTGAAAGTTGTTATTATGTTAGCAGACATGTATTATATCTCAAATGAAAGGGGGTTGCACAGGGAAAGTTACTGTATATAAACGCAAGGCAGGTACGGGAAGTCGCTTAAGATGATCATTCCA
>JACEFZ010000489.1:0-55000 GCA_014155875.1 Cepaea nemoralis | reverse complement strand
TTCTTCTTCTTGTTGTTGTTGTTGTTGTTGTTGTTGTTGTTGTTGTTGTTGTTGTTGTTGTTGTTGTTGTTGTTGTTGTTGTTGTTGTTGTTGTTGTTGTTGTTCTTCTTCTTCTTCTTCTTCTTCTTCTTCTTCTTCTCTTCTTCTTCTTCTTCTTTCTTCTTCTTCTTCTTCTTCTTCTTCTTCTTCCTCTTCTTCTTTGTCTTCTTCTTCTTCTTCTACTGCGTTTATCCGAGTGTCCCCCCCCCCCCCCAGATCTAATTGCCGCGTGTCTGGTTAGGCACCCTTGGGACGAAACCCTTAGGCCAACACATCCGATTTGATCTTGATCTTGATGATCTTCTTCTTCTTCTTCTTCTTCTTCTTCTTCTTCTTCTTCTTCTTCTTCTTCTTCTTCTTCTTGTTCTTGTTCTTCTTGTTCTTCTTGTTCTTCTTGTTCTTGTTGTTGTTGTTGTTGTTGTTGTTTTTGTTGTTGTTGTTGTTGTTGTTGTTGTTGTTGTTGTTGTTGTTGTTGTTGTTGTTCTTCTTCTTCTTCTTCTTCTTCTTCTTCTTCTTCTTCTTCTTCTTCTTCTTCTTCTTCTTCTTCTTCTTCTCTTCTTCTTCTTCTTCTTCTTCTTCTTTTTCTTCTTCTTCTTCTTCTACTGCGTTTATCCGAGTGTTCCCCCCCCCCCCCCCCCACAGATCTAATTGCCGCGTGTCTGGTTAGGCACCCTTGGGACGAAACCCTTAGGCCAACACATCCGATTTTAGTGTGCATTTTTGAGCAGGTTAGCATTCCTGGGGGACTCTCACTTTTGTGGTGCCGTCCACATCCCAGCTGGTCGAGTTAGAAGTGTCGAATGCTTCACGATCAGCCCTCAAGGGAAGGCAGGGACAGTCCATGGCATTGTCCGCCATCCAGGGCGGCTTCCAAAGTTGCAGAGCCGACACATAGAGCTCTGGTGCTGGGCTCACCAAGAGAATCGTCACGTCCTGCTCATGGCTGCTTTAATTCCCCACTTCAATATATTGGGCATTTCGTTTCGCTACGGGCCGCTCCCCGCACAAACCAGGCCGGTCTGCAGACAGTATCCACTCAGCGAGCTTTCGATTCGGACATGTGCTGTTCGTTGTGCTCGGAAGACATATACAGTCAGAGCTGTTCCGGGCACGACGGATATTCGGAAAACTAGCTAGTCAGCGCTGTTCCAGACACAAGGACATTTGGAAAACTAGATAGTCAGAGCTGTTCCGGGCACGACGGACATTCGGAAAACTAGATAGTCAGAGCTGTTCCGGTCACATGGACATTCGGAAAACTAGATAATCAGAGCTGTTCCAGACACCTAAGACATTTCACTCGGACGTTTTTGAGTTGTGCCAGTTTTAATTTGCCATCCTTAGGCCTGCACATCTGACTTCGGTGGGCGTTTTTGATCAGGTTAACAGTCCTGGAGGTTTCAAGAGACATTTTTTGTGGTGTCGCTCACACCTCAGCTGGTCAAGGTAGAACGGTCAAAGACATCACGGTCAACCCTCAAGAGAAGGCAGGGGCAGACCATGGGCACTCCCCGCTATCCAAGGAGGCTTCTATAATTGCAGGAGCCGGCACACAGTGCTCTGAGACTGGGCTCACCCGAGGAATCGCCACATCCTGCTCATGGCTGCTTTAATTCCTCACTTCCATGTGGTGAGCATTTCATTTTGCCATTAGTCGCTCCCCACACAAACCACGGACGGACAGTCTGCAGACGACATCCACTCATCAAGCTTTCGCTTCCCCTCTGCCGTGCGTCCACCTTGACGAGGTAGAGGGGCTTGAGCGTTCCAATGACCCCAAGAGCTATGCCGACGGTAGCACAGCTACTGGTAGGGTCACCCATGTCGGACAGGTCAAGGGAGAGGGACCAGACGAAGTGACGCACAAACCTGCTGCCTTGTAGGTAGACTGGGGACAGTCAAAGGCTAGGGAAAGCATCCCGAACAAATGCTTGTCGAAATCGGATGTACTGAGCCACAGGCTTGACAAAGAAGTGCAACGTAACTTTATCATTTCATGATGCCACAGATGAAAATTAATCGTTATGGTGCTAATCCCGTGAAGTCCCATCAGGCGGTGATAGTGCCGGGCCCCCTGCCTCGAGGGGGTCCACCCATGACTACTGGTGGTCACCTTCCCCTGTGCTGTGGAGTCAAGGCACAGAGGAGTAGGTTAAGAGCTATTGACCAAACACCCCGGACACTCAACATACTACAATGGAATGCAGAAGGAGTTTATAACAAGAAAGCCTCCCTAACACAGCGTACTTCATAAAGATAGAATAGATGTGGCATGCATTCAAGAGACACACCTCAACGCCAATCGCACATTTTCAGTCGAGGGATATCAGGCCACACGTTTCGACAGCGAAGGACACAAAGGAGGAGTTGTAATACTTACACGAAATACAATACCTTGCAGCGAAGTATCTGTGATCTCTGACAACCTAAACGGAAATTATAGGTGTTGATATAATGATAAAGGAAGTGAAAATAAGAATTTACAATCTATATAGCCCGGCAGATAAGGATCTTACACTCTCAAACATGGAAATAACTGACACAAATTGCATTGTTGTCGGAGACTTTAATAGCCGTTCAGAAAGATGGGGATACCCAGATACTGACAAAAGAGGAGATGAAGTGGAGGACTGGGAAATAGACTCAAATCTCCATCTACTTAACAAAGCGGATGACACACCGAGCTTCTACTCCAGAAGATGGATTACCACTTCTACTCCAGACTTAGCTTTCTGCACAGGAGACATCCTCCACAAAATCGATCGCCATGTGCTGGACCAATTAGCAGGTAGTGACCACAGACCAATCAAGCTTGTAATAAATATGGAGTATGTTCCACAGGAGCAAAAGCCTTTGCCCCGTTGGAATTACAAACGAGCAGATTGGGACAGATTTGCCATACTAACAGACAAATATTGTGAAAACGTAAATACACGATATGGCAACATGAAGCAAATGGTGGAAAGTCTAAACAGAGCAATAATACAGGCGGCCACTGAGTCTATTCCAAGAGGAGCAAGGAAAAATTACAAACCATACTGGACTGAAGAACTACAATTTTTGGAGGACAAAGTTGAAGATGCTAGGAAGACCGCAGAGAGAGAACAAACAACTGAAGCGAACATCTCTCTCAAAGCCATCTCAGCAAAATATAAAAGAACAGTAAATCAAACAACAAGAGATTGTTGGAGGAAAAAAACAGAAAACCTGAATTTTGACAGGGATGGAAACAAACTATGGAAACTAGTGAAAGCCATGAACAATGAAGGACCTAGAAACAAACAAATAACAATTAAACAAGGAAATGCCTTGCTTACAGGAAAAAAGGCTGCAAATGCACTAATGGAACACTATGCCAGTGCAAACCACATTGATATTACAGCCGAACAGAAGAAAGCAATCAAAGATAAACAGATACATCATACATATACAGAGACAGCAGCAGAATATATGATGGCAAATCTAACAATGGAAGAAATGGAACAGGCAATGAATACCCTAAAAAAGAAGACATCACCAGGAAAGGATGGAATCACAAATGAAATGCTAATAGGACTAGGCACTAAGGCAAAAAAGAAACTACTAGCAGTCCTAAATTACAGCTGGAAGAGGGGAATAGTCCCACAGGCATGGAAGGAAGCTATACTAATACCAGTCCCAAAGAAAGGAAAAGACCTGGAAGAACCAAATGGCTATCGACCTATCAGTCTTCTTAGCTGTGTAGGAAAATTAATGGAACGCATTATCAATGGCAGGCTAACATGGCATCTGGAAGAAAACCAACTCTTAACACCTCACCAAGCAGGATTCAGAAAGTACAGATCTACTGAAGATCAAATAACCTATATAGCTCAGGAAATAGAGGATGCCTTCCAAGAGAAAAAGCACACACTAGCAGTCTGGATAGATTTAGAAAAAGCATTTGATAAAGTATGGAAGGAAGGACTGAAAGTAAAACTGCAAAAAATGCATGTTTGCGGGAAAATGTACAAATGGATCAGCCACTACCTTGAGAACAGAACTGCCAGGACAAAAGTACAAGGACAAACCAGCAAAATGATGCTGTTGGAGCAAGGTGTCCCCCAAGGAGGAGTTCTTTCACCAACATTATTCCTAGCATATATAAACGACATCACGGAAAATTTTCCAGCCAGAGTACACACATCATCCTTTGCAGATGACCTAGCCATATGGACATCTGAAGAATATATTAGTACAGCTAACAGCAGAATACAGCAAGCCCTATTAGCGCTAGAGGACTGGTCAAAATCATGGCTAGTGAAGATAAGTGAGGAGAAAACAACATGCACAGTGTTCTCCCTCTCAACTAAAACTCAGCAACCTAAGCTGGTATTGAATGGAAAAATATTGCGCCATGAAGAAAATCCAAACTATCTAGGAGTCACCTTTGATCGTCGCCTGACATGGAAGACACAGGTTGAGAAAAATCGAACAAGAGCAAGGCAAAGAATGGCAGTCATGAAAAAGCTTGCTGGTACAACATGGGGAGCAGATGAGAAAGTTCTCAAGAAGTTATATACTGGACGGGTGAGGCCAGTACTGGAATATGGCATTGCAGCTTGGGCAACAGCAGCTAAGTCAAACTTTAACAAAATAAGTAGAGTCCAAAATCAAGGAATGCGAATCATAACTGGAAGCCTGAAGACAACGCCTATTAATGAATTAGAAAAGATCACTTGTTTACAACCAATGCAGGATAGAAGAGATAGCAGAGCCCAGCAACAAGCAGAAAAATTTAGAAGATTGACAGACCACCCTATGTACAACAGATTTAATGGTTTTGGAAAGGGAAGACTGAAGCGTAGCAACTTTGTAGAAACTGCAAAACGAAGGATTAGGTCAGATCCTATTCTTAACATATCAACAGTCAAGCCCATACACAATGCACACAAGTTCCCAGCTTGGAGACAGCAGCAACTGCCTGAGATGATAGAAAACATTCCTGGTATTGAGAAAAAGAACACTCAGCATGAAACCGAAAGAAGAGAAATAACCCTAAACTACATAAAAGAACATTACCCAAGCAGGAATTGGACCCATGCATATACAGATGGATCAGCCAAAAATTCAATAGAGAATGGAGGAGGAGGAATTCTCCTAAATTTAAAAAATGGAGCGAAAAAAACACATTCAATGGCAACTGGAAGATTTTCAAGTAACTTCAAAGCGGAGGTAGAGGCTCTGAAAACTGCAGCAGAAATGCTCCTGATGGAGGAAAATAAAGAGAAGCAAATAGCTATCTTCACAGATGCAAAGTCAGCTGTCTCAATACTGAAGAGCAATAACAGCACAGAACTAACTGACCTAAGAGCAGCACTCCATGGTCTATGCCAGAAATCCAAAAAAGTTGTAATACAGTGGATCCCATCACATTGCAGTATACTGGAAACGAAGAGGCTGACAGACTGGCAAAAGAGGGCGGACGACTACCACAGCCTGACATAGACATAACCTATAATGAGGCAAAGAGGTTGATAAAAAGCACTTATAGAACCAAATGGGAATCAGAGCATCCAGGCCATCAGAAGGATGATGCATATTACAAACTCGACCGAAGAGAACAAGTAGCAATCTTCAGACTCCGAACAGGACATAACAGGCTGAAATACCACTTGTTCAATAAACTAAAGATAGGAGATACCGATGAATGTAATTGTAGAACTGGAAAAATGACAGCAAAACATTTGCTGCAGGATTGCCCAACGTATGCAGAACAGAGAAAGATATTTTGGCCCACACCTGCTTCATTTGAGGACAAGCTCTATGGAGATATCAACAAGCTAAAGTTGACCGCAGATTACTTTAACTATATACAGGTTGACATTTAAAGGTGCATGAAGACCCAGAGGCATGAAATGGAATATTGCTTGGATAGCAAATCCATTACGTGGAAAGTCCAAATCAAAAGCCCATTGTGGGGGCTTCATAAAAGGTGGAAAAGTGTCCTAGTGGCACGAAATGGAATATTGCTTGGATAGCAAATCCATTACGTGGAAAGTCCGAATCAAAAGCCCACTGTGTGGGCTTCATAAAAGGTGGAAAAGTGTCCTAGTGGCACGAAATAGAATATTGCTTGGATAGCAAATCCATTACGTGGAAAGTCTGAATCAAAAGCCCACTGTGTGGGCTTCATAAAAGGTGGAAAAGTGTCCTAGTTGCACGAAATGGAATATTGCTTGGCTAGCAAATCCATTACGTGGAAAGTCCGAATCGAAAGCTCACTGTGTGGATGTCATCTGCAGACTGCATACTTCTGGTTTCCGGAAGAACAGCCTATGGTGAACGGAAGGCCCAATATACGGAAGTGAGGCTAAGCAGCCATGTGCAGGACGTGACGATTCCTTGGGTGAGCCCAGTACCAGAGCACTATGTATCGGCTCTGCAAGTATGGAAGCCTCCTTGGATGGCGGGGAATGCCCATGGTCTGCCCCTGCCTTCCCTTGAGGGCTGACCAGGATCTTTGGCTGTTCTATATGGACCAGCTGGGATGGGGGATAACACCACAACAGTGAGAGTCAAACGTCCTAAGAAACCCCCGGGAAGGTTAACCCGGTCAACAAATGCCCGCAGAAGTCGGATGTGTCGGCCTAACGGCGCAAGAACGCAGCTCTGCTGTAAACAGGCACAACGCAATCACATCCGAAAAAAAAAACTCCGGATGAACGAAGAAGAAGAAGAAGCTTTTGCTTCGGACCTCCACGTGATGCATTCGCTAGCCAAGCTTTCCATTTCGTGTTTTTGAGACGTTTTTTCCACCTTTGACTACGCTCACTCCATGAGTGTAGATACAGACTTTCATCGTAACCACTTAGTACTTCTTAACCGCTTTGCCACCTTAAGTATCGGTCACGAGGTAGGCTGCATGTGCTGCTTGCTCAGCACACTACCTCCATTCATCAGAGAGCGAGTGACGGCCAGGCCCTCTCATCCAGGGATCCCTCATATCCCCCAGCTGAAAGCCTTTAAACAGGTATCTGAACTAAGCATACAAAGCTTGTGTTGTTAGCACACTACTCTATGGGTCTGAATCCTGGACCCTGTTTTCAAGACAGGAAAGGAAGTTGAATTCCTTCCACGTGAGATGTCTGAGACGTATCCTGGGCATAACATGGAAAGACCACATAACAAACAAACAGGTGCTTGAACGAGCAGATATTACCACAGTGCACACCCTCCTCAAGCAGAGACGCCTCCGGTGGCTGGGCCACGTATCTCGAATGGAGGATGAACGTATTCCCAAAGATCTCCTTTACGGAGAACTAGCCACAGGAAAGAGGCCAACCGGAAGACCCCAAATGCGATATAGGGATGTGTGTAAACATGATATGAAAACCATTGGAATAGATCCAGACACGTGGGAGAGAGTTGCAACAGACAGATGTTCCTGGAGAAGAGATGTACGAAACGGAGTGGTGCTCTTTGAGCGCAATCTGATCCAACAAACTGAGGATAGGCGGCACAGGCTCAAAGCGCAGTCACTTACTGCAGGACTTGCCTCGTCTTACAGATGTGGAAACTGTGACAGGGATTGTCACTCTCGCATTGGAATATACAGTCACCAGCGGTGCTGCCAGGCATCTCCCAAGCGGCACAACTCTATAATCCTTCAGGACTGAAAGAGGCCTACTACTACTACTACTACTACTACTACTACTACTACTACTACTACTACTACTACTACTACTACTACTACTACATATATATATATATATATATATATATATATATATATATATATATATATATATATATATATTCAACCTTCGGCATATCTCTCCCTCAATCAGTCTCTCCTCGCTCTCCAACTTACCTCTTTGTTCCTTTCCTTCTCTCATTCCATCTCTTCTTCCTTCTCCCACCCCATCTCTCTTTCCATCTCCCATTCCACCTCTCTTTCCAACTTCCATTCCATCTCTCCTTCTAGCTCTCACCCCACCTCTCACCCCATCTCCAACTCCATTTCTCTTTCCACTGCCCTCTCCACCTCCTTCCAGCTTATTCCCAATTCCCTTCCACCGGCTCCCCCATCTCCCTCATTCTCTCTCCCCTCCCCACCCTCTAGTGAAGGAACCCGCCCCCTCATACATCAATGTCAGATAATCTCTTTGAAAACCAGGCCCTTTAACGCCATAAATAGAAGCATCGCATCCCCCGAAGAACAATAACAACAACAACAGAATTAGAAGGACGAGCATCGTTCGCGGACAATCAGGACCGACAGCTCAAAACTTCAAAGTTCAGCGACCCTAATTAAACAATATATATCCCCTTCATCCAATCTTATCACTGTAATAAAATAGAGCGTTCAACAAACGCATTTAAACAAATCAACAAACAGCTAGCGGTTAAACATCATCATGTTTCATGCCGTAAGCATGGGCGATCATGATTCGCCATCTCACAAAAGCACCAGAGTCTTGGACACAGGGCTGTGTTCTTGAGCCGATTATGTTCTGTGACTAAGCCATCTGGGTATTTATCTATTCGTTTTCTCCTTGCTTTTCCCCCAACAATCTTGCCAGTTGTCACTGGTATTTATCCATTCGTTTTCTCCTTGCTTTTCCCCCATCAATCTTGCCAGTTATCACTGGTATTTATCCATTCGTTTTCTCCTTGCTTTTCCCCCAACAATCTTGCCAGTTGTCACTGGTATTTATCCATTCGTTTTCTCCTTGCTTTTCCCCCATCAATCTTGCCAGTTATCACTGGTATTTATCCATTCGTTTTCTCCTTGCTTTTCCCCCAACAATCTTGCCAGTTGTCACTGGTATTTATCCATTCGTTGTCTCCTTGCTTTTCCCCCATCAATCTTGCCAGTTATCACTGGTATTTATCCATTCGTTTTCTCCTTGCTTTTCCCCCAACAATCTTGCCAGTTGTCACTGGTATTTATTTATTCGTTTTCTCCTTGCTTTTCCCCCAACAATCTTGCCAGTTATCACTGGTATTTATCTATTCGTTTTCTCCTTGCTTTTCCCCCAACAATCTTGCCAGTTGTCACTGGTATTTATTTATTCGTTTTCTCCTTGCTTTTCCCCCAACAATCTTGCCAGTTGTCACTGGTATTTATCTATACGTTTTCACTTTGCTTTTCCCCCAACAATCTTGCCAGTTGTCACTGGCTTTTCACGTGCCCAAAAAATCTTGACTCTCTACGCCCAATTGCTTTGGTTAACGATACTACGATGCTTCAAGACAATAGCAGTAGGACTAATGATGATGAAGAAGAAGAAGAAGAAGAAGAAGAAGAAGAAGAAGAAGAAGAAGAAGAAGAAGAGGAAGAAGAAGAAGAAGAAGAAGAAGAAGAAGAAGAAGAAGAAGAAGAAGAAGAAGAAGAAGAAGAAGAAGAAGAAGAAGAAGAAGAAGAAGAAGAAGGAGGGGAAGAAGAGGGAGAAGAAGAAGAAGAAGAAGAAGAAGAAGAAGAAGAAGAAGAAGAAATAGAAAAATATGAATGTGGCCTTAAAAGAAAAGGAGGGGGAGGAGTAGCCGCAGCAACAGCAACAACAGCAGCAGCAGCAGTAGAAGGAGAAGAAGACAGCACAACGTCCACTTACCCGGGAATCCTTACACGGCTGCAGGTACTTCCAAGACACCGGAGATGTGGACAGATCGACCTCGTTGAGAGGGATGTACGTCTCTCCGATGGGGTCATCCCGACTGAACCTGTCGTAGTCTATGACCTGCAGGTAGAGGGTCTTCTCTAGGAGTTTGTTGTGTGGCCAGCCTGGTTGGAAGAGCAAGACACAAGTACAGGCTACATGAACTAATGCTGAACACATAAACATCTCCAGACAGGACATAACAAATAACACCTGTTCAATCACCTAAAGATTAGATACATTGGGTAACGTTAGAGTGAAGAAGAAGCAGGGGGAGACAAAAAGAGAAGATGCTAGACTGTTTTATATCATGACATGGAGAATAATGTGTATCAAATATAATTTGCAGTACAGGATACTGTAGGCTGTGGACAGACATGAACACCACACGGCATGGACTATAAGAAGATTGGCAGTACACGAGACAGAAATCTGTGGACAGACATGATCACCAACGCCACACGGCATGGACTATAAGAAGATTGGCAGTACACGAGACAGAAGACTGTGGACAGACATGATCGCCAATGTCACACAGCATGGACTATAAGAAGATTGGCAGTACACGAGACAGAAGAATGTGGACAGACATGATCACCAACTCCACAAGGGATGGACTATAAGAAGATGAAGTAGATATGTATGTAACGATGTAATTGGTAAAATGACGGCTAAACATTTGCTTCAAGAATGTCCATCATACAGGAGTAAAATGTACAAACTGTTAAGGACGTTTGTTGGCTCCAGGTTTGTTTAGCTCATTCAATGCAGAGATTTCTCCCCTCCACTAGAAGGCTCGGTGGGGAGATGGGGTATACAGTTGGGGTCTTGTTTTATATTGGACTTAAACAGCGGTCATTGTACCTCCCAGATCGACCCAGCCTAACATACGAACCAAGGAAGTAAAGGCGGCCGGTGAGATACTGACCACATCAGCCACCCAGTGCTGGCTGGCCTATAACAATATGGGCCTAGCACCGTGTATCTAGTGCCTCTCAGGAGTGTCAAAGAGTCCTTTAATTTACGTTATTTCAATACCTCTTGGCCATTCCCTCCTCCCCCTCTCCCTTTTCCCCTACATTTTATACGCCACAAAATGTATGCACATGTATTTTATCACACACACACACGCACGCACGCACGCACGCACGCACGCACACACACACACACACACAAATCTCTAAATCACTAAATGTTTCCAGTCTCTAAATAGCAAAATATATACACAATCTCTAAAGCACCAAATCTATACACAATATCCCAATCACAAAATATATATACACAATCTCTAAATCCCAAAATGGTTACACAATCTCTAAATCCCAACATATATACACAATCGCTAAGTATATATATATATATATATATATATATATATATATATATATATATATATATATATATATATATATATATACAATCTCTAAATCACAAATTATATACACAATCTCCTAATCAGAAAATATGCATACACACAAACTCTAAATCACAAAATGTATATACAATTTATAAATAACAAACTTATAATATCCAGGTCTCTAAATCATAAAATGTACACATAATTTCTAAATCACGCCATCCATTACGCAATTAAAATATCTCTAATTTTACTTTCAGATGATTCATTATCTCTCCAATGTCAATCTGTCCACGATGACACATTAATTACGTTTCACAATATTTCCCTGAGTTTGTAAAATATTTAGACGATATTCACTCAGAATTTCGACAACTTTGCTTTAGAAAACATAATGCTTTTTTAAATGATTATTTAAAATGGAACCCTACTTACGTTACAAAAAATTGGTTGAATTAAACTTTTAACAATATAATGGAATATATAACCTCGAATGTATTTTAATGTAACACAATTTGAAGAATTAAACCCATTTACATTCATCTCATCTTGTTCCTCTTGAATTTTACAGTGACGAGGTGAAGCATAAACAGCGGGAGAGTGCCCGTTAATGGGCTTCGTATATCGAGATTCCCATGGACTCTGTGATTCCTCCTTTCCATCTTTACACGGTCGGCCTCTTCCACTCTTCCAACACCATTGCTTGCTGTGTTATACTATCAGTTGGTAGGCTTGCTATATGGCTGAATCATTTAACTTGCTGTTTTCTCATGAAATCTACCGCTGCTATAATCCCCACTTTAGTACTAATTTCTTCCCTCTGCCGTGCGTCCACCTTGACGAGGTAGAGGGGCTTGAGCGTTCCAATGACCCCAAGAGCTATGCCGACGGTAGCACAGCTACTGGTAGGGTCACCCATGTCGGACAGGTCAAGGGAGAGGGACCAGACGAAGTGACGCACAAATCTGCTGCCTTGTAGGTAGACTGGGGACAGTCAAAGGCTAGGGAAAGCATCCCGAACAAATGCTTGTCGAAATCGGATGTACTGAGCCACAGGCTTGACAAAGAAGTGCAACGTAACTTTATCATTTCATGATGCCACAGATGAAAATAAATCGTTATGGTGCTAATCCCGTGAAGTCCCATCAGGCGGTGATAGTGCCGGGCCCCCTGCCTCGAGGGGTCCACCCATGACTACTGGTGGTCACCTTCCCCTGTGCTGTGGAGTCAAGGCACAGAGGAGTAGGTTAAGAGTTATTGACCAAACACCCCGGACACTCAACATACTACAATGGAATGCAGAAGGAGTTTATAACAAGAAAGCCTCCCTAACACAGCGTCTTCATAAAGATAGAATAGATGTGGCATGCATTCAAGAGACACACCTCAACGCCAATCGCACATTTTCAGTCAAGGGATATCAGGCCACACGTTTCGACCGCGAAGGACACAAAGGAGGAGTTCTAATACTTACACGAAATACAATACCTTGCAGCGAAGTATCTGTGATCTCTGACAACCAAACGGAAATTATAGGTGTTGATATAATGATAAAGGACGTGAAAATAAGAATTTACAATCTGTATAGCCCGGCAGATAAGGATCTTACACTCTCAAACATGGAAATAACTGACACAAATTGCATTGTTGTCGGAGACTTTAATAGCCGTTCAGAAAGATGAGGATACCCAGATACTGACAAAAGAGGAGATGAAGTGGAGGACTGGGAAATAGACTCAAATCTCCATCTACTCAACAAAGCGGATGACACACCGAGCTTTTACTCCAGAAGATGGATTACCACTTCTACTCCAGACTTAGCTTTCTGCACAGGAGACATCCTCCACAAAATCGATCGCCATGTGCTTGACCAATTAGCAGGTAGTGACCACAGACCAATCAAGCTTGTAATAAATATGGAGTATGTTCCACAGGAGCAAAAGCCTTTGCCCCGTTGAAATTACAAACGAGCAGATTGGGACAGATTTGCCATACTAACAGACACATATTGTGAAAACATAAATACACGATACGGCAACATGAAGCAAATGGTGGAAAGTCTAAACAGAGCAATAATACAGGCGGCCACTGAGTCTATTCCAAGAGGAGCGAGGAAAAATTACAAACCATACTGGACTGAAGAACTACAAATTTTGGAGGACAAAGTTGAAGATGCTAGGAAGACCGCAGAGAGAGAGAACAAACAACTGAAGCGAACATCTCTCTCAAAGCCATCTCAGCAAAATATAAAAGAACAGTAAATCAAACAACAAGAGATTGTTGGAGGAAAAAAACAGAAAACCTGAATTTTGACAGGGATGGAAACAAAGTATGGAAACTAGTGAAAGCCATGAACAATGAAGGACCTAGAAACAAACAAATAACAATTAAACAAGGAAATGCCTTGCTTACAGGAAAAAAGGCTGCAAGTGCACTAATGGAACACTATGCCAGTGCAAACCACATTGATATTACAGCCGAACAGAAGAATGCAATCAAAGATAAACAGATACATCATAGATATACAGAGACAGCAGCAGAATATATGATGGCAAATCTAACAATGGAAGAAATGGATCAGGCAATGAATACCCTAAAAAAGAAGACATCACCAGGAAAGGATGGAATCACAAATGAAATGCTAATAGGACTAGGCACTAAGACAAAAAAGAAACTACTAGCAGTCCTAAATTACAGCTGGAAGAGGGGAATAGTCCCTCAGGCATGGAAGGAAGCTATACTAATACCAGTCCTAAAGAAAGGAAAAGACCTGGAAGAACCAAATGGCTATCGACCTATCAGTCTTCTTAGCTGTGTAGGAAAATTAATGGAACGCATTATCAATGGCAGGCTAACATGGCATCTGGAAGAAAACCAACTCTTAACACCTCACCAAGCAGGATTCAGAAAGTACAGATCCACTGAAGATCAAATAACCTATATAGCTCAGGAAATAGAGGATGCCTTCCAAGAGAAAAAGCACACACTGGCGGTCTGGATAGATTTAGAAAAAGCATTTGATAAAGTATGGAAGGAAGGACTGAAAGTAAAACTACAAAAAATGCATGTCTGTGGGAAAATGTACAAATGGATCAGCCACTACCTTGAGAACAGAACTGCCAGGACAAAAGTACAAGGACAAACCAGCAAAATGATGCTATTGGAGCAAGGTGTCCCCCAAGGAGGAGTTCTTTCACCAACATTATTCCTAGCATATATAAACGACATCACGGAAAATTTTCCAGCCAGAGTACACACATCATCCTTTGCAGATGACCTAGCCATATGGACATCTGAAGAATATATTAGTACGCTAACAGCAGAATACAGCAAGCCCTATTAGCGCTAGAGGACTGGTCAAAATCATGGCTAGTGAAGATAAGTGAGGAGAAAACAACATGCACAGTGTTCTCCCTCTCAACTAAAACTCAGCAACCTAAGCTGGTATTGAATGGAAAAATATTGCGCCATGAAGAAAATCCAAACTATCTAGGAGTCACCTTTGATCGTCGCCTGACATGGAAGACACAGGTTGAGAAAAATCGAACAAGAGCAAGGCAAAGAATGGCAATCATGAAAAAGCTTGCTGGTACAACGTGGGGAGCAGATGAGAAAGTTCTCAAGAAGTTATATACTGGACGGGTGAGGCCAGCACTGGAATATGGCATTGCAGCTTGGGCAACAGCAGCTAAGTCAAACTTTAACAAAATAAGTAGAGTCCAAAACCAAGGAATGCGAATCATAACTGGAAGCCTGAAGACAACGCCTATTAATGAATTAGAAAAGATAACTTGTTTACAACCAATGCAGGATAGAAGAGATAGCAGAGCCCAGCAACAAGCTGAAAAATTTAGAAGATTGACAGACCACCCTATGTATAAAAGGTTTAGTGGTTTTGGAAAGGGAAGACTGAAGCGTAGCAACTTTGTAGAAACTGCAAAACGAAAGATTAGGGCAGATCCCATACTTAACATATCAACAGTCAAACCCATTTACAATGCAGACAAGTTCCCAGCTTGGAGACAGCAGCAACTGCCTGAGATGATAGAAAACATTCCTGGTATTGAGAAAAAGAACACTCAGCATGAAACCGAAAGAAGAGAAATAACCCTAAACTACATAAAAGAACATTACCCAAGCAGGAATTGGACCCATGCATATACAGATGGATCAGCCAAAAATTCAGTAGAGAATGGAGGAGGAGGGAATTCTCCTAAATTTAAAAAATGGAGTGAAAAAAAACACATTCAGTGGCAACTGGAAAGTTTTCAAGTAACTTCAAAGCGGAGGTAGAGGCTCTGAAAACTGCAGCAGAAATGCTTTTGATGGAGGAAAATAAAGACACGCAAATAGCTATCTTTACAGATGCAAAGTCAGCTGTCTCAATACTGAAGAGCAAAAACAGCACAGAACTAGCTGACCCAAGAGCAGCACTCCATGGTCTATGCCAGAAATCCAAAAAAGTGCTAATACAGTGGATCCCATCACCTTGCAGTATACCTGAAATGAAGAGGCTGACAGACTGGCAAAAGAGGGCGGACGACTACCACAGCCTGACATAGACATAACCTATAATGAGGCAAAGAGGTTGATAAAAAGCACTTATAGAACCAAATGGGAATCAGAGCATCCAGGCCACCAGAAGGATGATGCATATTACAAACTCGACCGAAGAGAACAAGTAGCAATCTTCAGACTCCGCACAGGACATAACAGGCTGAAATACCACTTGTTCAACAAACTAAAGATAGGAGATACAGATGAATGTAATTGTGGAACTGGTAAAATGACAGCTAAACATTTGCTGCAAGAGTGCCCAATATATGCAGAACAGAGAAAGATATTTTGGCCCACACCTGCTTCATTCGAGGACAAGCTTTATGGAGATATCAACAAGCTCAAGTCGACTGCAGCTTACCTTAACTGTATTCAGGTTGATATTTAAATGTACATGAAGAAGTTTTTAGACTGCCACACTTCATACCACAGGCATGTCGGTTACACAAGCCTCCCAGAGGCATGAAATGGAATATTGCTTGGATAGCAAATCCATTACGTGGAAAGTCCGAATCGAAAGCTCACTGTGTGGGCTTCATAAAAGGTGGAAAAAGCGTCCTAGTGGCACAAAATGGAATATTGCTTGGATAGCAAATCCATTACGTGGAAAGTCCGAATCGAAAGCTCTGTCAGGGTCTTAACTTTGGCTCGCTAACCTAACACATGTGAGACAGTACAAGTACAACGGGATTTGACGTAAGACTCAACGACACACCGTTCAATGGATTTATTCACACATTAAATACAGAACGATGATCACAACAATATATACGTAATGCTTCAATGCACTTACATCTACCATACAGCTCACAAGTCTAACATTCAAGATGTTCAGACACTCGACTTTCAGTACAGAAACCACACAACGCCTTTCTCTCTATCTTGCGTCCGTCCAAGTCCGTGTCCCAGAGCTGTCTGCCCCTAGTTCGCCACTTGCCTCCCACCTCAGGTGGCTTCACGAGGCGTGCGTGCGTTTAGCGTCGTCCTGGCCTGACCGCTGGTCGCTCGTCAGCCAGCATTCTTGCAGGCCGGTAACTACTACTCGCCTGGCGGCGTAACGAGGTTCCTGCATCCCTACTGGGAGCTAAGTCGCCTGGCGGGCGTAACGATGTCGCTGCATCACTGTACCCTTCCTGGACTCTGACAGCTCACTGTGTGGATGTCACCTGCAAACTGCATTCTTCTGGCTTCTGGAAGAACAGCCTATGGTGAACGGAAGGCCCAATATACGGAAGTAAGGCTAAGCAGCCATGTGCAGGACGTGACGATTCCTTGGGTGAGCCCAGTACCAGAGCGCTGTGTGATGGCTCTGCAATTATGGAAGCCTCCTTGGATGGCGGGGAATGCCCATGGTCTGCCCCTGCCTTCCCTTGAGGGCCGACCAGGATGCCTTTGGCTGTTCTATATGGGCCAGCTGGGATGGGAGATAACACCACAACAGTGAGAGTCTAACGTCCTAAGAAACCCCCCGGGAAGGTTAACCCGGTCAACAAATGCCCGCAGAAGTCGGATGTGTCGGCCTAACGGCGCAAGAACGCAGCTCTGCTGTAAACAGGCACAACGCAATCACGTCCGAAAAAAAAACCGGATGAACGAAGAAGAAGAAGAAGTACTAATTTCTTATTTTCTTATTTTCTTTCTTCTTGATACGCTGAATATTCTTCATAAGAATCGCATTTCCGTTGTTGTAAGTTTTCTTTTCTCTTTTTGTTATTTTTGTCATTGCCCAGGTTTGGCATTGGTAGCAGTGAGTTGGTAGGAAGATTGTGTTGTATAGTGCTTTATTTTAGTATCGACTGGAAAGTGTTTATTCTTGAGTATTGGTGCCTTGTGTCCAATGAGTTGATTTGCTAAATTGTATATATTCTCGATCTCGTCTTAATTTGCCATTTTATGATATTATACTTCCTAAGTACTTGAAGCTTTTTACTTGTTTCAGGGAGTGTTCTTCTAGATAGATCCTTGATGTTATTTTCCTATTTACAGTAATACACACACATTAAATACGTAAAGTGAAAGTAAATAAGTAATTTATAGGCCTTGAGACTTCGGGGTTTATGGTGGTAGCGCCATACTGTTCACACCAATAGGCAAGCTCAAATGTAGATCTTTCTCTTTATGAGGCTTTTCAACTGTTACGTCTCCGACAACTTTGTCAGGATAACAACGACTTCCATCAAAAAGCCCACGAGATGCTTGATTTCTTTCGTCTTCGTGGCTATCCTGAGAATGTTCTATCTACAGCTCTTCACCGCTGCCAGTCTATCAGTCGCACTGAGGCTCTCTTCTCCAGGCCGGCCAAAACCACGAAACAATAGACCTGTCCTCTCACTTACTTATCATCCCCACAATATTGCTGCCAAGAATATCCTTTTTAAACATCTATCCATTCTCCGGGCGGACTCGACCACTTGTGATGTCTTCTCAGAGGCTCCTCTGGTGGCATATAAGCGGGATCGTAACCTCAGAGATGCGCTGGTCCATAGCAGGCTACCCCAACCTCACCAGTCTCTTCCTGGCACGGTGGCGTGTCTTCGATCGGTTTGCAAGACCTGTCCATACGTACTTCAAACCCAGAGTCTGACATTCCCTAAGACGACCTTCCACATCCGTGAGGGTTTCTCATGCATCAGTCGCAACGTCATCTATGCGATTACCTGCACACGTTGCGACATGAGATATGTCGGTGAGACAGGATTACGTCTTGGGGACAGATTTCGACAACACCTTTCTGACATCACCAGCGGCGCCCAGAAACCAGTATCCATGCATTTCAACAGTCCTGACCACCATGGCGTAGCCGACATACAGGTCACGGCCATCAAATCATGCGCATCCCACGAACGGGATCGGAAGACATTGGAACACCGTCTCATCTTCCAGTTGGGCACACTCTCCCCTCACGGCCTTAATGTCCAACACAGCTTCATTTAACTCCCCACCCCACCCCTCCCACCCCTAGCTTACAGTCCACCATCTGGGTACGTGCAGATCCTTTGTATGACACTAGTCAACTCTCTTGGCGGATTTACGTTCGGTGTTTTGCCATCCTTTTCTGAACGACCGCCACTCATGCCCCTCTGTGTATACTAACACTATATAGGTTTCCGCAGCGGTGTTTCGAGCGCTTAACGATAATTGCTAATTGTCATCTGCGTCCGTAACATCTTTGCCGGTCTCAAATTTCATTTTTCCGCACACATGGGTGCGTCTCCACCCCACTCCCCTCCCGCTTGACCTTTGACCCGTGTACCATACATCCGGTCTATTGATCCACTGGCGCCCTACGCGTGTCAGACTTTCCAAGCCAGGACACAGAATTCAGATGTGTTTCATGTAGTTTTGTGTTGGTTTGTATTTGTTTGTCCTGTGCTGACGAAGGCTTTGGCCGCAACGTGCAATTTGTCTCTTGTAGTCGTGTTTTAGTAAAGCTCACAATCTACTTCTCGTTTATTGGGTGATTCATTCATAGCCTTACATTTAGAGCTGTCTTTTCAGCCCATGGGAAAAGAAAAGTCGTTTTAAAAGTTTCAAAGCCTTGTGGCTGAAGCTTTCAATAAACAACGCCACCTTTCACACGTGATTCTATTTCGCGATGTATACAAAGACAATACAGCATATTTCATGCACTGTAAACATTATCATCCATAGCCTATAGTACCTTGCGGTGTAGGACATGGGTTGGGGGGGGGGTGTCTTGAGAATGAGGAATTAAAGTCGTCTGGCTAGTGCAGTCGTCGCGAACTGTGCAGGTTAGGACGTTCTGTTTGCCCCGACAGAACGCAGGTATCCCGAATGAGATTATCCGACAAAGTTATCCACTCGGCCAGCCACTAGAACAGATACTGTAAGTTTCAATGTTAAACTGTCTCAAAAAAAATAATAATAAAAAAACTGTCATATACTGCCTATAGTACCTTGCAGTGTAGGACAGGGGGGTCTTGAACCTGAGGAATTAAGGCCGCCTGGCTAGTGCAGTTGCCGCGAACTGTACAGGTTAGGATTTTCTTTTTGTCCCCGACAGAAAAGGAATTCACAACTTACCGAGGATTCGAACCCGGGTGTCCTGGAGGAGGACCCGGCGTTCTTTCCCATTCGGTCAGCCGCTCCCCTAATGTTAAACTAAACTTCGAATATTTTAGAAGTGTGAAATCGCCTTCGTACTGAACCCGCCAGCTCACTGGCAAACATATTAGTTGCAAATCCACGTCTCAAAATAATGTATCACGAAACGAACGAGCTACCGTAAAACAGTAGACGGTACTACCTGCTTTCTGTTAGAGCCGAATGTTGGGCGGCGCTCACCAAACCCGACACCCCACATTGTACCAACTGCGTCGGGTGGAAAAGCGCAATTGGGAGGTTACAAGCCTTATCCTAGTGCGAGGTAATACAGCCTAAAGATTACATGTCATGACAGGGTAGATCACGCTTTAAGCCTCTGGCAGCAACTGGTCTAGGATCGAACTCCGACAGGCGGACAGTTTGAGCATTGCTGATTCGGCTAGCTTCTGCAGCTTGTCTTGTTCCAGACGCATTGGTGTTATCCTTTCTCTGGAGTTACCTAGGCAGGCCGAGAGAGGGATCATGCGGTGAGGGTAACAAATAGTCTCTACAATTAAGTCCTAGGTATTGTGCTATGGAGAGGCATAATTCCATGGGGTGTAGTTATTAAGCCATTGTTTTGTAGCACAATGTCAGAATTATCGTATGACTAGACGGCAAGGCGCCAGTGAATACCCTTATTGAATTTAAACAAAGAAACAAGAGGAAGAAGAAGAAGAGGGGGATGCGAGGAGGACGAAAAGGAAGAAGAAAACGAATGATGTTCAGTTTCGTACTCTCTACACATACGCATCAATTACCATGGTTTAAATTGAATATAACACTCTACAACACAATATTCTATAGCACTTTATATCACAATCTTTCTATCAACTCTATGCTACCAATGTCTAACGTGAAGAATGATAGAAAAAGAGAAAAGCAAAATTACAACACCGGAAATGAGATTCCTGAGAAGAATGCATCTAGAAGAGAGAAAATCAGAAATGATGAAATCACGATTAAAGTGGCGGGTAATAGCAGCGCTATAGTTCATTAGAAAATAGCAGGTGAAATGGTTCGGTCATGTAAGTAGGCTACCAACTGAAAGTATACCACACCAAACAATGATATACACACTGAATGGAAGCAGAAGACACACCCCACAATAACCAACGTCTAAATTGAAGGATGTATTTTCATTCTCTCTAACCTCATGCCTCGACTGCTTCAAGTTAGAATTTATGTAATTGAAATCTCTTTCAGGAACATTACAAACACGAATAATAATAGCATTAACATTAAATTAAAAAGGTGTGTCTAGCTGGTCATGCGGCGAAGTTCACTTGTTCCTGCAGCGAGGCGCTGCGTCATTTGGAGGTGACAGGTTCCAATCTCAGTTGGTAACTATAGCTGTTAATGTTTATGTTTTCTAGTGTTGTTCCTCAAGTCTCTTCTTTCTCCTACTTCTATCAGCGCCAAACAAAACAAAGATGTTTGTTTATGAACTGTATTAAATTAAAAAGCACAATAAATGGATATCGAAAACTATCTGGAATGTTTACACAGCGGAAAAATGAAGCACAAGCGTGTAACTTCTCTGAATAGCAATATTGCGCAGACAGTTATGTGTCCAATGGGTTAAGGTCAAATTAAACGTCAACGACGTCAAACCGAGGAAGACATTTTAAACTAACTATTAAATATATACATGACACGGCAAGAGAAGGGAGAAGACTAAAACTAACAGAAAACTAGATGACCAAAGTTAAACCGTGGCTTCCACAACAATATTACTTCACGCTGGAAGATCAAAACCCCACTGGGTCAATTAAGCGACTCTCCATTTTCAGTCTGATAAAACTGTCTGAATGAGATTGCTTAACTGCAGGGATACAAACTTATATTCGCGGAATTTAAATGATTAGAAACAGGCTTGTTGGAGTGTTGTGTGATACCCCTCAGACATTCCCCTTATTAGTCGGCTAAACGTCTCTCAGTCTGTCCAGTATACTACTTATCACACTTCTTAGAATAAAATGTGTTCACAAGGTTGCGAGATGCACAGGAAACCGAGTTTCTAAGTATACGGTGTCCGTAAGGAAATATCATCGGCTGTATCTAGATGTCGTATTTGAACGTAAGACACGATGTCCGCTGACATTTGAATGTACCCTTTACTGAAGCAGTCGTTGAAAGGAGATTGCGGGCAAGCAGGTCTCTATTTTTTTTTCTGGGTTACACCACCATTGGAACAGGTGTGAACACATCTAGACTAGCCGAGTCTGATCATAGAATGAATGGACCGTTGGCTGAGACACATTTTATTGACAGTCAAAATATGTAGTAGTAGCAGCATCAGAAGGAGTTGTAGTAGCAGCATCAGAAATGAGAGTATCAGTAACAGTAATAGTATTAGTAATAATAATCAAGTAGTAGTTGCAGTAGCACAGGCAAGTGGTGTTAGAACTGTTAACTAGGGGCTGCGTGGTCTCGAGGTATGGTGTCCGCCTCGAGTGCTGGAGGTCCCGGGTTCATGCCCCGGTGAGGACCGCGATTTTTTTTTTTTTCACGTGGACTTCTAGTAATAAAATTTCCCCTGGTCTCCGGGTAGTGAGATCGGACGCCCGTGTGTATTGTTGCGCACGTAAAAAATCCCTTGGCAGTTGAAAATCGATAAAGAGTAGCCTAACGGCGCTGCCCGGGCAAAATTTCGAGTTAAAAATCTACCCAACTATTTCAGGATCATCGTCGGTGCTACGGAGTTCGTGCACTGAGATGAGTTTCTCCAGACTCAGGATTGAGTTAGGAGGAGAACGGAGCACTTATGGGCTACACCCGTGTGCCGTGATGTTGATCCATCGACTAAACTAAACTATACTAAACTAGAAGTACTAATAGTTGTAATAGTAGTAGTTGTTATAAAATGTGTTATTGTTGTAATAGTAGTAGTTGTTGTAATAATAGTAGATGTTGAGATAGTAGTAGTAGTTGTAATAGTAGTAGTTATTGTAATAATAGTAATTGTTGTAATAGTAGTAATTAATGTAATAGTAGTAGCAGTTGTAATATTAGTCGTTGATGTAATAGCGTAGTAGTTGTAATAGAAGTACTAGTTGTAATAGTAGTAGTTGTTTTAATATTAGTAATTGCTGTAATTGTAGTAGTTGTTGTAATAGTATAATTTGTTGTAACAGTAGTACTAGTTGTTATAGTAGTAGTTGTTGTAATAATAGTAGTTGATGTAACAGTAGTAGTTGTAATAGTAGTAGTTGTTGTATTAGTTGTAATTGTTGTAATTGTAGTAGTTGTTGTAGTAGTATAAGTTGTTGTAATAGTAGTAGTTTTTGTAATCGTTCTAGTTAGTGTAGTAGTAGTAGTTGTTGTAATAGAAGTAGTTGTTATAATAGTAGTAGTTGTCTTAATAGTAGCAGTTGCCTTAATAGTAGTAGTAGTTGTAATAATAGTAGTTGTAGTAATAGTAGTAGTTGTTTTAATAGTAGTAGTTGTTGTAATAGAAGTAGTTGTTATAATAGTAGTAGTTGTCTTAATAGTAGCAGTTGTCTTAATAGTAGTAGTAGTTGTAATAATAGTAGTTGTAGTAATAGTAGTAGTTGTTTTAATAGTAGTAGTTGTCTTAATAGTAGCAGTTGTTGCAATAGTAGTCTTTGTTGTAATAGAAGTAGTAGTAGCTGTAAAAGTAGTACTATTTGTAATTTTAGTAGTAGTTGTAATAGTAGTAGTTATTGTAATAGTAGTAGTAGTTGTAATAGTAGTAGTTGTTGCGATAGTAGTAGCTGTTGTAATAGTAATAGTTGTTATAGTGCTAGTAGTTGGAAACACCAAGAATACAATTGACAAGAACTATAAAACAATCAAGCACAGTATAAACAGTACAGATTTGGCAGCCCGTAGCAAAATAACACAGGGATGGCTGAAAAACGAGAAAAACAATGATGATGAAGAATAATAGATATAAAGGCCAACTTCCACGCTGAGAATAGAAACGGCTGGGAGAGATTGCTGCAGGCTGTGTCCCTTGAGGAAAATAAATTATAAATCAATGAAGAAACAAGAAGAAAAAAAAAACGAGCCATGATGGGGAAAACTGATCATAAAAAATCATAAAAATGAATCACGAAGAAGGAAAAACAGAGAAAGAAGGAGAAACACGGATACTATTATGTGACAATACTCAGGGCACAAATGGCAGTGATATAATTTGTTATTGTCAGTAAAGTGTGTTGAGAGTAAAAGATAATAGAGAGTTTTGATGAAAATAAAACTTGACAATGTATGAGAGAATGAAAGAGAGAGAGAGAGAGACAGAGAGAGAGAGAGAGAGAGAGAGAGAGAGAGAGAAAGAGAGAGAGCGAGAGAGAGATAGAATGAAAGAGAGAGAGAGAGTTAGAGAGAGTGAGAGAGTGAGAGAGAGAGTGAGAGAGTGAGAGAGAGAATGAAAGAGAGAGAGAGAGAGTGAGAGAGAGTGAGAGAGTGAGAGAGAGTGAGAGAGTGAGAGAAGTGATGGAGATGATGATCGAACTATATATCGAGAGGTAGAAAGACATAGCCATTGACAGACATGCAGACAGGCAGACAGACAGACAGACAGACAGGCAGGCAGGCAGACAGACAGACAGACAGACAGGCAGGCAGGCAGACAGACAGACAGACAGACAGATAGATAGATAGATAGATAGATAGACAGACACATAGATAGATAGATAGATAGATAGATAGATAGATAGATAGATATATAGATATATAGATAGATAGATAGATAGATAGATAGATAGACTGAGACCCAACAGCTGTGAGATACCCGCACCCTGAGCGCTTGCATGACAACATGCACACGGCAGAGGAAGAAAACAAAGCCCCTCACTACAGTACAAGGGCACAGGGGAGTGAATCCCGGAGGGTGTAATAACAGGTTACAGAAATAAGGAAAATGAAAGAGATTAGAGACTGGGGGTTAAATCTATCATTTTGTTTTCCCCGTCGTTGCCTCGGGTTGTCAATTTCATTACAAATTTACGGTTTCAAAATCCTATAATGGTTTTCACAGTTCGTTTGAAAACCAGCGAGAGCTGATTGAATGAAAATGATTGAATTCCCACACTATACGCGCCAATTCACAGTAAGTATTAAAAAGAAGTGAACGTAAAATGTCACTAGGAATTTCGACAACAAGGAAGATACACACAGATACATGAGAGCGTTTCGATAAAAGTCTTTATAATAGAAACAAGAATACTTAGCTAGCGGAGTTCAGCATGGTCGAATGGATAGAACGATCGCTCTTAAATTTCCGGTGTGTTGTTGCCCAAGTAGCGGATTCAACCCCTACACCGGTCAATTGGAATAAAATGTTGAATTCCCGTCGTTGACTTGGGGACGTGAATTACAAATACCTCTAAGTCGGAGTGGGTTCGCCTGATGGCGAGGGACATTAGTAAAAGGAAAGCTAATGCACAAGTAAAAATCAGTCCAGTGCACTAGAAGTGGTAGTGCTGTATGGATTACCCTTGAGCGCAAAACAAAACAAATAAAATCGAGTGGGTACAAAATGTATCTAGGAATCTGGACACAAAGGAAGACATACGCTGACACGCGAGAACCTTCCGACAAAAGTCTTCGTAAAAGTAACAAGAATACTTAGCTAACAAACTGAAATATTACAATCATCATCATCACGTGACATGTCTTTTGCAGAAGGTCGCTCACATTGCTCTCCGACGACAAATCTCATGTCTTCTTGAGGTCTCTCCTACCCCATGCTGTCACAGGATAAAGTAACTTGTCAGTCGATCAATGATAACCAAACCCGACATTATTTGGCTAACACAATTGACGCTTTTATAGTGAACAAACTGAGGACAATACGTCTGTACAGATTCTCGACACCTGGTCAACAGTGTGTATGAGATCAAAGGGAGTCACGTAGAGTTGTCTACACATAGTCGACAAGTTTGATGACAGGATGTTATTCGAGAGGTGTGTACTGGCGACATTTGTCTACCAAACGGAAGTGGGTCGTTGCAAGTGATAGACAGAATGCCTGCTAGAGGTCAGAAGGATTATGTAAGGGGAGAAAGGTCTTTGGCTTACAGACAACCCGGATATTTGTTGGATGAGACAAAGAACTCCACAGATGAAAAGGAAAATTGACAGCTAATTGACTCTGGTTAGTCTGGAAACAGGAGGACAAAGCCAGATTCTGGACTGATTGGCGTCTGGACTTTCCGGTGACTCACTCAAGCACCTATATAAAACCCAGTGCAGTAAACAGGTGGATGGAGTCGAGGAAAACATTCTGAAGTGTAGAATTGGGGATAATTCCCAGTTGTGGTATATTAGAGGGACTAGCCTATCTTAGTAGGGATAGTTATCCACGGACATAGATCCAATCGGATTGCCTAGTTTCTCGAGTAACAACAGGAATAGAAATATGGTAGGCAATTAATTATATCTACTTAAGAGTATGATTATGAATAGAGTACAGTACTGTGTAGTGATATAATGTATTAGGATTAGTGATAGAATGTTCTATAAGTGCGGTGCTAGAAAGTATCATAGGAGCGTCGGCACTAGTATTCTATTTTGTGGCTTCAAGTAGCTTGTGTTATATATCGTTTTACTCAGGAAGTTGAGGACAATGTAGTGGAATAATAATTAGAGATATTAAGGATGGTTGAGAGGGAGGAGGGGAATGTGTAATGGTAGGATCTTCCAGTAGGGCATCTGCTGGGTTTCTACCCGTTCCGTTATTCTTTCCTGGTATTGCCATGTCTCAGATCATATGATTTATTTATTTGGCCGCATGACAGAGATCGGATCTCTGTTATAGATCTGAGTGCTGTTAATTGCATACAATCACCTAATTACGGTCAGGACTGAGTTGCCCTCACCATGATGTTATCTGCTCTACAGGTTCCATGTACAGTTCCCCTTGAGTGTTCTACGTGAGTGGGAGAGGGTTTACTTCGAAGAAGCAGTTTCAAAGTTTGACACAATGATGGCTCAGCATCTGAAGACAGAGGTTGCTGAGAGGCCGCTACATAGGGCTTATACCCAAGTTGGTTTGCGGGAACCTGGCTTCTGCTGAGTGGAATTGTATGAACAGAAGTGTTGTGTTTAATGAGTGATAAGCTTCATCACCGAAGATTAATAACTCGCATACTAAGGACATATATATATATATATATAGCTATATACACATCTACCTAACAAACATTAATAGGTTGTGTTCTAAAAGAGGGGAAAATGTTATAACCAGAAACTAATAAACAGTAGAGTTTCCCCAAGTGACATTTCAGTTAATTGGAGAACTATCAGTTCAAACAAATATTAGGAAACAGAGTAACTTCACCGTGTGGTGGAGTGGAGACCAAGATCAACAGTGTCTATCGGATTACCAGCATCCTGTTTGTTCGAGTGATTGGAGAAAGTCGTCATCTTCTGGGTGAGGTTCACTGTCCGGAAAAAATGGTGCTGTTGTGTGCTAAGCACTATGATGTTACAGACTTTGCTTCTAAATCACTGGTCTACCATTAGAATACACGTCACACATTCTACACCTTATACACACATACACTTCTCCTACATATACTCTTTGCTTTAATAAATTTCTTGTTTTTATTTGTTGAAGCGAGAGTTGTCAAGTATGTTATGTTGGGGAAGAATGAGAGGGGGCATGATCCAGGGGTGAGTAAGAGTGAGAGGAAGGTGTCTTCAGATTGAGGGAGTGTGTGGACGGAGTCTGCTGGATATCTCCAGAATAGAGATATTGAATTAAAACAAATGTGGGTATCGATTCTCTTCACTCCAGGGACGACACTAAAGTGGTAAAGAAGAACAAGTAACTAATACGACATTCATTCGTTACACACACACTACATTTATTGGGGGCTCGTCCGGGATCTTTGGACAGCGGGATCTTTAGACAACGGGATCTTTTAACACGGGATCTTTAGTTAGAGGATGGAGATATCCTATTAGTGAGAATCCAGCTAGAGTGAATGTGGATAGGTGTTAGGACTTATCTTACCTGTTCACACTTCACACGTCTGCATAGGTCTGTGGTCCTGATTCTACTCTTGTCACTGAGTGATTGTGTTGTGTTGTATGGTGTGTTATAAATATATAGATTAATAGTATTTGGTCATTAGCTATATATTGGTTTAGAGATAATCTATACTCTATCTGCTGAGTTACCTCTCTGTAAAATGGCCACTCCTAGATTAACTACGGCGGAACTTAGGGCAAAGGGGGAAGAAATAGGATTGTCGGGTTCTGCTCTAACGGATTACATACAGGAAGTGGAGAGGGAATATCGTCAAGCAGAAAGGGAAGATCGAAAGGCCGAGTTGGAATTGAGAAGGATGGAGGCTAGAGCAAGCAGCTAAGAAATTGGAAGCAGAACAAGCTGCTAGGCAACTTGAGGCTGAGCAAGCCATGAGAAGGCTGGAAATAGAAGCTAAAAAATTGGAAGCAGAGCAAGCTGCTAAGTTACTTGAGGTTGAGCAAGCTGCTAAGCAACGGGAAGCGGAGCAAGAGGCTCAGAAAAGGGAGCATGAGTACCGGATGCGGGAACTCGAGCTCAAGAGGCAATCTAGGTGGGGAAACTGAGGGAGCAGTGGGAGGTTCCTCTCTCCCTGGCTCAACACCAGTAAGTGGACATAGCTACCATGCTATGAAGTTCCCTCTAGCGATCTACGAGGAGGACAAAGAGAAGATTGACCAGTACCTTCAACGCTTCGAGGCTATGTCAGTTGCTATGGGTCTGGAGCGTGACAAATGGAATCTCAAGCTATCCCAGGGATTACGCGGGACCGGTTACGAGGTTTATTCTCGCCTGCCACCAGGACATGAGAACAATTATGACGAGTTGAAGACGGCTTTGCTTAAACGTTTTGAAGTTACGTCCCATACCTACCGGAAAAAATTTCGAGGAGCGAAACGAGAACCGGGGGAGTTGTTCGCCGCCTATAGTCTGCGTCTGAAAGCATATCTCCATAAGTGGATGGATTTGGCTGGGTTTGCGCATGACTATGAGAGTCTGGAAGAGCTCACGGTAGTCGACCAGATGCGGAAGCAAATGTCGAAACCTCTCAGGACATTCTTGGGAGAACAAGGGGCGGAACGAATCGACATGGTGACGAAATTGGCAGAACGGTTCGTCGAGGTCCATGGGGAGGCAACAGAGAACATTTCTACAAACACCAAAAGTCAGGAAAAACATAACCTGAAGAAAGCAAAAAGCACAGGAACTAAAAAGGCGGAACCATATGTCAAAACTTCAGAGGAGAGTTCGGAGAAGACAAAGGGGGAATGCAAGAAAATTTCGAGCTCTACACATAAACGACCATGGTCGGAGAAGTGGTGTTCGATTTGTAAGTCACCTTCTCACAATACGAGGGATTGCAAATCGAAGGCTAAGAACCCTCACTTCGCGGCATGTCAAGTGACTTCAACGCAGGTGGACACTGAAAATGCCAAGGTCGACAAGGAAGCTCACCACCAGGAGAGCTCACTCAAGTCCGGCACAAGAAAATCTAGGACAGGGAAATGGTGCAAACACTGCAGGTCGAATACACACAATGCTATTGACTGCAGGGGAAAGTCAGGAGACACTCAATTCGTCGTGTGCCCCGGAAAACCTAAGGTGGAGCCCACCGAACAGGTCGAGGCCGAAGAAGAGACTCCAGACCAGGAAAAACCACCTGTAGTGGAATTGGTAGAAGTTAACGGTCGTCAAGTGGAGTGTTTATACGACACAGGACTGGACGGGGAGGCCGTGATTTCTGCGGATCTGGTACATCCAGAACAATTCACAGGTGAAACCATGGAGATACAGCCTGCACAGAAGAGTGCTGTAGCCATGAAATTGCCCATTGCCAGAGTGGAGATTCGGTCAAGATATGTCACCGGCACCATCAAGGCCGCGGTGTTGACTGATCCCATTTTTCCCGTAATCCTCGGTTGCCGGTATGTCTTTCTGGGAATGCCCAGGGAGCCAATCCATATGGGAGCAATTCAGACTCGCTCTCAGACGAAAACGGATGAGGCAGAAGCCAATGTGACTAACCCACTGCCAGGGGAGTTGCGAACTGCCCAGAGTGAGGATGCTACTCTACGTCCTTGCTACAAAAAGCTGCAGAAAAGTGCTGATCCACCCAAACGGGGGCAGTACTATATGAAGAATAGGATACTCTACAGGAGAGCCGGAAGGGGAGACAACCTACATGGTCAGTTGGTGGTCCCAAAGGCCCATCGTTCCCAGATTCTTCATATGGGGCATACCATCTCATTCAGTGGGCATATGGGTATTGCCGCCACGATGCAGCGAATTTCCTGCCATTACTATTGGCCGGGAATGACAGGTGATGTGCGTCGGTATGTGAAGTCATGCCCTGAGTGCCAGAGGGTGGCACCGAAACACTGGACAGCGCCGGTGGTCTTGGGTGAAATGCCCATCATGAACTCTCCTTTCGAGAGGGTAGCCATCGATATTGTGGGTCCACTTCCTAGGACTAGGAAGAGGAACATGTACATACTCACCATGGTGGATTGCTGTACAATGTGGGGTGAAGCCATACCGTTGACCAAGATTGACTCGAAACGAGTGGCGGACGCACTGATGGAGGCCTTTACAAGATTAGGCTTTCCTGATCAAATACTGACGGACAATGGGTCCCAGTTTTGTGGAAAACTTATGGAGGAGGTATTTAGGGTGTTCCACTCTAACCATATCCATACCAGCCCTTACCACCCTCAAGCCAATGGACAAGTAGAGCGTTTCAACGGCACGTTGATGACAATGCTCAGGAAACTAGCGCAGGAAAAACCTGATAGGTGGGATGAATATATCCCAGCAGCACTTTTTGCCTATCGGGAAGTTCCTCATGGCTCAACAGGACTACCACCTGCTACGTTGCTGTTTGGTCGTCCAATCAAAGGACCGTTGGAAGCCATGTTGAGGAGTTGGACTGAAGAGGGGACATCAGAAGAAGTGATCTCTTCTTACAGATATGTGGAGGAACTGAAAGAAAAACTTCACAAGGGATGGACTCTGGCGAATCAAAACTTGAAAAAGGCCAGAAAAAGACATGCGGCTTACTACAATCGTAGGTCGAAAGACAGATCTCTAGAGGTGGGAGACAAAGTCTTGTTGCTACTCCCAACGGGAAACAACAAACTGGAGATAGGTTGGCAAGGACCATTTCCCGTGGAAAGGGTGATATCCAGAACGAACTATCAGATCCGGATACGGGGAAAGTCGAAGATTTTCCATATCAATCTCTTGCGGAAATACGAAGAGAGACCAGGAGAAAAAGCAGCTCACCTCCTGGCAATGGCAGTTGCAGTGGAGACAGAAGTGGGAACCAACGAGGGAAGGGAATATCCCATGGTACACCAGGAAACCTACAAGGATGTACAGGTGAACCCTGATCTGACTTCCCAGGAGAGGGAAAAGATTACCCAGGTTCTCGAGTCTCATAAGGAGATACTGACTGATAAACCAGGACGAACGAGGTTGGTGGAGTTCGAGATGACTTTGACCACTCAAGAGCCTGTTCGCCAAAAGGTTTACCCAGTGCCATTCTCTAAGGAAAAGGCCCTGGAGGAGGAAATACAGAAACTGTTGGAGGATGACGTGATTGCACCTTCCACATCCCCATACAATGCGGGGGTAGTTTTGTTACGAAAACCAAGTGGAGAACACCGGTTGTGTATAGACTACCGACTTCTGAACAGTCATACACAATTTCAGGTGGAACCTTTGCCGAATCCAACTCAGTTATTCGCGAGGCTCCATAAGGCAAGGTATTTCGCTAAGGTGGATCTGAGTCGCGGGTATTATCAGATTCCGGTCAAACCAGAGGTTAGACCCCTACTGGCCTTCAGTACCCCCAGTGGACATTATGAATTCAAGGTCATGCCATTTGGACTCAGCAATGCACCTAGTGTGTTTACTCGCATGATGAGGACTTTACTAGATCCTTTAAAGGATCCGTCCATCATCTCATTCATGGATGATATTCTGATTTCCAGTGACAGTTTGGATGACCATTTACAATCCTTGAAAAGTGTTTTCAATAGGCTCAAGGAAGCAGGGCTTACAGCTCGCCCAACCAAGTGCATGATCGGCTACCAGACTCTGGAATTTCTAGGTCACACCATCACTCCAGGACACATTGTTCCAGAGGAAAAGAACCTAGAGAAAATCAGAACTGCTCCAAGGCCAAAAACGAAGAAGGATGTGCGATCGTTTCTCTCGTTGTGTGGGTTCTACCACAAATTTATCCCACATTTCACAGAACTGGGAGCTCCTTTAACAGAAACCTTGAAAAAGGGATTCCCAGACCAAATAGTTTGGACACCAGAATGTGAGAGTGCCTACAGTCAGTTGAAGGAGGCCTTGGTCAGCAAACCTGTGTTACAGCTCCCGGACCTTTCCAAATCATTTGTGTTGAGAACGGATGCAAGTGGGATTGGGATTGGGGCAGCTTTGTTACAGGAAGGAAAAGACGATGCTTCAGTTTTGAAACCAGTGGCATACGCAAGCAAGAAACTTCTCCCGGCTGAGATGAATTATTCGACCGTTGAGAGAGAGTGTTTGGCTCTCGTATGGGCTGTACAAAAATTCCAGCCTTATTTGTATGGAGTTCAGTTTCGAGTTCAGTCGGATCATCAACCTTTGATATTCCTGGCCACTTCTCAGAAGCTCAACGCCCGTTTGATGCGGTGGTCGTTGCTACTTCAGCCATACCAATTTACAGTGGAGTATATACCTGGGAAGGAAAATGTTGGAGCTGATTTCCTGTCTAGACATCCAGCTCCTGAAGAAGAGGAATAGATCATCTGGATCGAACCTCCAAGAAGAAAGAGTTGTTGCGGACTACTCTCTTAGGAGGGGGCCTATGTCACAGGATAAAGTAACTTGTCAGTCGATCAATGATAACCAAACCCGACATTATTTTGCTAACACAATTGACGCTTTTATGGTGAACAAACTGAGGACAATACGTCTGTACAGATTCTCGACACCTGGTCAACAGTGTGTATGAGATCAAAGGGAGTCACGTAGAGTTGTCTACACATAGTCGACAAGTTTGATGACAGGATGTTATTCGAGAGGTGTGTACTGGCGACATTTGTCTACCAAACGGAAGTGGGTCGTTGCAAGTGATAGACAGAATGCCTGCTAGAGGTCAGAAGGATTATGTAAGGGGAGAAAGGTCTTTGGCTTACAGACAACCCGGATATTTGTTGGATGAGACAAAGAACTCCACAGATGAAAAGGAAAATTGACAGCTAATTGACTCTGGTTAGTCTGGAAACAGGAGGACAAAGCCAGATTCTGGACTGATTGGCGTCTGGACTTTCCGGTGACTCACTCAAGCACCTATATAAAACCCAGTGCAGTAAACAGGTGGATGGAGTCGAGGAAAACATTCTGAAGTGTAGAATTGGGGATAATTCCCAGTTGTGGTATATTAGAGGGACTAGCCTATCTTAGTAGGGATAGTTATCCACGGACATAGATCCAATCGGATTGCCTAGTTTCTCGAGTAACAACAGGAATAGAAATATGGTAGGCAATTAATTATATCTACTTAAGAGTATGATTATGAATAGAGTACAGTACTGTGTAGTGATATAATGTATTAGGATTAGTGATAGAATGTTCTATAAGTGCGGTGCTAGAAAGTATCATAGGAGCGTCGGCACTAGTATTCTATTTTGTGGCTTCAAGTAGCTTGTGTTATATATCGTTTTACTCAGGAAGTTGAGGACAATGTAGTGGAATAATAATTAGAGAGATTAAGGATGGTTGAGAGGGAGGAGGGGAATGTGTAATGGTAGGATCTTCCAGTAGGGCATCTGCTGGGTTTCTACCCGTTCCGTTATTCTTTCCTGGTGTTGCATGTCTCAGATCATATGATTGATTTATTTGGCCGCATGACAGAGATCGGATCTCTGTTATAGATCTGAGTGCTGTTAATTGCATACAATCACCTAATTACGGTCAGGACTGAGTTGCCCTCACCATGATGTTATCTGCTCTACAGGTTCCATGTACAGTTCCCCTTGAGTGTTCTACGTGAGTGGGAGAGGGTTTACTTCGAAGAAGCAGTTTCAAAGTTTGACACAATGATGGCTCAGCATCTGAAGACAGAGGTTGCTGAGAGGCCGCTACATAGGGCTTATACCCAAGTTGGTTTGCGGGAACCTGGCTTCTGCTGAGTGGAATTGTATGAACAGAAGTGTTGTGTTTAATGAGTGATAAGCTTCATCACCGAAGATTAATAACTCGCATACTAAGGACATATATATATATATATATATATATATATATATATATATATAGCTATATACACATCTACCTAACAAACATTAATAGGTTGTGTTCTAAAAGAGGGGAAAATGTTATAACCAGAAACTAATAAACAGTAGAGTTTCCCCAAGTGACATTTCAGTTAATTGGAGAACTATCAGTTCAAACAAATATTAGGAAACAGAGTAACTTCACCGTGTGGTGGAGTGGAGACCAAGATCAACAGTGTCTATCGGATTACCAGCATCCTGTTTGTTCGAGTGATTGGAGAAAGTCGTCATCTTCTGGGTGAGGTTCACTGTCCGGAAAAAAATGGTGCTGTTGTGTGCTAAGCACTATGATGTTACAGACTTTGCTTCTAAATCACTGGTCTACCATTAGAATACACGTCACACATTCTACACCTTATACACACATACACTTCTCCTACATATACTCTTTGCTTTAATAAATTTCTTGTTTTTATTTGTTGAAGCGAGAGTTGTCAAGTATGTTATGTTGGGAAGAATGAGAGGGGGCATGATCCAGGGGTGAGTAAGAGTGAGAGGAAGGTGTCTTCAGATTGAGGGAGTGTGTGGACGGAGTCTGCTGGATATCTCCAGAATAGAGATATTGAATTAAAACAAATGTGGGTATCGATTCTCTTCACTCCAGGGACGACACTAAAGTGGTAAAGAAGAACAAGTAACTAATACGACATTCATTCGTTACACACACTACACATGCCCCTCCGTGCCCATAGAATCTATACTGTCATGGGTCCTTTTTTGTGCTGGTCGACCTTTGCCTTTTCTATCAGGAACCATGCCCTCTAAAGGGTGTATTTGTAATGACTGCAGGTTTGGAAAATATTGCCGTTCCAAGTTTTGTATTTACCTATTATGTTGCATTGTGTTGCATGAACTCCACAGTAGGTAAATACAAAACGTGGAACGGCAATATTTTCAAAAACTGCACAGTTATTGAAAATACACCCTATATTACCGTTCTTTCTAAGCCTGTGTGACATTTAATATGGTCAAACTGTTTCAATTCCCCAGATTTAATACTCTTTATGAGCCAGCTTCTTTTGATGTTCACATTTGGTTGAGTGTCAGTATTTTTCTTCTTCATAGTTCATGACATTCTGAGAATTTTCTGTAACTTTTAAGCTCAACAACCCAAATTTTCTTCTTTGGTGTTTGCGAACTGGGACAACTGGCGCCACTTTTGTCACAGAGACAGAGAGAGAGAGAGAGAGAGAGAGAGAGAGAGAGAGAGAGAGAGAGAGAGAGAGAGAGAGAGAGAGAGAAGAGAGAGAGAGGAGAGAGAGAGAGAGAGGAGGAGACAGAGAGAGAGAGAGAGAGAGAGCGAGAGAGAGAGAGAGAGCGAGAGAGAGAGAGAGAGAGAGAGAGAGAGAGAAATGCCTTTAAGTACTCAAGCAAATCTCATAAGAACTATTTTTGGCCAACATTATGCTGCCCATATAAAACATGGACACTTACTGCAACTAATGAGCGTAAAATCATGACAATAGAGATGAGATGCCTTAGAAGAGCTGCATCAGTAACCGTGAGAAATAGTATTAGGAACGATGATATTAGAAGGCCGAACCATTTGATCTTTTGCCTTTCAATAAATGTGTTACAAGGTGTAGATTCTACTGTCTATCTGATAACATCATTTCTTACGCGGACTCGAATAGTTAAGCTGGCAGCACAGACATATTTAACTCTAGTAGTCTTTTTGAACCATTTGAGAGGAGGATAGTATCATCTTCATATCTACGTTATGAAACTGAATTTACACCAAATATGAATTTTCAAAATTGGATATTGGCCTCAAATGTCTGATATTTCTCATTACATTTGAAATATCACAATCACAAATGAGTAATCTACCTATTTCAACGAATACACAAACAGTAACATGGCCCATTTCAGGTGACCTGGTTCTTTTGCACGTTTGTGAAGTGAATAACTTCATTGCTGTTAAGTAATAAATGCAACCCGTAAATGAAAAGGCAGACCCTGTAATACATGGGGTGTGGCCTTGGTGATCATGTCTGTCCACAGCCTTCTGTCTCGCGTACTGTCAATCTTCTTATAGTCCATGCTGTGTATCGTAGATGATCATGTTTGTCCACAGCCTTCTGTCTCATGGACGGTCAATCTTTTTATAGTCCATGATGTGTATCGTAGATGATCATGTCTGTCCACAGGCTTCTGTCTCGCGTACTGCCAGTCTTCTCTGATGTCCAAGTTCCTCCATGCCACGAAGTCAAACTGTCCAGCATCTTCTCTCTTGGTCTTCCCTACCACTTCCCCCTCCAACTTTCCCGTTGTCACAACAACATAATTATCTAAATACCAACACTGATGAATTCTTGCCTGGTCAACTGAAGTCTGAGGTGGACGTTGTGCGCGTAAGCCACTTCGCCTTTAATGGCTCCCTTTGTATATAGCTGTGATCACTTAAAGCTCGCTGGTGTTAACGGTTACGACGTTACGATTACAATGGCCTCAACGTAGTCAGTTAAGTGTTCCATGTGAACTATCGTCGTTCGCCATAGGAGGGAAAGAGTCTTCCCCGTGGAGGGCAGAAAATCCACGATATGCTGGTACATCTTCTCCCTGTCAAGCGATGCTAACCACTCCACCCTCAACATTCCAGCGTCCACTTTCCGAAGCATAGTCAGTGAGTCAGAAATTCACGTATATTGAAAGACACTCAACTCAACTCTGAGATCGCAAGATAGCCCTAAATCCACACAGTTTGAGAATCACTGTTCTCCGGATTTCTTAGTACCATTTCCCTTTCCCCATGAAGATACCTGAGGGGAATATCATAATTAGGGAAATATCAGGGAAATATGATAATTAAGGAAATATCAGGGGGATACGATGATTTGAGAATGAGACTTCTCAAACTCCACATTCTGCCCAGGAACGGACGAAGATTCCGCCTGGAGTGGTCAGATGTTTGCTGCCACGGCGACATTTCGGCAGTTGCCATAGAAGGAATCCGCCTAGAGGCTAAAGGGTAGAAGGTCAAAAGTCTAATCATTTCGTCCAAAGGACAGTCGGGGGTAGCGTGATAAGGTGACTTCTAAGTAACCCTTAATGGGAAAAATACGTCAAGGACCCTGTTACAAGCGGTAAGGTACATTAGACACATGGTGTTAGAGACATGTTATAACATAACCGAGACTCGGCGTGGGGTGGGGTCAGTATCTCACCCGCCACCTTTACTTTCCCAAACATTTCCTGCTGCCCAGTTTAGACTTGGCTGACCTGGGAGGCCAGGTTAATTTTTAAAATGAAAATCTGCCTGGATGCGTACTGGTTTCGAAGGCACAAATAAGTCTAGTACACTAGACGAAGTAACACTGAATGAACTAAGCTTGATTCAAAGCGCGCGAACGCAAAAATAAAAAAAAATATTACTTATGATGGACAAAGGAGACATTTTGAAGACAATCTAAGAACGACGTTTAGTTGAAGATACAATAGCAGATGAAACCAGATATTTGAGGGTGCATACGGTGGGATTTAAGTGTGGTTCCATCAAGGAAGTGCTTATGAGGAGACAAACCCAACGTTTCTACAACCGGTGTGTTACTAGAACGATCATAATCTACACCTCACATTTGCTTGGGGAGACAGAGCATGCAACGGTTTGCCCTCAATGTTGTGATGATGTCGATTCTTGGCGATCAACATCCAAGACGAGAAGTTCCAATACAGGGATTGCACACCCCACTACTTCCTGAGATTGGAAATCAGAATAGAAGCCACGCAACAGAATTCCCGTGGGGGTATTACTTCGATACCGAGTCGGTTAGAAAGAAGCTACACCAACATCACATTGATAAATGCAAGGGCGCTAACTACCTGTACATATTCACACCGGACTAAAGAATTAAAGCTCAGTCTCCCAGAGGCTCGGCTCTGTCGCGAAGAGCTTACTGTCGCAAATCGTAATCCCGCATATCGCGATCGAAACACAGCTGCGGGCGATTTGACAGCAGACCGCATTGCGTAGCTTTTCATATTGGCAAACTACTGAGCGTAAACTTGCCAAGAAATCACAAACAGAAAAAAAATATGGGGTTGACTGCGACATTCTGTAAAGGATATGCAACTAACTTAACTCCAAAAGGATTCTCAATCAATAGACCAACCAGCAAAAGAAGATTCTTACCTTCGAATAGAAAACACTCATTCCAATGAGGGTTGAGGTTCTTTTTCTTGACTTTTGTCAACAGTTTATGTTTCTTGTCGGGCAGTAGCATGATTTTGACATACGGGTCACTGGTTCCCGTGACGTCCTTGGCCGGCAAATCCTTGGCCTTGATAATCCTCAATGTCAAGGTTAGAGTTTGAAAATCGTAGATAAGTCCAAGTTGCAGACTACCGAGTTTGTAATCCACCCCTTCCACGTAGGGCCCCGCCGCTCCCTGCTCCACCACGTCGGGGTCCTCGATGAGCATGCTGGCGATGGATTTCACATTTTTCCATACGCTGGATTCACCACCCTCTCCTCTATCCTCCTCCGAAGCGGATCTGCTTTGACTGTTGAGACTGGCACCCTGAGGAAAGAAAGGAGAGAGGACATTTTAAACTTTTAACTAGTTAAACATATTTTGGACATGCACAATGAGTAATCTATATGCTTGGAAACACATCAACAGATAACGATAGCCCGTGTGATAACAGAGCCCATAAGGAAGCAAAGAATGGTAGCAATGTAACCTATTATGCGTGACGTAAGAGAAGACTCAGAAGGATTGTGCTTGGGAAATTTCTGGTTTGACCAGTTCCAAATGACCCTCCTGATATTCAACCAACTCATGTGGAGCTGGATGCCAAGTGTGAGAAACCATCTAAAGAAGAAACAAGAAAGGTTACAAAACTACTGAAAGATGGGAAAGCTGCTGGTCCTAATGGTATATCAGCATAATCTACTAAAGTCAACAGAGAACCTTGGCTTTCCTCCTCCTCCTCCTTCTTCTTCTCATCGTCTTCTTCCACTTCTTTCTTTCTTTCTTTCTTTCTTTCTTTCTTTCTTTCTTTCTTTTTTTAATATCCCAATGGAGCATAGCCACCCTCCGCCCCCTTTTTCCAGCTATCTCTCCCCCTCCCTCTTCAGCTACCCCCACCCCCGTCAAACCAAATACTTTGCAAGCTTGGTCACGATTGACTGGATTGTGGAGCTAAAGTTTTCTACGGTATGAGGTGGCCAGTGTCACCTCAGTCGCCTCTTATGACATGCATGGTAGGTTTACATCGGTACTATTCTTTGATTCCTTTACAGGCCCCAGCAGCGACTCATTGTAGATTAATATTTTACTTTGCAGCGCTGATTCTCTCTACAGTCTCCGTTAGTTTTTGTTCCTGATATTTTGCTGAATCTTCTCCTGCAGCCCTCTAGGTCTGTCTGTCTTGAGCATGTTTTCCATTATCCAGGCCGTCTTCGTGGTGAAGTAGTTAAACCACCTGTCTTGCGCTCCGAAGGTTGTGGGTTAGGTCCCCGGCTACCGCATTCGGTTCACGAGTGCAATTTTCTCGGATACTCCACACACAGAGAGAGAGAGAGAGAGAGAGAGAGAGAGAGAGAGAGCGAGAGAGAGAGAGCGAGAGAGAGAGAGAGAGGGAGAGAGATCGTCGCTGGGGCTACAGAATTCGTGCTTTATGCAAAGCTTTTGGCATGTCGCCTTGGGGAAAGAGACCGAGCGATATGGGATAAAACTCGGTGCAGTAAAGTCGATTATCTTCCATTGTAAACCCTTTTCCCCCATAGACTTATTGTAATGGGCCATATATTCAACAGAGAGGCGAGGTGGCTTGACGCTTGCCTGCCTGTCTGCCTGCCTGCTCGATGGTCATGCGTTCCATTCCCATCGGGCTGAATTCTACTGTTTATAACAGTCCTGGGTCACCAGGTCGACCCAGTATAAGATGGATACCAGGAGACATCTGGGGAAATAAAGGCGGACGACGTCATATTGACCACATCAGCCACCGAGTAGCGATAGGTCTACACAAGTATGGGTCTAACACCATAGGCTCAGTGCGCCTTACAGCCCGTAAAAGCGACCTTTACTTACTACTGTACAATTAGTATTAGTTTTGGAGTAGCATGACAAAGCCACCTTTACTTACTATATATTATATATATTCAAGTAGCGGTATTTTTAGAGCAGCATGAAAAAGCGACCAATACTTACTGTTTTACATATATAAAAAGGTATTTTTGGAGTAGCATGAAAAAGCGACTTTTACTTTCTACATTACATATATTTTTAATTAGTGGTATTTTTTGGAGTAGCATGAAAAAACGACCTTTACTTACTATTTTACATATATTCTGATATGATGATATTCTTTGGAGTAGCATGCGAAAGAGACACTTACTTACTCATAAACATCCGGTGGGGAAGCCTTTAAGGCCACTAATACAATTAATAAATAATTCGTCGTGTATTATTTGGTACAATACACCATTTATCTTGTTTAAATGTTCATTAATATACTGAACACAGCATTATGGTACGATATGTTTGTATGTTAATTGACCTGTGCTGGTTTAAATATAAAAGTTTGAGACCTATGGTGCTATTTAAATGTTTAGATACGAATTCTGTCTATATTCCATAGTTGTGGGTTCATGTGTATGATAGACCAGGCTAGTGAAGACACCTTTTTTATGGGTGTCTAGTTGGTCATGCGTCGAAGTACACTTGTTTCTTCAGCGAGTCAGTGTCGTCATTTGGAGGTGACAGGTTCGAATCCTGATCGGTAGCTATAGCTTTCAATTGTTATGTTGTCTAGTGCGTCTTCTAATTCCTACTTTATTTTCATCTATTTCTATGAGCTTACTACTTTACATATATTCAAATACTGACGTTTTTCGAAGTTCATATTTCGTGCACTCTAGCATATATGTTCTATGTTATAATTATGTTTCAGACATTCAATACATTTCTCTTCTTTTATAGTCAATTTATAACAACAGTTTCTACAGAAACAACTGTAAATAACCAAGGCATTAAATGACAAAGGAAAGCAGTGGCAAATCTTTTGACTTACACCACTAGCAGATGTGTGCCCGTTGGATGCTCCTTCAACCTTCTCTGACGACTGATCATCTTCAAAGAAAGGGCCCAGAGGAACGGAACCAAAACCTTTCAGAAACTTCTTCATTGTAGCCCTTCCTGTTTGTCGGACGCCGTTTCCAGACGATAGCACACATACTAAACACCATAATCCGCAACCGAAACGAGGCTCAATTTATGTCCTTGACACAGGCTGTGTCAAGGTGGAGGTCATAGTTTCTGACTTCCGCTTCTGTTAACACACAAAATTGACTTAAATGGTCTGGGCTGTTATCGTCCGTTAACCGCCAATTTTCTTCCATATAATGTTATCCTGATTAATTATGCAAATTTGAATAATGAAGACACAAACAATAGATTGCACGATTTATTGCCTGACATATTTCGTTGCATCTCGTTAGGTACACACAGCGGAAATATTAAATAATTATGAAAAACAGATTTATTTTATAACATTTTCCTTAATAACACTGGGTGTTTGTAAAGCCTCACTACACTTTGTATGTAGAACAACTGTATGTTGGAGAGTATGTTTTCCGTCTTGCAAACGGAAAACATATTCTCCAACAAACAGCTGTACTACATACAAAGTGTATGTAATGAGATTTTACAAACACCCTGTATATTAAAAAGATAACAAAAGGCATATCAATCAAAGGGACGACGCAATGACATGAAAATTAAATCCACCGGAATTAATTTACATTTTTAGAAGAAAACAACAGACGCACAGATAAGAAAAAATCAAGACCAGATATGTCAGTGGTTCTCTACCGGTGGGGAATTCCCACCCGGGGGGGGGGGGGGGGAAGAATTTTAGGGCTTCCGGAAAGGGGGGGGGGGAGAATTAAGATTATTTCAAGATCGCATTAATACAAGAACCAGTTACTTGATATTGTTTTTCCCTCTAAATTTTACAGTTCTGTACTTCTCGCCCTAATGAAATTCGTTTTATAACGTAAGTAGACCTGCAAATCACGTTTTATATAGATGTCTAGACTTGTTCTAGTATGTGTTATTAAATTTAGCTTCCATTTTTATGTATACTGTGTAAGGGTGGGGGGATTTATACTGAGGAAATTCGAAAGGGGAGGAATGACGTTCTGAACATATGGTAAAGGGGGGGGGGGGGCATGGGCCAAAAAAGGTCGCGAACCACTGAGATATGTATTAATAATGACGGGCAATGAAATTACAATCTGAAGTGCCCAAATATGGTCTTGCTGAACGAACACGAGTACAGGACAAGCGACCAACTTGATATCTCTTCAAATACAAGATTTAATCAGGTCTCTGTCTGTCCACGGTGTTGTCATCATACTATAGCATCTCTGGAGAGTCCACACAATTCCTCACTTGTCTGTTGACTGTCCATGATTCGCTTGTACTCCACACAAGATAATCACACACTTACATATACATACAATCACACAGGATAATCATACACACACTCACACTTGATAGTCACACACACATATACACTCACACAAGATGACCACACACACACATACCGACAATCACACAACATAATCACATACATACAATCACACAATGTAATCACACACACACACACACACACACATACATAATCAGACACGATAAAAAAACAGGTATATACAATAATACCTGATACACAGACACATACACTCACACAGTACAAACACAGACAATGCAATCCCATAGTTAAAGTTCGTTGCATATCCTTTACAAGACGTCGCAGTCAACCCCAGCATTTTTTTGACTTTTTGGGATTTCTAGGCAAGTTTACGTTCAATAGATTGCCATGATTTCTGAACGACCGTTACCCATACCATTTTCAGAAAAAAACAACGCAGGCCGGTCTGCTGACAATTCGCAAACAACTATGTTTCGAACGTGGGTATGCGGAATTACGAACTGCGACCGTAACTCCTTCGCCACAGTATAAACACCAAAACACACACACCAACACAAACTAACCATAACACACACACACACACATACACATCAACACAAGCTAACCACAAGTACACAAATACACCAACACAGACTACATATAAACACACACACACACATACACACACACACACACACACACACACAATGCCGGAACCAACACCCTTATGCTCACAATGACGACAAGATCTTATTGAGAGCAAACCGGATTACGACCCAGAAGGGCCACAAAGAAATCAATACCCCACGCTGGGCGACAGCAATGAGATGCCAAGAGACAAGTGGACACGACTCCAGGCGAGAATATCTCCTCAAAGATAAGTCCGTGCAGATGAATGTAGAAAATTCGGCTTCTCTGATGAGCTGAAAGCAACATTTTTAGGACACCGACTCTCTGAGAAACTACGAGATCTCCACAGAGTAATTGTGCCGTAGAGCAGTGAAATAACTTTACACACGCACGACTGTTAAATGTTACAATACCATTTGATTGAAAGCTGAATTTAACAGGTAGTAGTGACAAGTAATTTGAAAGGGCAATATGTAGGTTTCGTATTCAAATGTTACCGATAACTTTAATAATTTCGTTAATAAGGAATACACATCTCTCTCTCTCTCTCTCTCTCTCTCTCTCTCTCTCTCTCTCTCTCTCTCTCTCTCTCTCTCTCTCTCTCTCTCTCTCCTCCTCCTCCTCCTCCTCCTCCTCCTTGCCTCCTCATCCGAACCCTCCGCCTCCACACCCTCTCCTCCTCCTGCCCATCCCATGCCCCCTCCTCCTCCTCCTCCTCCTCCTTCTTCTTCTTCTTCTTCTTCTTCTTCTTCTTCTTCTTCTTCTTCTTCTTCTTCTTCTTCTTCTTCTTCCTCTTCTTCTTCTTCTTCTTCTTCTGCTGCTGCTGCTGCTGCTGCTGCTGCTACTGCTTTAACTTCTACTACTACTAATACTACTATGACTGCTGCTGTTACTGCAACTACTGCTAATGTTACTTCCATTACTACTACTTCCACTACTCCTACTACTACTACTACTACTACTACTACTACTACTACTACTACTACTACTACTACTACTACTACTACTACTACTACTACTACTACTACTACTACTGCTGCTGCTGCTGCTGCTGCTGCTGCTGCTGCTACTGCTACTGTAACTTCTACTAATGTTGTTTGTCCATCAAGACTGATGATGACCATTCATTTCATCCATTGGGATTGAAGGTATGGAGCCGTAGGTTCTAAGATGGATGATAAGGCCTATTTTGGCTCGAAATGTTCTTAGACAATGTGGGCAAAGAATGCTTGACGTTTCTGGAGGAGGATTTCCTGCAGTGGTTTTTCTGTCCTGTCTTTTCTTCACAGCTCTTGCAGTCCTGGTTGCCTCACATATGACTGCACCCTTGAGTAATGATGCACGCCACGAATTTCGGTCTCTGGCTGTAGCCTCCCAGGTGTCAGGATGAATTCCAAAAGCATTCAGTGAGATTTTCAGAGTGTCTTTAAAACGTTTCCTCTGGCCGCCTTGGGAGCGTTTACCACAACGCAGTTCGCTGTAAAAAATTCGTTTAGGGAACCTGAAATCTGGCATGCGAGTCAAGTGACCAGCCCAGCGAATCTGATTCTTCATCAATAGAGTGCAACTTCTACTACTGCCAATACTACTACTACTGCTGCTGTTACTGCAACTATTGCTAATATTACTTCTACTACTACTACTACTACTACTACTACTACTACTACTACTACTACTACTACTACTACTACTACTACTACTACTACTACTACTACTACTACTACTACTGCTGCTGCTGCTGCTGCTGCTACTACTACTGCTAATATTACTTCCACTACTACTACTACTACTACTACTACTACTACTACTACTACTACTACTACTACTACTACTACTACTACTACTACTACTACTACTACTACTGCTGCTGCTACTACTACTACTAATACTACTACTACTACTGCTGCTGCTGCTGCTGCTGCTGCTGCTGCTGCTGCTGCTACTACTACTACTACTACTACTACTACTACTACTACTACTACGACGACGACGACGACGACGACGACTACTACTACTACTACTACTACTACTACTACTACTACTACTACTACTACTACTACTACTACTACTACTACTACTGCTGCTGCTGCTGCTGCTGCTGCTACTACTACTACTACTAATAATAAAAGCTACTACAGATGTCTATCCACTATCCCAACACGGCCTCTATGATTGTCTCTCACTCCCAAATCACAACACAGCAAAAGAAGAACTTTATGTTCAAAAGGTCAAAAATTGGGCATACTGACCCATCTTACATTCGGCCCTTCCAATCACTCACCTTTCGTACATCAATTATAATCTATTGTGCATGTTACATTCACATAAGAAAAACAATTTCAAATTAAAGGTGTGAGCAAAATCAATACATGTTACCATGTTATGAGACTGGCAAGCGCGCGCGCACACACACACACACACAAACACACACACATACATACACACCTGCATACACACTTACACCATTTACACAAACTCTCACAGTTATGAACCTACTCAATAACACACAATGATAATGTGTAAGCTGAATATGTGTACCGCCTTGTTCTAATTAACCCGTCTGGCCTCACAAAGAATCATGAGATCACCCACAACAGAGGGGATCTACAATCAACGGGCAGTTTATATTATATCCATTTATTGACAATCCCCTGTGTTAGGAGAAAAAAAAACAATAAATAAACAAACAAAAGAACACTTTAAAAAGTGTTTTACAATAACAAACTTACAAATATCATTAAAAAAAGAAATCTAATTGCTGAATTGTTATCATTATTAATGGAAACGACTTTTACATATATAATGGGATGGGAAAAAAACATGAAATAATTGTAAAACAACAATGCACAATGACCATATAATAAGTAAATGAAAAGCAGATAAATAATAAAGAAATATTAATTGGATCTTACTTGAATAGAAATAATGTAGAATTTAGAGATTTATGATGTAATGAGGAATAACAAAATAGGAAATGATACAATTAGAAATGAATTAATGAAATGACACTTCTGGGTGTAGAGAAGATTCCGAATTTAGATATTTGTAGCCCTAGAGTATGTCGTCAGACCGAGAAAGTTAGGTGGGAAGCGAGGCAGTGGTAGACCATGAGAGAGGATACTGGACAGTTTAATATCATAACATAGAGGAATATCCGTATCTGAAATGATTGGCAGCACACATGACAAAGGCTGCGGACAGACATGATCGCCAACGCCACACGGCATAGACTATAAGAAGATTGACAGTACACGAGACAGAAGGCCGTGGACAGACATGATAATAACGCCACACAGCATGGACTATTAGAAGATTGGCAGTACATAGACAAAAGGATGTGGACAGACATGATCACCAACGCCACAAGATTGGCAGTATACGAGTCAGAAAACTGGACAGACATGAATACAATCGCAACTCGGACACACTATAAGAAGACTGACAGTACACGAGACAGAAGGCTGTGGACAAATACGATCACCAACACCACACGGTATGAACTAAAAGAAGAAGAAGATATCTATACAAACATAGTAGTTGTTCTCTAGAAGTACCGGAGAGCTTGAGAAATGCCACCATGATCTTAGACTCGATGAAGGGAACATCACAACTGCATCTCCCCGCGGTAGATGACGGAAGGCTCACTAAGCTGTGGTAAGCACGGCTCTGAGAACCAAGTATCCATCGGGATAAATTGACACTTCAGATGATCTATCTTTGCTGTTACCGAGAGTACCACAGAGGAAGGTGCTAACTTGCCCTAGCAATATGAATGGTTGTTACAGGTCGAGGATGTGGCTCACAGCCTTGGGATGTGGAAAGCAAGGGAAAACTTCATAGTTATAAACTCCAACACTGCGACAACGGAGGTGAGCAATTAGAAGGGCATCAATCCGTACCCTAGTGCATGAAATGCAACCTAAAGACTAAATGTCACGGCAGGGAAGACCAGGCCCTAAGCCTTGGCCAGCAACTGGTCTAAGATCGACAAGCGAATAGTTAGAGTAATGCTTCGCTGATCCGGCAGCTTCTTCAGCGTGTCTTATTCCAAACGTATTAGTGTTACCTTTCCTTTTGAATAAACTAGATAGGCTGAGAGAGCGAGCGAGAGCGAGAGCGAGAGAGAGAGAGAGAGAGAGAGAGAGAGAGAGAGAGAGAGAGAGAGAGAGAGAGAGAGAGAGAGACAGATCATGCTGAATTGGCAACACACGGTCTCTAAATACCCAGGCTTTGTGCTTTGGAGAGATATAACTCCATTTTACAAACTAGCATCTATCACAGTGATTCTCAATCTTTTTTGGCCCATGCACCCCTTCACCATATGTTCAGAATGTCACCTCCCTCCCTTTCGTATTTCCTGCCTATAAATCCCCCCTCCCCCGCCCCTACACAGTATACATAAAAATGGAAGCTAAATTTAATAACACATACTAGAACAAGTCTAGACATCTACATAAAACGTGATTTGCTGGTCTACTTACGTTATAAAACGAATTTCAGGAGGGCGTGAAGTAAAAAACCCGTAAAGTATTGAGGGGAAAACAATATCAAGTAATCAGTCCTTGTATTAACGCGGTTTTGAAACAATCTTAATTCTCCCTCGCTCCACCCTAAAATTTCCCCCGGGGGGGGGGGGGGTGAATTCCCCACCGGTTGAGAACCACTGGTGTATCAACGACGACAAAATCTACGTGCCATTCAATATATATCTTATTATAGTCCGTGCCGTGTAACAATTGTAATCATGTCTATCCACAGCCATCTGTCTCGTGAGCTCCCAATGATTTCTGATACTGATGTTACTACATCCCATGACGTCAAATAGTCCAGCATCTTCTCTTTTGGTAGTTTCCAATCCAATTTTCCAGCTGTGACGACATACTCCAGGGCTACATCCATCCATCAATCAACGCAGCTACTCATCAATCCATCCATCCCTCAATCCACGTAGCTACTCATCGATCTGTCCATCCCTAAATCCACGTAGCTACTCATCAATCCATCCATCCATCCATCCATCTATCCATCCATCCATCCACCCATCAATCCACGTAGCTACTCATCAATCCATCGATCCATAAATCCACGTAACTACTCATCAATCCATCCATCCATCAATCCACGTAGCTACTGATAAATCCATCCATCCATCCATCCATCTATCCCTTCATCAGTCCACGTAGCTACTCATCAATCAATCCATTTATCATTCCACGTAGCTACTCATCAATCCATCAGTCCACTTAGCTACTGATCAATCCATCCATACATCCATCAATCCACGCCACTACTCATCCATCCATCCATCCATCCATCAATCAACGCCGCTACTCATCCATCCATCCATCCATCCATCCATCCAACAATAAATGTATGCAGGAGGTTAGCATGGCCCAGACAATAACAGAGCCCTCGCTTTTAAACTTCCGGCGCGATAATAACCTTGACTTTGGGGACGTAAATTACAAGTACCTCTGATTTCGGAGTTGTTCGCCTCATGGCGAGGGACTCTGTTAATAGGAAAAGCTAACCCTCACGCAAAATCAGTCCAGTGCACTCCACAGTCGTAGCAAGTGTGTACACTACGTTCGAATTCAAAGCGAGCGAGCGAAAAAGAAAAACCTAAACAACCATCCATCCATCTGATCATTCCTCTATCCATTCAACCATACATCCATATATCCATCTTTCCATCTGCCCATCGACCTGTCTGATCTTTCTTTCGTCAGAACTTCCTAGCTATTCAAATATACACCGATATTAAACTGCAGCCTTGAAACACCCCCCTCTCCCTCCCCACGACGCTCTTCTGCGTAGTACAACTTCTCCTGAAAGAGAGTAATTGCCCCAGCTTCAGACGTTCTAAGTGTTTATTTTTCTCACAATCATTTCAGTTTTTGTCCTTATAGCGTTTTTTACTTTCCTTGAATGTTTTTTTGTTTTTATTTAAGCAGGCATTTCACAATGTTGCGATACACATGTCTAGTCCGTCCGTCCGTCCGTCCGTCCGTCCATCTGTCTGTCTGTCTGTCTGTCTGTCTTTCTGTCTGTCTGTCTGTCGGGTCCGTTCGTCCTTCGTAGGTCTGTCTTTATATTCATTCAACTGTCTGTCTGTCTGTCTGTCTGTCTGTCTGTCTGTCTGTCTGTCTGTCTGTCTGTCTGTCTGTCTGTCTGTCTGTCAGGTCAGCCCGTCTATCATTATTCCTTTATCTGTCTGTCTGTCTGGTCCGTTCGTCCTTCGTCGGTCTGTCTTTATATTCCTTCAACTTTCTGTCTGGTCCGTCCGTTTGTCTGTCTTTATACCCCTCCACCTGTCTGTCTGTCTGTCTGTCTGTCTGTTTGAATGCCTGACTGACTAACATAGCGACAAACTAACAAACACTTCTCTACACATCCATCCATCCATCCATCCATCCATCATTCCATCCATCCGACCATCCGTCTGACTGTCTTCATATTCCTTGTCTGTCAATCTGCCTGTCTGTTAGACAAAGTGACCAACTAAGGAACACGACTCAATCTGTCTTTTGGTCTGATTTGACTGAATAACCGAGCGACTAACTAACCAACCAATACCCGTCTAACCGTCTGTCTGTTCATCCGTCTGCCTGTCTGTCTGTTTGAATGTCAGCCAATCATATTTTGTGGTGTATATTACCCTGTAACTAAAGTGTGCAGTATCATCTAATTAAAGTGTATAGCATCCTCTAATAAAAGTTTATAGTATCATATAACGAGGAGCAGCTGGCCGAGTTGCTAGAACGCCGGACTCTCCTTCGGGAGACCCGGGTTCATATCCTCCGTAATGTGTGGGATTTTTTTTTTTCTGTCGGGGGCAAAAAGAAAATCCTAACCTGCACAGTTCGCGGCGACTGCACTAGCCAGGCGGCCTTAATTCCTCAGGCTCAAAGACCACCTGCCATACACAGCAAGGTACTATATTGGCAGTAAATTTTTGTCTGTATCATATAACTAAAGTGTATAGTATCATCTAACTAAAATTTATGGTATCATCTAACTAAAGTGTATAGTATCATCTAACTGAAGTGTATAGTATCCTCTAATTAAAGTATATAGTATCATCTAACTAAAATATGTAGTATCATCTAATTGAAGTGTATAGTATCCTCTAACTTAAGTGTATAGTATCCTCTAACTGAAGTGTATAGTATCCTATGACTGAAGTGTATAGTATCCTCTAACTGAAGTGTATAGTATCATCTAACTAAAGTGTATAGTATCATCTAACTAAAGTATATAGTAATTATCTAATTGAAGTGTATAGTATCCTCTAATTGAAGTGTATAGTATCATCAAACTGAAGTGTATAGTATCCTCTAACTGAAGTGTATAGTATCCTATAACTAAAGTGTATAGTATAATCTAACTAAAGTATATAGTATCATCTAATTGAAGTGTATAGTATCCTCTAACTAAAGTGTATAGTATCCTCTAACTGAAGTGTATAGTATCCTCTAACTGAAGTGTATAGTATCATCTAACTAAAGTGTATAGTATCATATAACTGAAGTGTATAGTATCATCTAACTAAGTGTATAGTATCCTCTAACTAAAGTGTATAGTATCCTATAACTAAAGGTATAGTATCATCTAACTAAAGTGTATAGTATCCTCTAACTTAAGTGTATAGTATCCTCTAACTTAAGTGTATAGTATCATCTAACTGAAGCGTATAGTATCATCTAACTGAAGTGTATAGTATCATCTAACGGAAGTGTATAGTATCCTCTAACTAAAGTGTATAGTATCCTCTAACTAAATAGTATAATATTTTCTAACTAAAGTGTATAGTATCCTCTAACTGAAGTATATAGTATCCTCTAACTGAAGTGTATAGTATCCTCTATCTGAAGTGTATAGTATCATCTAACTAAAGTGTATAGTATCATCTAACTAAAGTATATAATAATTATCTAATTGAAGTGTATAGTATCCTCTAATTGAAGTGTATAGTATCAACAAACTGAAGTGTATATTATCCTCTAACTGAAGTGTATAGTATCCTCTAACTAAAGTGTATAGTATAGTCTAACTAAAGTATATAGTATTATCTAATTGAAGTGTATAGTATCCTCGAACGCAAGTGTATAGTATCCTCTAACTGAAGTGTATAGTATCCTCTAACTGAAGTGTATAGTATCATCTAACTAAAGTGTATAGTATCCTCTAATTAAAGGTATAGTATCATCTAACTAAAGTGTATAGTATCCCCCAACTTAAGTGTATAGTATCCTCTAACTTAAGTGTATAGTATCCTCTAACTAAATAGTATAATATTTTCTAACTAAAGTGTATAGTATCCTCTAACTAAAGTGTATAATATCCTCTAATTAAAATTTATAGTATCATGTAACTAAATTGTATAGTATCATATAACTAAAGTGTATAGTATCCTCTAACTAAAATGTGTAATATCAATCAATCAATCAATCAATCATGTGCCTTGCTGGAAAGCGTGGGCGGTCATGACTTGCCATTTCACTCGATCACCAGTGTCGTGGATCAGTGTAGTATCATATAACTTAAATGTATAGTATCATATAGTTTAAGTGTACAGTATCCTCTAACTAAAGTGTATAGTATCCTCTAACTAAAGTGTATATCCTCTAACTAAAGTGTATAATATCCTCTAACTAAAGTGTATAGTATCATATAAATTAAGTGTTCAGCATCATCTAACTAAAGTGTATAGTATCATATAACTCAAGTGTATAGTATCCTCTAACTAAAGTGTATAGTATCATCTAACTAAAGTGTATAGTATCATATAATTGAAGTGTATAGTATCGTCTAACTAAAGTGTATAGTATCCTCTACCTAAAGTGTATAGTATCACCTAACTGAAGTGTATAGTATCCTCTAACTTAAATGTATAGTATCATCTAACTAAAGTGTATAGTATAATCTAACTGAAGTGTATAGTATCCTCTAACTGAAGTGTATAGTATCCTCTAACTGAAGTGTATAGTATCATCTAACTAAAGTGTATAGTATCATCTACCTGAAGTGTATAGTATCCTCTAACTAAAGTGTATAGATTCCTCTAACGTAAGTGTATAGTATCCTCTAACTAAAGTGTATAGTATCATCTAACTAAAGTGTATAGTATCCTCTAACTTAAGTGTATAGTATCCTCTAACTAAAGTGTATAGTATCATCTAACTAAAGTGTGTTGTATCATCTAACTGAAGTGTATAATATTCTCTAACTAAAGTGTATAGTATCCTCTAACTAAATAGTATAATATTCTCTAACTAAAGTGTATAGTATCCTCTAACTAATATGTATAATATCCTCTAATTAAAATTTATAGTATCACCTAACAAAATTGTATAGTATCATGTAACTAAAGTGTATAGTATCATCTAACTAAAATGTATAATATTCTCTAACTAAAGTGTATAGTATCATATAGCTTAATTGTACAGTATCCTCTAACTAAAGTGTATAGGATCCTCTAACTAAAGTGTATATCCTCTAACTAAAGTGTATAAACTCCTCTAACTAAAGTGTATAGTACCATATAACTTAAGTGTACAGTATAATCTAACTAAAGTGTATAGTATCATATAACTTAAGTGTACAATATCATCTAAATAAAATGTATCGTATCATATAACTTAAGTGTGCAGTATCATCTAACTAAAGTGTATAGTATCCTCTAACTAAAGTGTATATTATTTTCTAACTAAAGTGAATAGTATCATCTAATTGAAGTGTATAGTATCCTTTAACTAAAGTGTATAGTATCCTCTAACTAAAGTGTATAGTATCATCTAACTGAAGTGTATAGTATCCTCTAACTTAAGTGTATAGTATCATCTAACTAAAGTGTATAGTATAATCTAACTGAAGTGTATAGTATCCTCTAACTGAAGTGTATAGTATCCTCTAACTAAAGTGTATAGATTCCTCTAACGTAAGTGTATAGTATCCTCTAACTAAAGTGTATAGTATCCTCTAACTAAAGTGTATAGATTCCTCTAACGGAAGTGTATAGTATCCTCTAACTAAAGTGTACAGTATCATCTAACTAAAGTGTATAGTATCCTCTAACTTAAGTGTATAGTATCATCTAACTGAAGTGTATAGTATCATCTAACTGAAGTGTATAGTATCATCTAACGGAAGTGTATAGTATCCTCTAACTAAAGTGTATAGTATCCTCTAACTAAATAGTATAATATTTTCTAACTAAAGTGTATAGTATCCTCTAACTAAAATGTATAATATTCTCTAATTAAAATTTATAGTATCACCTAACTAAATTGTATAGTATCATGTAACTAAAGTGTATAGTATCATCTAACTAAAATTTATTATATTCTCTAACTAAAGTGTATAGTATTATATAACTTAAATGTATAGTATCATATAGCTTAAGTGTACAGTATCCTCTAACTAAAGTGTATAGTATCCTCTAACTAAAGTGTATATCCTCTAACTAAAGTGTATAATATCCTCTAACTAAAGTGTATAGTACCATATAACTTAAGTGTACAGTATAATCTAACTAAAGTGTATAGTATCATATAACTTAAGTGTACAATATCATCTAACTAAAATGTATAGTATCATATAACTTAAGTGTGCAGTATCATCTAACTAAAGTGTATAGTATCCTCTAACTAAAGTGTATATTATTTTCTAACTAAAGTATATAGTATCATCTAATTGAAGTGTATAGTATCATCTAATTGAAGTGTATAGTATCCTCTAACTAAAGTGTATAGTATCCTCTAACTGAAGTGTATAGTATCCTCTAACTGAAGTGAAAAGTATCATCTAACTAAAGTGTATAGTATCATATAACTGAAGCGTATAGTATCATCTAACTAAGTGTATAGTATCCTCTAACTAAAGTGTATAGTTTCCTTTAACTAAAGGTATAGTATCATCTAACTAAAGTGTATAGTATCCCATAACTTAAGTGTATAGTATCCTCTAACTTAAGTGTATAGTATCATCTAACTGAAGCGTATAGTATCATCTAACTGAAGTGTATAGTATCATCTAACGGAAGTGTATAGTATCCTCTAACTAAAGTGTATAGTATCCTCTAACTAAATAGTATAATATTTTCTAACTAAAGTGTATAGTATCCTCTAACTGAAGTATATAGTATCCTCTAACTGAAGTGTATAGTATCCTCTATCTGAAGTGTATAGTATCATCTAACTAAAGTGTATAGTATCATCTAACTAAAGTATATAATAATTATCTAATTGAAGTGTATAGTATCCTCTAATTGAAGTGTATAGTATCAACAAACTGAAGTGTATATTATCCTCTAACTGAAGTGTATAGTATCCTCTAACTAAAGTGTATAGTATAGTCTAACTAAAGTATATAGTATCATCTAATTGAAGTGTATAGTATCCTCGAACGCAAGTGTATAGTATCCTCTAACTGAAGTGTATAGTATCCTCTAACTGAAGTGTATAGTATCATCTAACTAAAGTGTATAGTATCCTCTAATTAAAGGTATAGTATCATCTAACTAAAGTGTATAGTATCCCCCAACTTAAGTGTATAGTATCCTCTAACTTAAGTGTATAGTATCATCTAACTGAAGTGTATAGTATCATCTAAATGAAGTGTATAGTATCATCTAACGGAAGTGTATAGTATCCTCTAACTAAAGTGTATAGTATCCTCTAACTAAATAGTATAATATTGTCTAACTAAAGTGTATAGTATCCTCTAACTAAAGTGTATAATATCCTCTAATTAAAATTTATAGTATCATGTAACTAAATTGTATAGTATCATGTAACTAAAGTGTATAGTATCCTCTAACTAAAATGTGTAATATCAATCAATCAATCATGTGCAATGCTGGAAAGCGTGGGCGGTCATGACTCGCCATTTCACTCGATCACCAGTGTCGTGGATCAGTGTAGTATCATATAACTTA
>JACEFZ010000488.1:27500-37587 GCA_014155875.1 Cepaea nemoralis | reverse complement strand
AAACTTTGGGCTCAATATCAACTTGGAGAAGACTGTAGTTATGTACCAGCTAGCTCCAGGGAATAATCGCACTGTGCCGAATATAAAAGTGAATGATCATAGACTAAGTGTTGTGGACAAATTCACCTATCTTGGCAGCACTGTGTCGCAAGCTGCCACAATTGATGATGAAGTGAATGCAAGAATCTCCAAGGCCAGTGAGGCCTTTGGCAGACTGTACAAGAATGTATGGGACAGAAAACTGGAATAAGCCTGCAAACAAAGCTAAAAGTCTACAAAGCAGTTGTATTATCCACACTGCTATATGCTTGTGAAACCTGGACTGTTTATCAGCGACACGCCAGGAAATTAAACCACTTCCACACAGTCTGCCTAAGGAAGCTACTGAAGATTAAATGGCAAGACAAGATTCCAGACACTGAAGTCCTAGAAAGAGCATCCATGCCCAGTATCCACACTCTACTGATGAAGAATCAGATTCGCTGGGCTGGTCACTTGACTCGCATGCCAGATCACAGGCTCCCTAAACGAATTTTTTATAGCGAACTGCATTGTGGTAAACGCTCCCAAGGTGGCCAGAGGAAACACTTTAAAGACACTGAAAATTTCACTGAAGGCTTTTGGAATTCATCATGACACCTGGGAGGCTGCAGCCAGAGACCGAAATTCGTGGCGTGCATCATTACGCAAGGGTGCAGTCATATGTGAGGCAACCAGGACTGCAAGGGCTGTGAAGAAAAGGCAGGACAGAAAAACCACTGCAGGAAATCCTCCTCCAGAAACGTCAATCATTCCTTGCCCACATTGTCAAAGAACATTTCGAGCCAAAATAGGCCTTATCAGCCATCTTAGAACCCATGGCTCCATACCTTCAACCCCACTGGATGAAATGAATGGTCATCATCATTTTTGATGGACAAACAACAACACTCTTTTTCGAATTCCAACTGCCATTGGATTTTTTACGTGCGCAACAATACACATGGGCGTCCGATCTCACTACTCAGCGACCAGGGGAAATTTTATTACTAGAAGTCCACGTGAAAAAATTCCCGTCATCAGCGGGGCTTGAACCCGGGACCTCCAGCACTCGAGGCGGACACCATACCTCGAGACCACTCAGCCCCCCAAGAGCGCTCCCTCTTAAACATCCGGTATGCTGATGCTGAGGTAGTGGATTCAACCCCTATTCCGGCAAGCTGGACTTAAATGCTGACTTCTCGTCCTTGACTTGGGGACGTAAATTACAAGTACCCCAAAAATTGGAGTGAGTTCACCTGATGTAATAAGAACAGCGAATCCACATGCACAATTCAGTCCAGTGCACTCTCCAGTAGTGGCAACTACTAGAAGTATAGAGCGTATATGGACTACACTTGAGTTCAGAGCGAACAAAACAAAACCAAAGTATAAGTGACAAAGAATAAGGACAACTGTTCGTCGTGTTGTACGAGATTCTTGGAATCGGAAAAGTGCTATTACAAGTATTTGCGTTACAAAAACAAATAAGCCACCATAGTTAACATCAGTAGCATCCTGACATTAGGTGTCAAGGTATAAATTATAAAATTGAGGCAAATGGAATTATGACAGACGTGTTTAATTGACATGTTTGTTATACATTTACCGGGCATACGAGTAAAAGGTCGGCCGGAAATTCTGAGTAGTTTTCGGTAAAGAGGGGACGCCATAATGACACTGCAATTTAAACGTGTCAAATGTCCCGAATGCTTGCAATAAATTATAATTTACACTTATGGTTAGCCGTTAGGGCATAGTATCGAAGGAAAGGTTTTAAATTGATCGGGAAGCTGATTCAAACTACTGAATGCAGCATAGTTTCAGATTTTGTATTGTAACCGCGTATAATAAATAGACAATGCCATCGTTACATTGTTAGGATTAAGATAACCATTTGTGCTAATCAAGTACAACTGTAAAGTGACATCCTTCCCTTCTTATGACAAGGGAGAATGGTTGATATTTCAATAAAAGGCTGACATGCTGAATGACACATATCGAGAATATCTGAACATTAAGACACCAGTCTAACGTCCACGAAGACAGAGACACAATCGACAGACACACACCAAATACAGACAAAGAACATACATATGACGTAGCAGTCATCCCCAGCAGTGATTTTTTTCATTCCTAAGCAAGATTTCTTTCAGTAGTTTGCCATCGCTTTCTGAACGGCAGGCCACGCCATTTCTTTAAAAAACTAACGTCAGGTGGTCTGCTGCCAAATCGCTCACAGCTGTGTTTCGAACACATGTGTGCCGGATAACGAACTGCGTCCGTAACGCCTGCGCCACGGATCCGGATGTATTAACACGAACAATAAACGCTTCTAGAATTTGCTGATACTGTAGTCATACTATATCAACATTTTGGAAGCTATACCGTAATGCCGGTCGTTCAGAAATCAATGGCAAACTACTGAACGTAAACTTGCCATGAAATCACAAACAGCCAACAAACATATTAACGCATGGATTGACAACCACGTTCTGTAAAGGATATGCAACTAACTTGTGTTGCGATGCTGGATCTGCACCGCTGGGTGTGGTATTGGTTGATGTGCGATAAGACAGATGTGCTCATGTTTTCTGTGTGGAAGAACAGATACAGCATCATTGTCTGGAGAGAATGATGCAGCAGGGAGTGACCAGAGGATCTTGTTACACTCAGTTCTCCGAGGACAGGTCAGACTACATTTGATCCCTGTATATGTTTGTAATTAATCATACAGTTTTGTCTTTATCCCGTTAAACAGTTGATGTGTTCTATAAAACTCCCGAATGTATGTCTACATATGATCTGTGAATACATACGTCAACTCTCTAAGCATTCTCCTATAAAATACCATCTATTTAGCTCAACATAACCCAAGCAACACTCCCATACATTATTTAGACAATCCAAGCAGAATAACAACAACGTACGTGTTCTCAAGAAAAGCATGTGATAATTGGAATGATCAATGAGTGCGTATTAGGAGATGCGCTGCTTGGAATTCCAGACAATAGCAGGTTTTTTCAGCGTTCACCATAAACAAACAAGCGGTAAAAGAAACAAAACAACATTACGTAATTCCGAAACGAAGTAATGTGAATGCTGGTTAAAAATACAAGTTACGCATTTTTGCCCGTTTTGCAATTACGAAAATTGCATGTTAGCATAGCCACATTGTTATTTCCTTTTCTTTATATCATTAAGTGCCATGGAATTATATATCGTCTTATTCAAACTTCTCGTAACTGCGGTGGGCTTATAAATCAAACTATAGTTACAATATCGATACAATAATTGTCCCTTTGAAAACTCCTTTAATTTGATATAATAATAAGGCATGTCTGCCACCATATTAACAATTTTTAAGACACAACTGCGACACACCTTTACATCCCATTGTCCGCCATCCATTTTGCTTGGTCCAAACCTACTTTTTATCTGGCACTGAATCTGTTAAATTTCAGGAACGGGACTCGAGTTTAACACATTATTTTGCTCATATTTATCTTGATTTCATTGACACCAGTTCTGTGTTAAAAGCATTGTCTTCACATCGGGGAGTGGGAGGGTGGGGGATTAAAGCGAGAGGATCGGTTTAATTGCAACCGGCTTTAACCAATATAACTTGGTCTCATTCTGCAGAACGGCCTGTCGAAAGCATCGCACGGAGTCGGAAATCGGAAGCTCCAGCGACAACCCTCATAAATATCCGAGAAAATTGCACTCGTGAGCCGAATATCTGAGTCCGGAAACGAACCCACACTCTTTGGGGGCACGAGCCAGATGGCTCAACCACTTTTCCACGGACCAGTCAGAAGTGTAGTAGAGTAAATTGTTTTACATGTGACATATAGTCCAGATTCTGACTAAATGTGCACAGTTTTACATATCACGTATGCTCCAGCTTCTCACTGAATGCGCACAGTTTTACATATGACGTATGTTCCAGCTTCTCAATAAATATGCACAATTTTACATATTGTGTATATTCCAACTTCTCACTAAATGTGCACAGTTTTACATAAGACATATCCCAGCTTCTCACAGAACGTGCACAGTTTTACATGTGAGGTATATCCCAGCTTCTCACTAAATGTGCACAGTTTTACATATGACGTATATTCCAGCTTCTCACTAAATGTGCACAGTTTTACATATGAGTTATATTCCAGCTTCTCACTAAACGTGCAGTTTTACATATGACTTATGTTCTAACTTCTCACTAAATGTGCATAGTTTTATGTATTACGTATATCCCAGCTTCTCACTGAATGTGCACAAGTTTACATATTACGTATATTCCAGATTCTCACTGAATGTGCACAGTTTTACGTATGAGGTATATTTCAGCTTCTCACTAAATGTGCACACATATGAGGTATAGTCCAGCTTCTCACTAAATGTGCACAGTCTTACATATGTCGTATATTCCAGCTGCCCACCAAATGTGCACAGTTTTACATATGACGTACGTTCTAACTTCTCACTGAATGTGCGCAGATTTACATATTACGTATGTTCTAACTTCTCACTAAATGTGCACAGGTTTATACATTACGTATATTCCAGCTTCTCACTGAATGTGCACAGGTTTACATATTACGTATATTCCAGCTTCTCACTGAATGTGCACAGGTTTACATACTACGTATATTCCAGCTTCTCACTGAATGTGCACAGGTTTACATATTACGTATATTCCAGCTTCTCACTGAATGTGCACAGGTTTACATATTACGTATATTCCAACTTCTCACTGAATGTTCAGTGTGTACTTATGTATACTTCATATTTTCTTAGTGCTTACTGATCATATTATATAGCAGCGTTTGTCCTAGTGGTGTGTAAAGCAATGATAGAAGTGCTTGTTTGGTTAGATTTTGTAAAGATACATGATCACCTACGCCAAGTAACAGGGCACATGATCATAACGATGTTGTTTTAAACAATGGCAGAACAACTTCGTTCTAAAATGGCACTTCAGAAGAACAAGATTGCAAAAACCAGTCATAAATACATTTTCGCAGCCAAGATATAACTTGTGTGTTATTTAATCTCTTGACATTTAAGTGGAATCTATAGATCAAAGCCTGCAGTCTTCTTTGTTGTCACACATTTTCTAAGTAATAACTAGGTGTGCAGTAGATCCTCAACTGTTCTAGTCATGTTTCGATCTGTTCTATGTTTCTTCTGCTGTCGTCATAATCTGTAAACAGTGAGCTCCAAATAATCAACAGCCAGTCTTCAGAAGTAGAGTCAAATGCGTGATGGCTGATGGTTTGTGATCAAGGCTAAATGAAAAGCATCACATGCAGCAACAAAAGTGTGTCATCGTCTTGCTCATGTCTAGGGTATCTGAGCTCGGGTTCACACAGGCAACAATAACTCCGTTAAATATAATATCTAACATTTATTGTAGTTCACTATACAGAGCGTTGGCGCAGTGGGTTAACAAGCCCGCGCTGAGTTACATATCACAGAGATTTAACATCATCACACATAGTTATCACAAACATTCTAAGCAACTATCTAGCATATGTCTATGAACCCCAAATATACATGGGTTTAATCTATTAATCTATTGAGTCCCTCTAAGGCAGGCCCTGTTGCCTCTCTGATGGTCCGTCTGTCCTCTGACGGTCCACACGTGTCCCAATCCGACACGGGTGGTAACTCTGTCCGAGTTCCTCGTGGACCCCGCAATAGGCGGGCCACATCAGTGTCCACGGGACAGTGGACTCAATGACCAGTCCTTCGAGAAGGCTCTAGATTACTCTGGCCTTCGAGTGACTGACTTCTTTCCCTTGGGCGGGAGTTGTAGCCCTTTGACTCATGTCTATAAATGTGAGTCTGTGACAGGATTCCCCCCTCTCCCCCGATCTGATGGGTTGTTATAAGGTAATTAGATCTGCTCTAATTCTGTCACAGAATCATATAAAGTCGGTGTTTGTAGTTTGGTGGACAGTAACCTGGTAACCTACATACTGGCATCAAAACTCATGTATTCTTCCATACACCACTTCTCTGATTTGGTGAAGAGATCACTCTCTCTCCTGTGTCCTTAAAACAGCTTATCTGACCGAAGTTACGTGACGTTTACTAGTTGTGTTTACAACCCGTCCTTCTCATAGTACCCCACTGATACCAAGACAATTAACCTCTATATTAAAGAGGATTAACAAGACCGAAGTCCTGGCTAATTAAGTACACCTTCAAATCTTGATCTGTGTGTGCATTTCAATACACTTTTACTCTCGTATGTTGTATAATGCTAAATATGTAGTTACGTTGTTATTTTATCCCCTTAGACTACATGTGTCCTTGTTGGCTTGTTAGTGTGTTGACTAATAAGTTGGTGGTTCTAATAAAGTGACTGCATTTTAAATTGATAGTGTTCAGTTTTAAGTTTTGTGTAAAATGTGTGCTGAATGTGTGGCTTATTTCCAAGCGTCACGAGTTGGGATAACCTTAATCATGAATTACTCCAATGTGTGCAATACATGATCAGGCATTCCAAGCAGTGGTGCTTAGATGTAGTATCCTAACTACTAAACTAAGATTATTAAGCTACCTACTAAACATGTATCAACAATTTAGACAAGTCATACAATTTACATGAAAGACGCAGACAAATTAAAATAAATACGTTTTGCGTACAATTTGTCCGCTCAGTATATCGTTCTCTCATTTAATCCATCCACTCTGTCATTCACTCATCTTTCATTCCAAATAGTATTTGGTTAAAATATATAATTAAAGTTGAGGTAAGTGTTATTGCCCTTAGAAAAAATGGAATAGGTGATCTTTTCCCTTTAAGAAAATACGTACTTTTTGTACGATGACTCAAAAATGGGTTATAATTTACACAGAGACAATTGCATAGGAAGGTTATTTATCCTATTAATGGAACTACCTGTAATATTATGGTAGAATATGTACAAGATTACAGGTTAACACATTTTATATACAAAATTCAATGCAAATATAATACATATTTAATATTAAATTAATTAATTAATTAAGTAATTAAATCCAACGATGATGTGCGCGTTGTCCTCCTGTTGTTAGCGTGTCGTGCCATGAATGTTAAAGTTAGTATGGCTGTCTCTTGAGTGTTGTAGTCGACGTAGTTCTGTTTCTGCTGTTTGCGAAGTCTCGTAGCAATAGCAAGTATGGAATGTTCTCAATGTTGCGTATAAAGTGTTCTTACAGTTCTCAGAGTCATTTCACTGGTTGAACTCATTACATAGTTAATGTCTCTCGCTCGGATCGTTCTAGAGCTTGGGCAATTGATAGTATAGCTCTCCACGTATAGTTCTTAAAGTATGACTATTAAAGTTTCATGTTCGTGGGTGTCATAAGTAACTTATTTACTGAGGTGTTATTACTATTCAATGGGAGTTCTCTAGCAGGTGTAGAGTTACACTGTTATATGACACAGACTAAAAATATCACAGTTTCTAGTATGGCAAATGTTATTCTACTGGCGCATTCGTTTGCCGTGATAAAAGGTCAGCAATAATGTTGTCAGTGCCTCTGATATGGCGGATTTCGAAGTCGAAATCTTGAAGAAGAAGACACCATCTTTGTAAACGATGGTTCTTCGGGGCACCTTGCTTAAGGACCAACAATGGCGAATTGTCAGTGAGTACAACGAAGTGGGCACCTAAGAGGAACTTAGATAATCTTAACACACAAAATAATAGACTTAATGCCTCCAATTCCACCGTAGAATACCGGGTCTCTGCCTTCTTAAGCTTCCGGCTTACGTAGAGAATTGGGTGTCTCACTCCATCCACTTCTTGCATTAAACATCCTCCTATTGCGATAGCACTCGAATCTGTGGTCAAAATAAAGGGTAAATTTATGTTGGGTAATCGTAAGACTGGTGGATTAGAAAAAATACGTTTCAATCTGCTCATTGCATCATCTAAGCGAGTACTTTTACAAATTTTTGATGGATGATCTTTAGTTAACATATTAGAAAAGACTGAAGTAAGTTCTGCCCAATTTGGTATAAATTTAGAATAATAGTTAATAAGACCTAGTAAACTTCTAATTTGTTTCTTTGTGGTAGGCACTTCTAGATTGAGAATCTTCGACACAATTTTATCATCTGTCAACAGTTTGCCTTCAGAAATTCTATGGCCAAGGAAGTCTATTTGTTTATAGCCTATTTCAACCTTGGAAGGTTTGATAGTAAGTCCAAAAAGATAGATTTGGTTGAAGACTTGTTTGAGTGTAAGTAAGTGAGAAGACATATTAGAAGAATGGATGCATATATCATCAATATAAGCTTGGACATCTGTAATTCCGTGTAATAGCAATCTAGTTAATCTAACAAATGTGGCGGGTGCGTTCTTGAGACCAAATGGAAGATATCGCCATTCGTACAAACCAAGAGGTGTTGCGAATGCTTTTATATGTCTAGAAGCAGGGTGTAGTGGCACTTGCCAATAACCTTTCGCTAAATCAATCTTCGAAAATAAGGATGATTGAGACATATTTAAAATGAGATCTTCACAACTGTTCATTGGCTCTGCATCCGTTGTGGTTCTTGTATTTAATACTCTATAGTCGATGCACAAACGGATTGTCTGGTCCTTCTTTTTCACCAGGACAATCGGTGAAGAATATTGAGACATAGATTTCTGAATTATTCTATTTTTCTCTAAATCCAAAATTTCTTTGTCTACATTTGCTCTGTAATGGAGAGGAATAGAATATGGTCTACATTTGACCGGTGTCAGATCTGTCAGCACAATTGAATGTGTTATCTTGTCAGTGCGTCCAGGTTTGTTAGAAAAGATAGATTTATACTCGTCAAGGAGAGTTAAAATGTCTTGTCGCTGCTGTTGTGTCAAAGTGTCAGAGATTTGTATGTCATTTATACTACCGTCGTCAGTCATAATCGGTACTGGGATTTCAGTATTGTCTACGTCTGTCTGATTTATCACAGATGCTACTGTTTGTAAATTGTCCTCAATGTCATTGTCGTCGTCGTCGAGATTAATTGTTGTCAATATGTCGTCAAATTGGTCGTCGTTGTCGTTATCACATATTGTCGGTAATGTCCATATGTCTTCGTCGTTTTTGTCGTCATAAGAGTGCGTCGTTAACGATGCTTCATTTGTCGAGGTGTCATTCAGTTGGGTAATTGTCGTTTCGTTTTTGTCATTAGTTCGTTGCGTCTGCTCACTCGCGTCAGTGTCCTGTCTAGCATAGTATGGTTTCAACATATTTACATGGAATGGCCTCGAGGCAGTTGTAGTTGATTGGACTTCTGCCGTAGGGTTTTTCCCCTTTTTCACCAGTTTCTGACATATATTACATGATCTACAAAAGGTTTTAATATCTTGGCAAAATTTTGGCCAATAAAACTGGGTCAGGACCGTAGCCCTAGTTTTTCGTACCCCATATGACCTCCGAAAGGTGAGTCATGGGCTATCTTTAGTACTTTCTCTCTATGTGCTTGTGGTAACACTACTTGCTGTATCGTGGTCTGATTTGTTGTGTATACTCTAGTTAATACATTGTTCTGTAGCCTAAATGTCCACGATGCGTTCTTAGTTAATTTTGGTTTAAGTCCTACTAACTTAAAATATGGTGAAAGTGTAGGATCTGCTTTCTGTTCATCTCCAAAATTCGTGTTGGTAGTGTTTGGTGATACAATTTCTAGTGACTCCTGCAGTTGGTCGGTGTTGGTTTTATGGGTTGTCTGTCGTGTTATTGCATTCGTGTGTTGTGTGTGTTGTTGCACATCTACAGGCTTGGTACTTGGTAGATCGGTAGCATCCTCAATTCGAGGTTTTAATTTGGTCGTATCACTTACAGATTCGACCGCCCCTGCATTGTACACCTCGGTGAATTCTTTCTGAATTACTTCATTTGTTGTCTCCCTTGGTCTTTTGGCAGATTGAGACAAGCATGAATGGTGTTTCTCTTTAGAATCGCTGTTTGGGTGGTGGATACCGTTTCTATGCTCCCAATCTCTGATTTCCTTTTCAGAGCACGGTCGTATGTTGGGCAGGTTCCCAAGTATAATATCAGCGACAGGATTTTCTAGGAC
>JACEFZ010000488.1:0-22500 GCA_014155875.1 Cepaea nemoralis | reverse complement strand
TCTCTAAAGTGCTTATTTACCATTGTTAAAGGGGAAAAGATCGTGTCCCAGTTACAACGCAAGACACTGATAACACTCGTTAGTCTCCCTTTGACTCTGGGGCAGCATGTAACTACAATTGTTAACACACAATTATTGTGGCAGCAGAAACAGCGTTATGGCTAGACCGTTGCAAGCAGACCCGATAGTCATGGGGTAGAATCCGCATTGGGTTGGTTTTTAAAATTTAAACGAGTAGCACGTAATGTCTTGGCAAGTGAAACCACCAGCATGATATTGACTTCACAAGTGGAGTACAGAGTCGACTTTAAAATTTGGGACTAGCATAAAATGACCGGAATGCCGAAGGCCTTTAATAGGGCCTGTCATAAACCCAATATCAACTAACTCAATATATAACTCCTGCAGGACAGGAGTTAGCGGAGGACAGCTCACGACAGGCGATCGGGGCAGGCAGCCGGGTGTTACCGAGAACAGGGCAACTACGCACTAGTTGAAGCCCTGTGGTCACCGTGTCACGTTACTCGGCACGGGCAACACGAGGTGTGAGAAGTGAAGGTCTGACCGAACATACCTGGGTCAGGTAGACGGGTTAAGGACTTCGAGATAGACGGACAGAGAGGGTTATGCTTGTGTTTCATGATCGCTGTGAGATGGCTGTAATGAGGAATGGCATGACTGACTAGTAGATTGATATGTGCTTGTGCTGAGACAGTGAGAGAGCTATTTTGTATTATTCCATTATAAGATGTCTGATGCATGTATATACCGTGATAATGTACGAGTTGCGCATAGTTATGAGCGCAATTATTCACGAATGCACTCACTGTAAATAGAGTAAATTAGTTTAATAGTTTAATATTGTCATAGTGTATTTCATGTAGGGTTGTGTTGGTTTGTATTTGTTTGTCCTGTGCTGACGAAGGCTTTGGCTGCAACGTCCAATTTGTCTCTTGTAGTCGTGTTTTAGTAAAGCTCACAATCTACTTCTCGTTTTTTTGGGGTGATTCATTCACAAATCGAGAACATGAATAAACGGGTTTTCTTCACGGTACTATGTGTGAAAGCGTAATCATTGAGTGTGTGTGATTTTTTCGCCCTGTTCTGGAGAGCGAGCCGTATGTTCATATAACTGAGTCCATGACAGGGCCCTTTAAACGTTACCTATTTTGTTTTAAACAATTATGTTTAGAAACTGTAGCAGCGATATAAGAAAGCTGGGATGGATGAATCGGAATTGTCTCTAACAGCAAGCGAGGCTGACGTCGACTCGAGGTTGTCGACTAGAGGTTGTCCTTGAAATCAGATGGTGAAATAAGGACTTGCCACAGCATCTCATATATACAGATTCCACTTACCTGAAGTTCGTCGAGTAGGGAGCACGGCGCAAGTAGTTAGCATGCTTGACTGCTGACCAGATGGTCATGTGTTCGAAATCATAATTTTTCAAACTGGCATGAACTTCTAGGTCGACCCATCCCAAAACTGGTATAAGGAAATATCATGGAAAGTAAATACGGGCTACATTATATTCACCATGTCAGTTATCGGCTGCAAATTGGCCTATACAATATGAAGCAAACACCATATACTTAATAAGTCTCAGGATGTTTGAAAGGGTCTTGTTCTTGATCTATTACTCCAGCCCCGCAGAGACGTATGCCAAGAGATGACATTTCAGTGCAATGTTTCATGTCTCTTTTATTGTAGGAAGAAACTGGATGAAACTACCGCAGAGCTGAAGAGGACTTCAAGAGAACTGGAGCTGGAGAAACAGAAAACAGAGAGACTTTTGTACCAGATGCTGCCACAGAAAGTTGCCATTCAGCTTAAGAACGGGCAGAAAGTCGAAGCAGGTGTGTCAGACTCAGTCATATAGATTGCACAGTAGAGAGTAAAGCAAATATTGCTATCTAGACTGACAATGAAATCACGCAATGAATGGTGCCTTTGTTTAATGCACCGAGATGTCACCATCATTACCTTCAACTTCTGCCGTCAAGAGACGTGGGGAGGAATATTTGGCACTCCAGTGCCAGATGAGTCGCACTAGATAGTGTGATTGTACAATGTCTTTTATGTCGTCAATCCATGCTCTGCTCGGGCGTCCTCTTTGTTCTCATAGCATATCTTCTTTGATTTAGGGCCAGTGCTGGTTGTTGATGGTGTTGCATTCTAATGAGATGGCCAAACCATTTGATCTTTTGTCGTTCAATATATAAGACACAAGGTGCTGATCTCATTGTCTATCTGATAACATCATTTCTTATTCGGTTTCGGATAGTTAAGTTGGCAGCTTAAGTCAAGCATCTCATCTCACAGGTGTTGATTTTGCGTAAGTGTGGTTTGGATTACGTCCAAGGTTGACATTGGTAGCACATGTGATCTATAAATATGCTGTATATTATAAATTAGAGTTAAGTATTGATGCAGCTATACATACATCTCGAGCCACTGTACCACAGTGGCTTAAAAATTAATTCAGATCCAATCATCATCATCATAATCATCCAGTTACTTGCTGGCTGGCATGGACTATAATGCTTCTCCACAAATTGCGATCTTCGACGGCATGAATAAATTCGTATGTTGACTGCCTCCTTTTCCATGACACGAGATGATCCAGAATTTCCTTACGTTGTCTTCCTTCATTTATCTTTCCATAAATATTTTGGGTTGTCATAACATGTTTCAGTTTTTGGCTTCTCATTATCCAATTTTCTACTATAGCAATTCCTGTTAGTGTAAAACAACTATAGACACCGACGAATTAATATAAATGCAAAAAGGTGCATAAATACAATGGTAGATTATGGCATTACCAAATTGCATGACCAATTTCCTTTCTTAATTTATTTTCCTTGGCCAAGAAATGCTCCATCCGAGTGTGCTGAATCTATTCTGTGATTTGGTTTCAAGATGGTGATATAGTAATAAAGGTCAAGCTCTCAGCTCACTGTAACAAATCTGCAATTGGGGGGGGGGGGGGGGGATATAGAAAGAAAGTATAACTATTATATTTCAAAGAAGAGCATCGCGTGAAGACATACAATCAATACAAATAAATAGTTTCGAAGAAGCAGAAAAGGAATAGTCCAGCGACGGGGGATATAACAATAGCATATCACTTAATGGAGAGCACGTATAATTATAATCTACACAATTAGAGCAAGTCTTGAAGGCTCAAATACCTTCTGTTCAACAAAGTGAGTACTGCAGCAACAGAAATGTGTCCATGTCAAGACAACAAGCGCACAGTCGTAGACACCCTCAAAACTGTCTGCTAGGCAGAGGTGTAAAATAGGAATATGACATTATCCAAACTAAGAGAGCCACTGAGTATAATAACTAGACGCTCATCTGCCGGTTCTGTGTTCATGGGTTCAAATCCGCTAGAGGCGGATTTTGAATATTCACCTGCGTTCCCATTTCGGCCCAGCCAAAAATGGGTACCAGGAAGTGTAAGTGGAAGTAAAGACAACCAGAATGATACTAACTACATGACCCGATGACCCACCGAGTGTCGTTTGGTCTATAAAGATGTGCGTTAGCATTGTATGCCCAATGAGCACTAACGCGTGTACATGTGTTCTTTACTTACTTTCTACACCACAACTGAAGAAAGCGATACTCACGAACCACATAGATCTTTGCTCTGACGTGTTTATGTTTTATAGAGAAGAAAGACACCGGAGAATAACCGAAGCGCTGGCCTGGTGGTCATGGGTTATATTGTTAGCTTAAATGGGAACCGTAGCATGTTTTAGGAAGTAAAGGCAGCCGGTATGGTGTTGACTACACCGCCCACCCAGCGCCGATTAGTTTATACCAGTAGTTCCCAAGCTATTCAAGAAAAGGGCCATATCTACTATTTTTGGTAGGTAAGCGGGCCACAAGGTTATAAAATTATAAAAGTTGTGCAATATCATTCTTACCTTTCTTAACTTAAATTTTAAATCAGTTTCGAAAATCGCTATTAATGTAATTAATTTATAATTGTAACTGTTCTTCGTAACCAGTTACTTAAATTTAGATGGTAATTTATCAATGTCTGGGCACAAATCTGTCGTGCCCAAAGTCATAGCGCAGCTAGGTTACTGTTGGTGAGTCTGGAACGTTTCTTGTTTTTTTTTTTTTTAACGGTCATTGCGGAAAATGACTGCTCGAAGCCTCGCGTGCCACTTTCTGACAGCTGGCGGGCCACAAGTGGCGCGCGGACCGTAGTTTGGGAACCTCTGGTTTATACTATATGAGTGTCGCGCCATCTGCCGAGTGCGCCGAAAGGAGTGTAAAAGCGTCGTTGAATTGATCTGACTGCACATAGACTACTTAAAGACTACATATTGACTGACTACATATATAGAAAATCAAATATGCTCGACCATTTTGTGGAGGGTTCTAAACTCCACTTTAAAGTATTTTTTTTTTGGTTCACTTCTTCTATGCTCCACGTTATGTGTAGTCCACTTTATGCTTACCTCGTTTACTGTGTACTGCATTTCATGTTTAATTCATTTAGCGTTTACGCCACTTATTGCTTACTTCATGTTTACACCACTTTTTGTTTAGTCCATTTTATATTTATTACAACTCATATTAACTCCACTTCATATTAACTCGACTTCATATTAACTCCACTTCATATTAACTCCACTTCATATTAACTCCACTTCATATTAACTCCACTTCATATTAACTCCACTTCATATTAACTCAACTTCATATTAACTCCACTTCATATTAACTCAACTTCAGATTGACTTCACTTACTGTTTACTCCACTTGTTGTTTATTCCACTTATTTTTATTTCGACTCCAGTTATTGTTTACTATATTTGTTGTTTACGCCACTTAATATTTACTCCATTTGTTGTTTAATTCACTTATTATTTACTCCATGTTTTCTCAACTTATTGCTTACTCGATGTCCACTACTCCCCTTCTTTACTCAAATGCATACCTACTATACTTCTTCTTTATCTCAATTATTGTTTACTCAACTGATTATTTATTCCATGCTTACTTAACTTCTTTTTCACTCCATTTGTTCTTTACTTTATTTATTGTTTATGCTATTGACAGACAGAACAAAACCACGTCCAATTCTTACAAGAAACATTTGAAACACTGGATGAGAGAAATTAGACGTAGACAGCCACACGTTTTGGGTCACGTTATGTGAAGAAATAAATTGGAAAACTTGGTGACAACTCGCAAGATCGAGAGGAAGAGAACAAGGGGAAGGCAGAGAAGTAAATACCTGAATAGCTTGGCCACGTGGTGTGGTCGAGACAAGAACACTGAGATGAGTGGGATGGGGAATGATGACCGCTCACTCGTATCGGCATGGCACATGATGAATGAATGTCATGTTTACTCCACTTCTTGTATACTTCACGTTTTGTTTACTATACTCTTTGTTTGGTCCACTTCTTGTATACTTCACGTTTTGTTTACTATACTCTTTATTTAGTCCACTTCTTGTTGACTTCACGTTTTGTTTACTATACTCTTTTGTTTGGTCCACTTCTTGTATACTTCACGTTTTGGTTACTATACTCTTTTGTTTATCTCCACTTCTTGTTGACTTCACGCTTTGTTTACTATAATCTTTTGTTTGGTCCACTTCTTGTTGACTCCACGTTTTGTTTACTATACTCTTTTGTTTGGTCCACTTCTTGTATACTTCACGTTTTGTTTACTATACTCTTTTGTTTGGACCACTTCTTGTTGACTTCACGTTTTGTTTACTATACTCTTTTGTTTGGTCCACTTCTTGTTGACTTCACGTTTTGTTTACTATACTCTTTTGTTTGGTCCACTTCTTCTTGACTTCACGTTTTGTTTACTATACTCTTTTGTTTGGTCCACTTGTTGTTGACTTCACGTTTTGTTTACTATACTCTTTTGTTTATCTCCACTTCTTGTTGACTTCACGTTTTGTTTACTATGCTCTTTTGTTTGGTCCACTTCTTGTATACTTCACGTTTTGTTTACTATACTCTTTTGTTTATCTCCACTTCTTGTTGACTTCACGTTTTGTTTACTATACTCTTTTGTTTGGTCCACTTCTTGTTGACTTCACGTTGTGTTTACTATACTCTTTTGTTTGGTCAACTTCTTGTTGACTTCACGTTTTGTTTACTATGCTCTTTGTTTGGTCCACTTCTTGTTGACTTCACGTTTTGTTTACTATACTCTTTTGTTTGGTTCACTTATTGTTGACTTCACGTTTTGTTTACTATACTCTTTTGTTTATCTCCACATTGTTGACTTCACGTTTTGTTTACTATGCTCTTTTTTTGGTCCACTTCTTGTATACTTCACGCTTTGTTTACTATACTCTTTTGTTTGGTCCACTTCTTGTTGACTTCACGTTTTGTTTACTATACTCTTTTGTTTGGTCCACTTCTTGTTGACTTCACGTTTTGTTTACTATACTCTTTTGTTTGGTCCACATCTTGTTGACTTCACGTTTTGTTTACTATGCTCTTTTGTTTGGTCAACTTCTTGTTGACTTCACGTTTTGTTTACTATACTCTTTGTTTGGTTTACTTCTAGTTGACTTTACGTTTTGTTTACTATACTCTTTGTTTGGTTCACTTCTTGTTGACTTTACGTTTTGCTTACTATACTCTTTGTTTGGTTCACTTCTTGTTGACTTTACGTTTTGTTTACTATACTCTTTGTTTGGTTCACTTCTTGTTGACTTTACGTTTTGTGTACTATGCTCTTTTGTTTGGTCCACTTCTTGTTGACTTCACGTTTTGTTTACTATACTCTTTGTTTGGTCCACTTCTTGTTGACTTCACGTTTTGGTTACCATACTCTTTTGTTTGGTCCACTTCTTGTATACTTCACGTTTTGTTTACTATACTCTTTTGTTTATCTCCACTTCTTGTATACTTCACGTTTTGTTTACTATACTCTTTTGTTTATCTCTACATCTTGGTTGACTTCACGTTTTGTTTATTATACTATTTTGTTTGGTCCACTTCTTGTTGACTTCACGTTTTGTTTACTATACTCTTTGTTTGGTTCACTTCTTGTTGACTTCACGTTTTGTTTACTATGCTCTTTTGTTTGGTCCACTTCTTGTTGACTTCACGTTTTGTTTACTATACTCTTTTGTTTGGTCCACTTCTTGTTGACTTCACGTTTTGTTTACTATACTCGTTTGTTTGGTCCACTTCTTGTTGACTTCACGTTTTTTTTACTATACTCTTTTGTTTATCTCCACTTCTTGGTTGACTTCACGTTTTGTTTACTATACTGTTTTGTTTGGTCCACTTCTTGTTGACTTCACGTTTTGTTTACTATTCTCTTTGTTTGGTCCACTTCTTGTTGACTTCACGTTTTGTTTACTATACTCTTTGTTTGGTCCACTTCTTGTTGACTTCACGTTTTGTTTACTATACTCTTTTGTTTGGTCCACTTCTTGTTGACTTCACGTTTTGTTTACTATACTCTTTTGTTTGGTCCACTTCTTGTTGACTTTACGGTTTGTTTACTATACTCATTTGTTTATCTCCACTTCTTGTTGACTTCACGTTTTGTTTACTGTACTCTTTGTTTGGTCCACTTCTTGTTGACTTCACGTTTTGTTTACTATACTCTTTTGTTTGGTCCACTTCTTGTTGACTTCACGGTTTGTTTACTATACTCTTTGTTTTGTCCAATTCTTGTTGAACTTACATTATTCTCTTACCCCAGAGAAATTTGACCAAGTGACAATTTTGTTCAGCGACATCGTGACCTTTACCAACATCGCCGCCGCCTGCTCACCCCTGGATATAGTCAATATGTTGAATGACATGTACCACCGATTTGATCTCAAGACAAGCGAGCATGGCGTATACAAGGTATGGATATAGTCAATATGTTGAATGACATGTATCACCGATTTGATCTCAAGACAAGCGAGCATGGCGTATACAAGGTATGGATATAGTCAATATGTTGAATGACATGTATCACCGATTTGATCTCAAGACAAGCGAGCATGGCGTATACAAGGTATGGATATAGTCAATATGTTGAATGACATGTATCACCGATTTGATCTCAAGACAAGCGAGCATGGCGTATACAAGGTATGGATATAGTCAATATGTTGAATGACATGTATCACCGATTTGATCTCAAGACAAGCGAGCATGATGTATACAAGGTATGGATATAGTCAATATGTTGAATGACATGTATCACCGATTTGATCTCAAGACAAGCGAGCATGGTGTATACAAGGTATGGATATAGTCAATATGTTGAATGACATGTACCACCGATTTGATCTCAAGACAAGCGAGCATGGTGTATACAAGGTATGGATATAGTCAATATGTTGAATGACATGTATCACCGATTTGATCTCAAGACAAGCGAGCATGGTGTATACAAGGTATGGATATAGTCAATATATTAAATGACATGTACCACCGATTTGATCTCAAGACAAGCGAGCATGGTGTATACAAGGTATGGGTATAGTCAATATGTTAAATGACATGTATCACCGATTTGATCTCAAGACAAGCGAGCATGGTGTATACAAGGTATTGGTTCCACTCTTCTAATTGTTCCTATAACGAGTTTAGCGTCTGTCTGTACCAGTCAGGTGACTAATGATTGTTAATAACATCTAAATATTTCAATGTTGCAAGCTAAAAGGAAAGATAACAACATGGTAACCTTAGGGTTGTTGAGGTATATATATTCACATATACTAGTATGTGACGATAGTCCTTGGATTGATTAGCTCCCTTTCTCAACTTTTGTTTTTTTTTTCAAACTGAGAATTTTAACATCCATTTTTAAAAGACTTGAGCTATTGGTTATTTCTGTCAGTATTTGGGATTTGGACTCAGGACCACTAAGTTGGTGTGCTAGTAAACCAACAATGATATTTCATTCAGGACATTTACTAAGAGTTATACTTTAAATAACCATGCACATGCTTGCTTGCTTGCTTGCTTGCTTGTGTTCGTTGGCTTGAGCTCCAACGCGAAGTCCTGTATGTCAGATGAAGACATCCTGTTGTCCAACATCAATGTGATGTCATACAGGACCTGAGGTTTGCGTGAGTATCCGTTGTCCCATGTCTGGCTTATTGGTGTGCAGACTGGTGGTTCCTCGCCGTACAGGCAAACACTCTCCGACTTCGGAGGAATCGGCGATCCTACTGACTTTAGCCAGGACCCTGAAAGGACCCGTTGCCCAGGACGCTCGACGAGGACGCGTCAATAGGTCTTGGCCAGTATGTAACCCGGCCCTGGTGCCTTGGAAACACCTCTGCATCCCAACCATGCACATATCCTTTGTCTGGTGGAAATACAGTCTTCTTGTGAGAATCCACATAAAGTTAGTGCCAATCGACATATTTCTTGTGCCAATCCACATATTTCTACTTTCAATCTACAAACTGCTTTGTCCAATCCATATATTTCCTGTACCAATCCATAAACGCAGCTAACCCCAGCATATTTGGCTGTTTGTGATTTAGTGGCAATTTTACGTTCAGTAGTTTGCCATTGCTTTCTGAACTTACCGGCACTCATACCATTTTATGAAAACCAACGCAAAGCCACATACTAGCACATATTACTTTCTTCACACCACATACTAGTTTGTTAAAACCACAAAATACTTTTTTTCAAACTACATACTTCTTGCCCTGATCTACATGCTTCTAGTGCAGTCTACAAACTCTGTGTCTACAATTGTTGTACCTCCGCCCTACAGCTCATAGCACTACTTTCATCATCATCCAGTGCCTTGCTGGCTGATATAGGCGATCATGACTCTCCACATATTACGATCTCCGATATCATGGATCAATTCGTGTGTTGACTCCCTTCGTGCCATGGCATAAGACTGTCAATAATATTTTCACCCTGTCTTTCTCTATCCCACTTTCTGCAACTCTTTCCGGTTGCGACTATATCAGAAATAATTGTCACTTTTTTAACTGCCTAGTTAAATAGTGATCAAAATATATTTAAACTAACTAACGAGGTCAGTGAAACAAAAATCCCCACGAGAGATAGGGATTCGAACACATTTTCACAGGCCCGACAGGCAAGCGGGATAGCCACATAGCTACTGCGGCTCCCACAAGTAAATGCGTCTAGGCTAATTTTTTTTTTTTTCATGTCGTGATTACAGGAAATCGCTGTCAACGCTGTTGTTGATGTCTTGATGTCTTGGCAAGTTTACGTTCAGTAGTTTGCCATTGCTTTCTGAACGACCGGCTCCCATACCAACACGTTAAAACCCAGAGGACATGGTCTGCTGCCAAATCGGTCGAAGCTGTGTTTCGAACGTAGGTAAGCGTTATTACGAACCACGTCTGTAACGCCTTTGCCACGGAGACGGCAATCTACTTATATACTCTACATAATTAATGTTATCCTAACAGACAACATTAGACAGTTAGATGAAGCAAACTTTGAGGACACATTTTCTGTGACCCTAGGTAGAAACGATCGGTGACGCTTACATGGTTGTCTGTGGTGTTCCGGAGAAAACTGCAGCCCACGCTCAACCTGTCGCAGACTTCGCCCTGGACATGGTGGAGCAGGCTTCCTGTGTCCCGTCTCCGGCTACCGGAAAACCCCTGCAGGTACAGAGGTCGTCAGAAGCAAATATTAATGAATACAATTTGTTTCTTGTATAAACGTTTAGGGATCATCATCATCAAGTGCCCTGTCAGCTGGTGTACGCGTTCATGTCTCTCCACAGATCTCGGTCTTTGGTGTTCTGGATCAACTGTTCTGCTGATGAATCCTCCATGCCACCATCTCCATTCACCCATCATCATGTCTCTTTGTCTGCCCCTGTCTCTCTTCCTTTGGTCTTATCATCGCATTACCAAAGAAACCTGTTTGTCTCTTACATAATTTTGTAAATAATGTTGTAGTTTCATTAGCCTCTTTCAGAAAATTGATGTTAGTTACTCTCTCAGTCCAAGGATTATGTGGTCTCAGGAACCATATCTCCTTTACTTTCAAATTCTTCCTAATTTGTTCATTTGGATTCCAAGATTCACTGCCATACAGCAAAAGAGGTTCTTTATTACATTGAAGCACTTTATTTCTTACATTTAATGATAGTGACTTACTTTTCATGTTATGACATGTAGCTTTTATTTTCCCTATTATAATCTTAATGTATGTTGTGCATCTTCCATGTGATGTTATAAATGACCCTAGATATTTAAAAGTATCCACTTGGTTAAGAATTGTAACTTCTATTTTCATTTTACATCTTGGTGTCACCTTTTTCTTTGATATCACTGTTACTGTTTTCTTGATATTCAAGGAGAGTCATTTCTTTGCAATCTCTGTTGCTAGAATGTCCGAAATTGTTGTAGATCTGTTGCATTAACCGCCACCAATACTGTGTCATCTGCATAGAGTAGATTGTTTATATTATAACCTCCAAACAGAATGGTGTTATCAACGGAAGAAAGAATTTTTTTCAAATTTGTTCTACATTCAAAGTGTAGTGAGACTTTACAAACTCCCTGTACATCATCGTCCGGCGGCTAACAGTGTCATGATATGAAAGATGACATCGCGGAAACGACAGACAGATATAATTATGAATCATCGCAAAACTGATCCTTTGCAGAATGCCTGTTTTATAACTGCCCCCGACAAGATCTTGAGCATTTGCCAGTTCTCCTGCCTCATTCATTGTCAAGTCCGTGGTGTCTTCAATGTGCCCCCTCCATCGATGCTGGTGTCGAGGAACCATGACTTTACTCAGTGATCTCTCCATATCGCTGTGGCATTGCATGTGGTCAAAGTACTTAAGTTTTATAGACACAGTGACAAAATATGACGCTAAACTTACGAACATTCTTATTGCTGCTGCTATTGTTGCTGCTGCTACTTCTTCTTCTTCGTCATCCTCATTTTATTCTTCTTCTTTTCTTCTTTCTGCATGCATAACTCCCCTCTCCTCCTGGTCCTGCTCATAACGAAAGATATACGTATCATTATCACCAGTATCATTATCAACAATATCATCTTGTTCTTCTTGCTCTTCTTTTCTTGTTGTTGTTGTTGTTGTTGTTGTTGTTGTTCTTGTTGTTGTTGTTGTTGTTCTTCTTCTTCTTCTTCTTCTTCTTCTTCTTCTTCTTCTTCTTCTTCTTATTATTATTATTATTATTATTATTATTATTATTATTATTAACATCATCATCGTACACATCATCGCCGTTATCATACTATCTCCTTTTTTCGTTCAGACATGCTTAACAGTTTACTGATTAATACAGTATGCTATACTATTTATGTTCCATAGATCGCATCTTTTAATGACGTACTCTGATGCGTACTTCGATGCAAATGAATAATCTCGATTAACCTTCAGTGTATCGCTTAACTGTCCTAATTCATAATCTATATGAACCATTTGGTATCATGGTTAGTGCGCTGGCCTCCTAAGAAAGTGGTTCGGGTTCAGTAACCATTAGCGGAAAGTTTACTTATGTGACCAGCACTGCAGAAGAATGGATCCAGCCTCGTAAAAATGAATGCCAGATGGTGTTCAGAATGTTCTGGGAATCACCTGTGAGGGAGGGCTACGAGAAAAGAAACAGATCACCCCCATCTCTTTATGTCGTGACCTAATATACTTGAAAGCCTATCACTTCACACTGTAATAGTAATGATTGCCATGGGACCACCGACAAAATATCTCAGTCATTGGTGTACACAAGTGGACAGTTTGGTCAAAATGAACGAAAAGGCCACAGACTTGACTAGCACTGGCAACCGTGGTAGGCTAACCGTGATTGTTCATGCTTACAATGATGTGTTTCTTCATGACCCTAAATTCTTAATAGCCCAATCCACACTTTTAAAACCGTGTTTTATTCTCAAGTGTTTGTGTAAGATCCTTCTGTGAGTCCCTCAGAATTCACAGTAAATTTACAGATTCAACAAATGAACATTAATTCACTGGTTCTATGTTAAAACAAGACAAGGACTCTTTTACACGCATTGACGCTTACTTGATAAATAGCGCTGGCCACGTATTTATAGACCAGTTGATGCTCGATGGGTAATGTGGTCAATATTCGCCAGCCGCCTTTATTTCCCAGTACATTTCCTGGTATCTGTATGAGACTGAGTGGACCCAATGTCCACTAAAGTCAGGACTTAGTTAAATATGACTGAGCTACCGTATGACAGTAGACGGTACTATCTACTTTCTGTTAGTCCTGAATGTTCGGCGGCGTTCTCCAAACCCGACATCCCACATTGTGCTAACAGGCGGCGGAGCACAATTGGGAATGTACAAGCATTTACCCAGTGCCAGAAAATGCAACCTAAAGACTACATGTCATGATAGGGAAGACCAGCTCCTAAGCTTTGGTAGGAAACTGGTCTAGAATGAAAGCTCCGACAGGCAGTCAGTTAGAGAATTGCTTGGCTGATCCAACAGCTTCTGCAGCTTGTCTTATTCCAGGCGTGATGGTGTTACCTTTCCTGTAAACTAAACTCCCTGGCCATGCGGGAGTGCGGGGAATGAACAGGCTGATAGGCTGGCAGGGAATTCACATTTTGGGTGTAGATTACCTATATTCAAGGGAGAGGTGGAGAAGGCAAGGGAACAGACTGAGAACACATATGTAAAAGGAATGATATTGCGCGGGATCGGCAGGGCTTCTGGAAGAATCTCAAAGCTGAGAGGGAAGACAAGGAGAATTTTTGATCAGATGGCTGTTGGAAAGATTAGCAGTATGAATCTTCGCAGGCTGTTGAACGAGGGAACGGAGCGCGGAATGGAATGTCGTTATTGTTGTTCAAGTTGTTCTTAGCTCAACTCAACTTGAAGTCACATTCAACTTTAACTTACGTTTGTTTATGTCTGTTTCTCTAGTCTTCCATTAAAATATCAAGGCATCTAAGCACTGCGGCAGTCAATTGTCAACAAGACGACGTTTTAATTATGTTTTAAACAGACTGTACACAGCTACGTGTATTTCATGTAAAATATAAGTATCCTCCTTAGACGCCATAGATTTTACCGGAAATCTGAATGCTGCACATCACGGTCAAGTATGCACCGGAGAGCACAATTGTGAAATGTGCATATTGGAATATGCTGCTTTATAAAGAAAAAATTGCCAATATTGTTCGAGCGCCGGTGGTGTAGTGGCATTACACGATCGGGTAGTAACATGGGGGTGGATCACCACCCGGTGCCTATTTTTGTTGTTTTTGGTTTCTGTATTTTTTTTTTTTTTAAATTGTGATTGGTGTATCAAAGCTGTCAGTTATAAAATTAATGAAAGGAATAATACTAATAAACCGAAGAAGAAGAATAAATATTCGATATAACCATCTTTCCTGAATGTTATAAGTTTCGGCCGTCTTCATGATCATCATCATGTGCCATGCTGATATGCATGGGCCGTCATGCTTCGCCATTTAGCTCGATCACCAGAGTCGTGTATCAGCTCAGAGCGTTTGTCTCGATAATGCCACGTGGCCAAGCCATCCAGGTGTTTACTTCTCTGCCTTCTCCTTGTTCTCTTCCCCTCCACCTTGCCAGTTGTCACTAAGTTCTCCAGTGTATTTCTTCTCACACCGTGACCAAAAAATTGAGACTGTCTACATCCAATTTCTCTAATCAATTTACGATTTTCATTTGTTTCTTGTATGTTGAGTTGAGTTGAGTCAAGAACCGACATCATTGCACTCAGGACATTCCCATTCGTGCTCAGTCCCCTCTTTCAACAGCCAGCGAAGAGTCATACTACTGATCGTACCCATCGCTGTCTGATTAAATGTTCTCCTTGTCTTCCCTCTCAGTTTTGAGATTCTTCCAGAACCCCTGCCAATCCCCCGCAATCTCATTCTTTCCACATATGGGTTCTCAATCTGTTCCTCCGCCTTCTCCACCTGGTCCCACAAGCGCACGACTACCTCCCCCTTGTCCATAGGCAAAGTTTCACCAAGAGGTGCATTCCGGGCTAGCCTATCAGCCTGTTCATTCTGCCGTACACCCGCATGGCCAGGGCAAAATATCCATACAATTCTCACGATCTGTGACCTCTGAAGCGATGAGAGCAATTCCACACGAAACATTCCTTTCTCCACCTTGCTAAGCATTCTCTTTGAATCCGTAGTGAATACAACGTGTGTTGCAGTAGTCTCCTCTAGCCACCGGAATACCGCTGTTACTGCCTCCACCTCTATTCACATGCTGGAGGTCGTAGTCTCATATACCAGACTCTCCTTTTTCAAGACTCACCCATTAAACTTTGCAATAAAGCCCCAGCCACTATGTCTGTTTCTCACCACTGACCCATCGGTGTAGATGACTATGTCACCATGATGTGTGTTGCTCTGGATCAGCTTTTGCACTTCAAACTCAGTGCGGCCCGCTGCCCATTCTCTGCACTCACGACCCAGTGTTATTATTACATTGTGCCAGTCCGTCATATCTTCCGGAACTTCAACCCACTCTCTTTCACAATTGATGGTCTCTAGATCAGACACCTGACTTATAGAGAGATCTGCCTGTGCCATCCGGGACTTGCCTCGTCTTGTTTCTTGTATGACTTGGTCTTCCTCACAAACCACATTTCCACAGCCATCAGATGTTTTTCAGCCTGTTTGCTCATTGTCCAGGCTTCATATCCATACAAAAGCATAGGTTCTATGTAGCACCTCAAGACTCTTTTTCTCGTTGCAAAAAATATCTCTTTATTGGCCAGTACGTTTTCCATCTTGCAAAAGACTACCTTCGCCATGGTAATTCTTGTTCTGTTCTCTTCAAGGCATCCCCCATCAGATGTTGTGACTGTTCTGAGAGATAATTCTACTGATTCACTTGTTTCAAAGGATGCTTCGAAACATTGGGGGAGGAGAGAAGTGTGTCATAATGCCAGAGGGAAAGTCAGAAACGTGCAGATTCATAATTATATTAAACCGGGAGTGCAGGATTGACCAGCAGACTGTGCTGAATGGAAGGTGCAAAAACTGATTAATGACAATTCGCTCCCAGGTGATGTAATCATCTCATAGGGTGGATGTGTGCTAAGAGGCAAACGAAGTGCCTGTGGATTCAAAGGGAAGATTAATGGATGCTATTTAGTGCAGGGGTGTCTGACATATGATACCACAACATCTAGTCTGAGAATGGAGATGGAGTAATTACTGTGGTGTTCTGCTGGCTGTAGGAGCATGCTTAGACACTCACATATTCATAGTTATGGTATAATGAAAAGGGACGACCTCTTTCGTTCGCTTTCTTCCAAGACAACTCTTAGAAAATTCTGACAATTTGGCAGCACTTATGTCATGAGGTTTGCTCCACCCCAGAGCCGTACTAATGGGGAAAACGAATCCTGGTGCTAGACGGGTTTGAACCCGGACCACTGGCTTAGTAAATAATCACAGTAACAAAGATGCCACCGATACTTCGAACGACATGGAAGTCGGTGTAAGCAACAGACGCCGTGACAAATGTAACATGAGATATGGCAATAACCATTAACACCGGACAACAACAGTTAAAGAAAGATGATAGATTTGCCAGCCAGGGACGTTTGCTTCCGTCAGATGGAAGAATCTATATGGACATGGAACCAGGTCATCGTCATCGTCAGCTGGTGTAGACGTCAAAATATCTCAATAAACTTCATTGTTCTGGTTCTTTTCTTTCGACGATATTCCTCCATGCCACAGGGCCATGGCATCAATATTCAGTATCATCAACTGGTTTTGTCGTCACTATATCTCAACACACCTGGGGGGTTCTGTGTCCATTATTGTGATGATATTCCTCCATGCCACAGTGTCAGTACATCCAGCACCATGTCTTTTGCTCTGAAACTGGCTCTTCTACCGCTGACTTTTCTAGTGTTCACGATATGTTTCAAAGCCTCTCTTCTCATTACTTGACCACAGAACTGTAGCTGTCTCTATCTTAAAATGTTCGCCCTTTATTAATCTTTTCCAGGCACTCATTGTTAGTTACTCTTGCAATCTAAGGTGTTCACAATATGTCAAAAACAGCATCTCCGTTGCCTCCAAGTTCTCTCTCTCTCTCTCTCTCTCTCTCTCTCTCTCTCTCTCTCTCTCTCTCTCTCTCTCTCTCTCTCTCTCTCTCTCTCTCTCTCTCTCTATTGTGTTCTATAACGTTCCATCAATCACTACCATATAGCAGGAAAGGTTTCATGTAACATTTCAATTCACTCTGCATTCAGTGATAGAGACTTCATGCATAAGCTAACTATCAGTTTTTGAAATGTTTCTTGTTTTTGACCTTTTTCACCCTCCCGTTCTTAAACTGCTTGTGCGATGACGGCGGGGTAGTGGGTTAATTCACACACTGGTTACTTTGACTGAAATGTTGACTTCTCGTTCAGAACGCATTGTTAAACGTAAAATTGCCTACAAAACAAACCTGGGGTTGTATAACAGAGCGACAACCCAGAGGTAACTGCATGTAACTAAATGTAGGAAGACAAACCACCGATGACTATAAAATTCAGTTTAATTGAAGAATCTTCAGTGATATCAAAATGCATACAGCGATCACAAGAGTAGATACATGTTGTTGGTTCGGCGGCTGAGTCGTAACTAACCCCTGTTTACTTCTACGTCAGCACGTGAGCGTCCTTAACTACTTAGCTACGGTGCTTACGCGTGCATCAGCTATCTATTTCTTTCCCCTTGCACGCCGTGCCACCTAACTAAACCCCGTATAACAGGTTACTCTGTTATATTATCTCCCTACCCCAACAAGACTTTTCCCCGAAAATTCTTAATTCCACAACTCATTTACCCCATATATATGACCCAAGACACTTAACCCCATAATCCCACACACAATTAAAGTTACCTCTTCTTCGTTTCTGTAAAACCATAAGCAATCCGCTTACCTATCTTGTACCAAACAATCTTAATCTATCTCAACACCCAACTACAAAATTCATATACCTCTACTCTAACTTGGAACTCTTATTTATTACACCTCTCTCTATTTTATAGGCAGCCGCCACGACCTCATACTCTAAAACATCCACATATATATTTCACATATCGTAAGTCTATATCACAAAAACTCATCTTATAATATTCTTCGCAAAGCATACCGCTTCATTTCGTTGATAAATAGTCGATCGAAATTATGGTTAATAAAAATTGAAGATTCTTATGTATTTCTACAAGCTATCATACTCTCACTAACATCAACAACACAGGATAGACAGGAAAGATAGACAGGAAATTGGTCGGTGCGCACCGAAGAATATAAAGTAGTAAGAAGTAGTCACACTTATCACATTTATCCTCCCATACACTTTCAAAACTTTATAAAATAAAGTTTTCAAAAACCCAAATCACATAATCCGGCTAATCTTCATTTTTGTTAATAATAAATGATCTTGTCAAAAGTTACATCGATCTAAAAACTCCAGCCTTCTTCATTCAGTATTAAAAAATATTATTCTACTCTCCAACCTGTATTATTTGCACTGCCACCAACAGCCAGCAATATATGACTGCACTTTCTATCTGTAACACACCTTCTCAACCTCTATGGCTTTATTGTTCCTATATTCTTCTTTCATGCTGTAAGCACAACATCCCCCATGAATATACTTATTCCCAATATGTTTATTTTATGCTTTGAGTTAAACCACTCTCCTCTCTTGGCATTCAATCCATGTATTAACGCTGCCCAATACAGCTCCCATTTCAACCCCAACATCCATGTATTAACGCTATCTAATGCAGCTCCTATTTCAACCCCCACACACATCCATGTGTTTCTATTAACACGGTCTTTACTCAGAGCGAGCAACTGGTAACTATTTTTCTAACAAGTTCTAACAACTTAAAAATTTATGTACTTAATATTTAACAATGCAAAACGATTGAACATGATAACTTATCATAATTTATAACAAAACACTTTCCCCCGTTTTCTTGTGAACTTGTCTACTTAATACACTCTCCATGGCTCTCAGTCCACGTTTATTCCAATCGGTGCTGACAGCCGCAACCATTTTCAATGTCAACTATATCCCTCCATGGCTCTCAATCCATGTGTTTCTCCTTACCCCATGAAGGTCATTTCTTAAAGTTGCCTCATATTTTTTTAACGTAACTCTGCATCCAGAACTCCCAAGGACCCCATTAACAAGTCTTTTTAATATGGACCAGTTCATATTGTGTAACTCCCCACAACTGAACGCCAGTATTTCGGTATTGTTTCCGCTTGTTCACCAGTTTCGTCATAAAATGGTGTTGTTATTATTTGTTTTTGTACCAGTTCTTTTCCAAAATCTGAGGGTATCGCATATTTGACTCTTCTGACGAGTTGTCCATCTGAGTATAACCCTTCCGAATAATTATTATTATTATCATCTCCCTTATCCTCATTATCTCGTCTTAAATTCTCCACATGTGAACGTGCCACATGTCCAGTATTTTGGTTCTTGATACTATATGATACTGGACCTAGCTTTTCTAAAATGTAATATCCTGGAATCCAATGAGCATCAAATTTGGAGTTTCCTCTATGTTTCTTGTAGTAAACCCTATCACCTACTTTAAATTTTTGTAATTGTGTATTTTTCTCTGCGTACTTTTTATGTCTTTCTCTGGCTTTAATTATATTACTTTTCAACCTTAAATGTGCTTTGTGCATTTCTTGTAAAATCATTTCCTGAAAATCCTCCCCCATATATTTTCGTCTAGGTTTTAACAGATTGTCAATTGGGAGTATTGGTTCTCTTCCGTGTAGCAAGTAAAATGGTGAAAAACCTGTCCCTTCATTTTGGTGTGTTCGTATCGCCCCCAGTGCTGGTCCCAAGTAAAGATCCCTGTCCCTATCATGTTCCTCTACATTTTTTGCTAACATATTGTATAATGTCCGATGTTGTCTCTCATTTTTCGCATTTAAGGAAGGTCTATAATAAGAATTTTTTATGTGGGTGATATTCAAATCTTGTAATAATTTCTCAAACTTCTTGTTTACAAATTCTTTTCCATTATCTGTGAGTACTGTCTGTTGGCAACTAAATCTTGGTATATATTCTTGTAGAAAAATATTAATAATAGAATCAGCGCTCTTATCTGGGATTGGATATACCTCTGGCCATAGACTATAGCAATCCACGATATGAAGTAGATATGCATTCCCCGATAACGTTTTAGGATGAAGACCTGAAATATCAAACTCACTTTCTGCATTAGAAACTGAGGAATATCAGTTTCTTGTAAGGGACATTTAATTGTTTTCATATTTCTTAACCTACATTTCTCACACGCGTCAACGTACTTATAAACACTCTTAAACATATTTGGCCAATAATACTTTTTCTTGAGGGCTTTGCACAATTTGTCTAGGCCAAGATGACCATTTTCATCATGATATGCCCTCAAAACCTTGTTTTCTAACTGTTTCGGCTTGTATTTCCTCAATTCCGCCTCTTCAGCTTTTTCATTCATATAGAATAACTGCCCATCTTGCTGCAACTCTATAAAATTCTTTTTGAAAGTGTTTTCACCTGTTTCTTTCAACTTTTGTTTAATTTCTATTACTTTCGGATCTAATTCCTGTTCTTCCTTCATATTAAAATGCAGTAATTGTGGATCCTCTGCTATTGGTTCAGATTCTTGTTCTGACTGTGAGCTTCCAAAATTTTCTCTATTAAACATGGCAGAATGTAGTATATTTACTTGCCAGTTTCGGTCGTCTATCTCCGGCTCTCTCTCATCTTCAATATTCTCAGATATCTCAGAATATGGGATTCTGGACAATAAATCGGCACAAGTGTTCTATTTGCCTGAAATGTACTCTACTTTTGCATTATACCATTGCAAATTCAACGCCCACGTTTGTATTTTCCTGTTTTGTACTGGAGCCTCTAGTAAAGACTTTAATGGCATGTGATCAGTTGTAATAATGACATTGACGTTATGTAAATAATAATCTAGTTTCTGCAAGTCATAGTGTATAGCGTACGCCTCTTTCTCTACTGTCGCCCACTTCTTTTGAGATTTCCCAAGTTTGTGTGAGAGAAAGTAGATTGGTTTTTCGCTCTTAACTCCTGGTATTCCTGAATTTTCGCCTTCATATGGTTGCGTTAAACATGCTCCTATGGCCTTATCTGAAGCATCTGTATATAAAATCAATTGTTTGTTTAGATCTGGATGTGCCAATAATGGAACTATTGTTAAACTATTTTTCAAAAAATCAAATGCTTTCTGACAATCTTCATTCCATTTAAATCTTGCGTATTTGCAAGTCAGGTTTGTAATGGGTTCTGCTATTTGTGCGAAATTTGGAACGAACCGACGATAGTACCCACACATACCGTTAAAAGTCCGATTTTTCCTTACGTTGGTCGGAGCAGGTAATTCTCTAATGACTTTCACTTTATCCTGATCTGGTTTAATTCCTTCTCTATCGATGATGTACCCCAAGTATTTAGTTTCTGTTATTATAAATTCACATTTACTGAGTTTCAATTTAACATCGTGTAATCTTAGCCTATCAAATACTAATTTTACATGTTTCAGGTGGTCTTGTACGTCTCCTGCTGTGTAGATCAAAATGTCATCTATATATGTTAATGCGTACTTTTGTAGGACTTCTAATATTTGATTAATTAATAACATATAATGAGAAGTCGCTGTCTTGACTCCAAAAGGCATTCGTTAAAATTCGTAAGAACCGACGTGAGTACAGAAAGCACTTTTCTTCTGAGCATCCGGTGACATGGGAATGCACCACAATCCTGACTTGCTTCTAGCGTCGTAAAGAAGGTAGACCCATTAAGTAGCCCATAGACATCATCAATCACCGGCAATGGATAAGCTACATTCTTGGTGATTTTGTTCAGGGCCCTGTAGTCGCAGCAGAACCGGTGACTACCGTCCTTCTTGGTCACGATTACGATCGGAGATGACCATTCTGACTTGGATCGTGTTATTATTCCTGCTTTTAGCATATCTTCTATTGCTTTTTCTACAATGTCTCTATTCCTTAGAGGAGTTCTATATGGTTTCAAACTGATTGGTGGGTGATTTCCTGTGTCTATTTCCATAGTGACTGTCTTGGTTTTACCCAACTCCAAGTCATTAATAGCAAAAACATGCTGATTTTCTCTCACTAACTCTTCTAATACTTCTTTATACTCTTGCGGAGCTTTCAATTGTGATAATAACTCTTGTTCCCTCTTCAAGAATGCCGTTGTTTTGTCTATTGAATGTACCTGAGATGGATGTTTTCTCAATGCATGGATCAATTCATCATTCCGTCTTTTCCAATTTCCTCTACTTCTATTTCTAGTATTAATGGGGACTTCAGGATACTAATGTATTGTCAAATCCTCTTTAACTGTTGTTACTATGCTGTTAAGATCATGTGCTATTTTTGCAATCACACACCCTCTATATAATTTAATCTCCTTCCCTGTGTTGTTAAAAATCATTACTGCAAAACTAAAGTGTCTGTCTAACA